>JADRCH010000086.1:1283464-1304147 GCA_019843965.1 Rhynchomys soricoides
TAAAAATATATACATGCAGGTACACATATAAACCATACACATAAAAATGTATACATGCATGCACACATATAAACCATACACATAAAAATATATACATGCATGCACACATATAAACCATACACATATAAACCCGATAGGTTTTTCCTATGTAGCCCAGGGTTTTCATGAGAGCAAGAACTAGACACCCCAGGAGAGTTGGACGAATAAAGACTTCATAAAAAAGCCTTCTTAGGCTGGTGAGATGGCTTTGCCACCATGACCTGAATTCATGACCTGTGTCAGAACGGAAGTAGAGAACTGATTCTCCAAGTTGTCCTCTGACCTTCACATGGTACTGAAGAACACACACATCCCCCAGTAGTGTACATGCACACAACAAAATTGAAGAGTATGCATTTATAACAAGGTGAATACATTTTAGCATATATGAAGTGAAGGAGTAAGACTTAAAATAATGTTTTAAAAATTAAAAACATTGAGGGGCCCGGGAGGATTTGGAGGAAGACGGAATTATGATTAAAGTAGGTCATACTTGTGGGTGAAGTTTTTCTTTTCTTTTCTTTTTCCTACTTTATTTACATTTCAAATGATTCCCCCTTTCCAGATCTCCCCTTTGAAACCTCCCCATTTCTTCCCCCTTCCCCTGCCACTATGGTGGTATTCCCTCACCCACCCACTCTCATCTTCCCTCCTTGGCATTCTCCTGTACTGGGGCCTCTAACACCCTCCCCTCCCCCTGATGTCTAACCAGACCCTCCTCTGCCACATATGTGGCCAGCGCCATGGGTCCCTCCATGTGTATTCTTTGGTTGGTGGTCCACTCCATGGGAGCTCCGGGAGGACAGGCCAGTGGACACTGTTGCTCCCACCCTGTGGGGCTGCAAACTCCCTCAGCTCCTTCAGTCCCTTCTCCAACTCCTCCATCTGGGACCCCACACTCAGTCCAACAGTTTCTGTGAATTGAATCATGGGTGTTCCGAACTTTTGGGCTAACATCCACTTATCAGTGAGTACATACCATGATTGTTCTTTTGTGACTGAGTTACCTCACTCAGGATATTTTCAAGTTCCATCCATTTGCCTGTGAATTTCATGAAGTCATTATTTTTAATAGCTGAGTAGTATTCCATTGTGTAAATGTACCACATTTTTTGTAGTGAATGAAATTCTTAAACAATAAATAAAAAAATCTTATATTGAAAACATTTTAAATGAACTAAAAAGAATACACATAGGAGGTTGAGGTGGGTCAAGCGCACTTGCTGGTTTTTCAGAGGGCCAGCGGTACATCCCAGTGCTCCTACGTCAGCTCACAACTGCCTGTAATTCCAACATGTAACTCCAGTTTCGAGGGGCCTGACACCCTCTTCCACAGGCCCCAGAACACAGGTGGCACACATTCACACGTACACATAAATAAAATAAAGTATTTTCAAAAAGAATACATACAGATTCAGTACATCTGTTAATAAGATGAAGGCCCAGGGGAAGTAGCTGTGCAGTAGAATGTATGCTCAGCATGAATAAGGTTCAGTTGCCAGCATCAATCAAAACCAAACCCAATTCAAACGAACAGAAGCTGAATAAAAGTCAGGGCATGATGAAGAAGAAATGGGGAAGTCAGAAAGTAGGCAGACGGCGGTATTTGTTCTTGGAAAGACTGCCATCCCTCCTGGATTTGCTTTTATTTTGGGTGACGGGTTTGGGAATTCTTACATAAAAAAACCAAAACCAAACCAAAACAAAAAACCAAAACAGACCAACCAAAAGGGGCTTGGTGTGGTGGTACATGCCTTTAATTTCTAAACCCAGGTGGTACAAGCATGCATAGCTCTGTGAATTTGAGGCCAGCCTAGTCTACATAGTGAGCTTCAGGAGCCAATGAGGAAGGTGTGTGTTGTGGGTGCTCTGAACAGAGTTATGACTCGTTCGTGATTACAGGGTTACTTTGTCTTACCCCCCCCCCCCCAAACAACCCAGCAAGCCTGGCTTAGGGGTCTGCAGAAGGGAGTGGGGTGGATCATCCTAGCAGGAGTCTCTCTTGTCTGCCTGCTGTTAGCATACTTACAGAGTTCTCACAGGAGTCACAGCAGTGTAGGATTTATTCCTTTTGAATGTGTGGTTTTAGGACAGACTGAACTACTGGTCCGTGTCTCTTCCCATAGGCTTATGCTACTCCTTTTGATGGCTATACAAGATGTTGCTGCACTGTTATTTGACAACTCTCTTACTGATTTAGATTGATTTTGGATTTTGCTTTTATTTAAAAAAGAAAAAAGTGTTACAGTGCATTAAACACTTCCAGGAATATTCTCTCCTGGAGTATGTTGGTGCAGAACACCTAGAAGGATTGCTGAGTCATAAAAAGCACATAGTTGCCATCAAGCATGGGGGGTCATACCTCTAACTCCAGTCAGTATTCAGGAGATGGAGGCAAAGAAAAAAATCCGATGTTCAGGGTTGGTTATGAGTCTGAGAACAGCTTGGGATACATAAAACCCTGACTCAGAACAGAAAGAAAAACAAACCAGAAATATATTGGTGACTTGGCAGTTACTACCAGATTGCCTAAAAATATCTGATTGCAGGCCCACTGTCAACGTTTCAAAGCATGTCCCCCTGGCAATATCAGGAAAGTATCTTTGTGTGGCTTCCTTTGCTTCCGCCAGGTTGTTACAGTATTGGGGATGGCTCCAGGACCAAGTACCAGCAAAGGAGCAACATTCACATCCTGACCGCTAACTTTTCTTCTTTATCCCTGGTGGCAAAGGGGCAGAGGTTAGGTACTTTTGCCTGGACACTAGCAGAGCCCCTTTATCACCCCTCCCCCTAGCTCTCCATCAGATGGCCTGTTCCACCAAGCCACAATTGCTGGGAAGTGGGGAGACCCTTCTCATTCACCCCTCAGGTAAAAAGCCTTTTGGGATAAAAGTGCAAACCTCCATAAATCCAAACTTGAAAGTATGATTCTATTAGTAATGGCGCTGGGGCCATGCCAAAATATAATGTCACAGTGTCAACAAGACCCTTGACACCACTGGTTCAGGACATAGAGATTTTTCCGTTTGGATTCAGATTTCCTGGTTTGGTTTCTAGCTGACACTTTTCCTTGTAGCATTTGCCTGCATGGTTCAGACTGAAGGTAGGCCTAGGGGAAAACCCTACTCCCCCGCCCTTGGTCAAGGACATCACCGTACATTTGTATGCTCAGCAGGAGACTTGCTAGAAGTTTAAGGCCAACCTGAGCCACATGAAACTGTCTCAACAAAGCAAAAGTCTAAGAAAAAATGGATGAGCTTGTTAGCATTTTTAGCTGACTCCACACAAAATACTTTGAACAAAGTTGCTCTGTGGCATTGAACTCTTGACTCCTTTCCTGCTGTGGGGATCAGTATCTCTACACACCTAGAACCTTCACGACTACCTCTTCCTGCAATTTACCTGCTCTGTGCAGCAGGTCACCTCACAGCACCTTCATGTTCTCAGCTGAAAAACCAAAGATTTAATACTTGTATGGCCATTGAGATGACAGAAGAGAGTCTGGCTATAAAAAGAAAACCAACCCGAGCCACGAGACGAGAGGCAGGTGAGATTCATGTTGTTAATTATAGCCTTCGACGTGTAATCTCCTTCAACGCTCAATCCACGAGAGCATTTTGCTACAGGACTAGCTCACATTCTTTCCTTCATGGGAGTCTCAAAACTGTCTTTGTCTTTGACTCTTTGGAGGCACATCCCATATCAGACCAGCTTCATTTAAATATTGATGGCATCTTATGGGGTGGCTCCCTCACGTCCAAGTCACCCAGTGCCTGTGCTGTAACATACGCCTGATAAACACTAGCTTAGAGTTTTATACATTTGCATGAATTGTCCCTTTTCCTAGCTGGGCCCCCAAGTTGGGGCCAGTTGACCCCTTTCCTGGGGAAACTTTGTTGGCTTCTACCTCCATTCATTGCAGCTCCAAAGTCTGTGTTCAGCATAACTATTTCATGCATCTTTCTAGAGTCTAAGTTCCTAAAGATTATAATCCATTTTGGGGTTCTGATAACCTTGGGGCACCACTCCTCGAGCACCTAAAGGAAAGAGGGGCAGAATTGTATGCATGCTTAACTCTTTTTATTGTGTCATTTAATTGTTAGATAGTGACTGGACGAGCCAGCTTCCTTCTCTGAGCAATTCTCAAGGTTGTTTTCCTAACCTGGGCCAGGCTACAAAGGGGTCAGGGTAGGGAAAATATTAAACAGTGGGCCTCAGGCCTTGACGTGTGAACAGGAGCTTCCGGGTACGGTTTTCCTTGCCCTGGATACCTTTACCTTTCTTTTTGTTATTTAAAGTTTTTAAAAGTTAATCGTATTCTTTTACATTTTAATATAACAGCACTCCCTTCCCTTTTCTCCCCCCAAATCTCCCATGCAACTCCACCCTTTGCCCTCTCTCAAATTCACGAGCTCTTTTTCTTTAACTGTCGTTTCATGAAAACTTGGCAGAGTTGAAAAGAGGAACTGTTCACCCTCCATTTCTTTCATGGATTTGAGCTGAGTAAGGAAGGCCTAGGATGGAGTCTGGATAAGGGCGTGTCAGAGTGTGGGGAGAGCCGGCTGTCCATATCCCAGCCAATCTGTGGCAGGCGCCTTTCTGGGGGTGTGGGGTATGGGGTGGAGTATGGGAGCTGGAGGGGAGTGGTTTGGGGGTGTCAGTCGGTCAGTGGTGGGAAGGAGTCATGTTGCTGGGTCTTTTGATGCTCCATTTTAGCTCAGAGTTCTGCCTCTGTGAGTGGAGCAGAGTTGAGGGGGAGGGATTCTCGCTGCTCCAGTCTGTCCTGCCAGAGTTCACTTTTCACCTTTTGTCAAAGCTGTGTGATTTGGGCCAATCTCACCCTAGTGTATCCCTGTCTCTTGGAACATTAAGAACGAAGAGAGTTGCTGTGTTTGATGTGTCTTAACTTTAACACAAAGCACACCAGGCTGGTTAATGATCATGAACTGTCATGGCAGCCACTCTGCAAAGGTGACATTGATGAATGGGCCTGCAGTTTGCAGGGAGGCAGTGGGTACATCAGCAGAAGGTTTATTTAAGCCAAGGCTGATAATAGGGGCCTTGGGAGTCACTGACAAGCAGAACCTTAATAGGATAAAGGAGGAGAATCCTCTTTCTTTCGGTGTGGCCCTCTGCAGGAGCAAGCTTCTCTTGGCTACCAAATAAAAGCATTCCTCAGGATTCAGAGCTACTTCAAATCTGTTTGGGGGGTAGAAAAAGAGCTTAACTTGTGAGCAGCTTGATTTGGCCTGGTTTATTTAGAAGTTCATGTTTGCCTTCCTCAGCCATTTGAAAGAAGCATCTTTAAGGAAAGTGTGGAGGGATGGTCTGAGTGAGAGTGGAATCGAGTTCCTGAGTGGGCCTCATTTTTTTCAGGTTGCCTCTGAGACTGACAAGTTGGTTCCTTAAGCAATTGCATCAGAAACAGTCAGATAGACTTTCAAAAGGAAAGTGCTTGTCTCCTTTTGTGTGGCTCACTCTCCTGCAGTTGCACCATCTTGTCCCGATAGCAACAGTGGGTGTTGCACACTAGACCAGAGGACTTTCCATATTCTTGCACAAGAAAACTGTAATATTTGAAGTGGTGGATATGCTAATTAGAGACTTAAAGATTGTTGGTGCTATGACCTCATACGTGCTAGGGATGTGCTCTGGCTTCAGTAAACTCTTGGATCTCATTTTGATTTGGGATTTGCTGCTGGTTACCCTATCCAACATAAATCTTTCTCCCATAACTAGCATGGCATTGGCGTCACTTGTAAACTGCCTACTGTGCTGTTGGACCAACCACTTTGCAGTGTGATTTCCCCTTTAGTTAGAAGCTAAATGTTCCCCTTTGCCTCACTTGAAGTTGTGTTGTCTACACTAAAAGTGGAAAGTGGCTTGGTCACAGATCCCTCTTTTGTATGGAGATGTCAAATTCAAATTGGCAGGGAATCTTTAATCTCTGAGGACCCAGGCAGAGAGGTGCTCAATGGGGTCCTCTGATAATCCTGTGGGGTGATGGCTAATGCCTGCTGGAGTTGTCCGGTTGGCTCCCTGATTACTAACTTCAGCACCCAAGGCCCCAGCTCACTGCTGGGCAGCATAAACATCAGGTTTTGGTAAATACACTCAGGCTATCATGTAGCCATCCAACATGCACTTAAGCAGAGACTGACAGCTCACTGCTGAGGACTTAGAGTCCAGAGCTACAGCTTTTGGGCACAGAGGCTCTGAGGTTCCAAGATAAACAAACCTGTCGGTGAGAGTGACCAGAGTGTTAGGTCAGCCTAAGGGTCACTTATAGGTCATCCTGATGGGAGTTTGGTCTCTGCTTAGTGTTTATTCTGGAGAGAAAAGCAGCAGGCCCTTACAAAGAGGGTTGGCTCCTCCATGGGAACACAGCCCTGGGCCTCCTCACTAGAGCCTCTGGAATCGGATCCACACCAACTGTGTTCTCAGTACTCCAATCAAGGATATGGGTGCAGCGTGTTCTTTTTGTAAGAGTTGATGAACCAATTAATTTGGAAACACAGATTATGGGATGTATGGACCAGCTTGTGTAGGCTGCAGAGTCAGGAAAGGGACTTCGAGGCTTAGAGTGAATTACCAGATGCACAGTAGGAACTTGCTGTAGCACTGGCAACAACAATGAGCATAAAGGGAAACTTCCATCTTTATCTTTCTTCTTTGGCCATCGGTTTCCAGAATTTTCTCTGGATTTTTTATTCCTTACTGACTAGGGGCTTTTGGAGATTGATACTAAGCCCTTTCCCACACACACTTGGTTGAAGATGTCAGAGAGGTAAAGTTGGGTTATGTTTTATAACCCTTCTTTGTTGGCACAGTAAAGACTATCCTCTCTTCCAGAGGACCTCCTTTAGTCATCTCCCACTGTTTTAGGAAGTCTGGGGCAGGAAGATGGCCTGCCATCAGAGGAAAACCTACAGCTTGTGATCTACACATTTAATCCCAGCACTCAGAAGACAAGAGATAGGGGAATCTCTGAATCAGAGGCCAGCCTGGACTAACTACATAATGAGACCTTGCAACATGGCTTCCAAATAAGGAAGAGTCAATGGCATTAGTTGGTTGTTGTTCTTTCAAGTTTGCCCATGAAAAGGAGTTTCTCCATCCAGTGTTCAACAGCTTCTTCTGAAAATAACCTTACTTAATAACCAATTACTTAATTAACCAAAGGACTAGCCTCTTCCCATCGACCAGACCTGGAACTTTCAGGAATAGTGCAGACTGCCTTTCTAAAAATGTTTTTTAAAGCTTTTATTTGTATGTGTGTCACATGTAAATGGGTGGCCACCAAAGCCAGAAGGTGGCATTAGATTCCCTGAAGCTGGAGTTACAGTTTGTGGTGAGCCATTCAATGGGGTGCTGGGAACCAAACTCAGATCCTCTGGAAGAACTGATCCTAACTGCTAAGTTGTCTCTCCAGCCCCATTGTGAAAATCACTTTTCAGCAAACTCAATTTACAAAATAAATGCTACATTAGTGATGCATTTAAAGATATGTGCAAAGTTGTATTTAATAAAATGGGAGCTGTGACAAATCCCTGTAATGTAAAAGCTCAGCAGGCCAAGAAGAGAGTTCAGAGTTTGAAGCTATGTCCCTGTGCAAGACTCTGTCTTTAAAAAAAAAAGCATCCAACAGCATCTGTAGAGATACAGTTAAAAATATGTTAAAAGAAATGAAATCATATCAGTGTGCACAATGTGTACAGTGTGTACAGTGTGTACAGTGTGTACAATGTGCACAATGTGTACAGTATGTATAATGTGCACAGTGTGTACAATGTGTACAGTATGTACAGTATGTATAATGTGCACAGTGTGTACAATGTGTACAGTATGTATAATGTGCACAGTGTGTACAATGTGTACAGTATGTATAATGTGCACAGTGTGTACAATGTGTACAGTATGTATAATGTGCACAGTGTGTACAATGTGTACAGTATGTACAGTATGTATAATGTGCACAGTGTGTACAATGTGTACAGTATGTATAATGTGCACAGTGTGCACAATATGTACAGTATGTATAATGTGCACAGTGTGTACAGGGTGTACAGTGTGCACAATGTGTACAGTATGTATAATGTGTACAGTGTATATAGTGTGTGCAGTGTGTAGTGTGTATAGTATATATAGTGTGTATAGTGTGTACAGTGTACATAGTATGTATAGTGTGTACAGTGTCTATAGTGTGTACAGTGTGTAGTGTGCCTAGTGTATATAGTGTGTACAGTGTATGTAGTGTGTACAGTGTACATAGTGTGTGCAGTGTATATAATGTGTGCAGTGTGTACAGTGTACATAGTATGTATAGTGTGTACAGTGTATATAGTGTGTGTAGTGTGTACAGTGTACATAGTATGTATAGTGTGTACAGTGTATATAATGTGTACAGTGTATATAGTGTGTGCAGTGTGCACAATGTGTATAGTATGTGTAGTGTGTACAGTATGTACAGTATGTATAGTGTGTATAGTGTATATAGTGTGTGCAGTGTGTACAGGGTGTACAGTGTACATAGGATGTATAGTGTGTACAGTGTATATGGTATATGCAGTGTATATAGTGCAGCGTGCATAATGTGTACAGTATGTATAGTGTGTACAGCACATATAGTGTATACAGTTTGTATAGTGTGTGCAGTGCACACAATGTGTACAGTTTGTATAGTGTACATAGTATATATAGTGTGTATAGTGTATATAGTATGTGCAATGTGTACAGTGTGTACAGTATGTATCATGTGTACAGTGTATTTAGTACATGCATGGTATACAGTATATAGTGTGTACAGTGTGTACAGTGTATATAGTGTGTGCAGTGTGTATAGTGTACATAGTGTGTATAGTGCATACAGTGCATACAGTATGTGCAGTGTGTACAGTGTGCACAGTATGTATAGTGTGTATAGTGTATATAGCATATTTAGTATGTGTATGGTGTACATCATATATAGTGTGCACAGTATGTATAGTGTGTGTAGTGTGTACATATATAGTATATTTGGTATGTACAATGTGTACAGTGTACATAGTGTGCACAGTGTATATATTGTGTATAGTGTGTACAGTATGTGCAGTGAGCACAGTGTGTACAGTATATATAGTGTGTACAGTGTATACAGTGTATATAGTATGTTCAGTGTGTAGTGTGTACACTATACAGTGTGCAGTGTATATAGTATGTACATTATGTATACTGTATGCAGTGTATACAGTGTACATACTGTGCACAGTGTATATAGTGTGTATAGTGTGTACAGTGTATATAGTATGTGAACTGTGTACAGTGTACACGGCATATAGTGTGAACAGTGTGTATACTGTGTAAAGTGTATATAACGTATATAGTATCCAGCCAGAGGGATTAAAGGTGTGTGCTAAG
Organism: Rhynchomys soricoides; assembly: GCA_019843965.1. Classification (NCBI taxonomy): domain Eukaryota; kingdom Metazoa; phylum Chordata; class Mammalia; order Rodentia; family Muridae; genus Rhynchomys; species Rhynchomys soricoides. The sequence continues at coordinate 1,292,900 of JADRCH010000086.1, forward strand.
GGCTGAGCCACACCACAAATAGGAACAGGTTTTTTTTTTTTTTCCAGTAAACAACACAATCTTAGTGTTCACAGTATGATCAGATATCCTGCAATAAAAACAAACAAACAATCAAAAAGAAACAATACTTTAAAAAAAATGTGGGGCTGGAGAGATGGCTCAGAGGTTAAGAGCACTGACTGTTTTTCCAGTCCTGCGTTCAATTTCCATCAACCACATGGCGGCTTACAACCATTTGTAATGGGATGCCCTCTTCTGGTGTGTCTAAAGACAGCGACAGTGTATATTCATATACATAGAATAGATAAATAATTCCTTTTAAAAAAGATATGCATGAGGCCAGGCATGATGGCACATTCCTATAACCCTGGGATGAAAATGAGGTTGAGGTTAGCCTGGGCTGGGGCCAAAGAGTCTCTTTAGGTCTGTGATTCACAGAACATGAGAATATCCATTTAAGAGTTGAAGGATCCAGAGGTAAGGATGTAGCTCAGTTGGCAGCATGCTTAGCTTGCCTAACATGCATGAAGTCTTGGGTTTGATCCCCAACACTGGATCCAAACAGGCATGGTAGTATATATTTGCAATCCCAGCACTTGGGAAGGAGAAGCAGGGAGGCTCAGGTCAAACTCAACCTTCCCTACATTGTAAGTTAGAGGCCAGCCTGGGCTACAGCTGTTACAAGCAAACAAACAAAAGAAAGGAAAAGAAAGACAGGAAGGAAGAAATGCAAAGTGACAAAAGCCCATCCTAGCTCAGCTACAGCTTTCCTCCTGCCCACAGCTCTCAGTGCTGGGAAGGTTGACTCAGCACCTGTCCTTTGAAGCTCTCTCTCCTCTCCACTCCACTCACTCGGGAGCCATCTTTCTCCTGAACTCCTAGTATCTTTGTTTAGCCCCTCTAGGGTCTCTTGCTAGCTTGCTACTTTCTTCCGTATGTGTGAGGCTAGAATTCATCTTTGCTCAGCCCCTGAACTGTAATGGAATTTACTTAAGTAGAAAATCTGTAAATATCTGCTGGGTGAATCATGAACACCCCTACACCTCCATCACACCAGGCGGTGTTTCTCATAGACTTGGCAACTGCCCTTGCAGAAACATGCCTAGAGAGATTGGGAGGTGGTGGTGGCAGTCTTCTTCACCCCGATGGAAATTAATGCAGGGTGGCTTGATTAGGTGAGGAGGTAGGGGGACGACCCTTGTTACTCACTGATCCATGAAATTAAAAATCATGCCCTTCAATATCCCAGCGGTATCATCTGGAAAATACTGAGCTCTCCACCAACCTAATGATCTCACCTTCTCCTTAGGGCAAATCTATTCTTTTAAGGACAGGTGGGAATTGAGAGAATTTTAACAGAATCTGTGAAACCTCACACACTGTGGACTCCAGACTATCTTTCGTTCTTGACTTTTGAAGAGAAGGAGTCCTCTTCTTATCTGGGATTGCCTACTCAAACAAGCTCAGTGTCGTGGAGGTGGTGTCCTTTGGAAAGTTGGCCTGAGACACTTTACCAAGTGTCTGCAAACATTTAGACACGGAAAGTGCCCACTGTTAAGTCACAGCCCCATTGTCTCTGCCTGGACCACTCTTCCCTGAAGGTGGCTGGCAATGTGTTGGGCTGGGGGGTGGAGGTGGTGAGAGCTGCCCACAGAGAGCTCCTCAGCTGGGGTTCTGGGCTGGGGAATTGTGTTGCTGTTTGTTTAAACAACCTGAGTGTAATTGGGATTGTTTGAGATGCCCAAGATGTTTGGGAAAGTGGGGGAGGGAGGCAGCTTGCTGGGGACAGAGTTGGGGCAGCTGGCTGGGTAGTTGTCAGCCTTCTGAAGGCAGAGCTCATGGGAAGGTAGGCCCTTGAAGCTGAATGATGGGCATATCAGGACCCGGGTCAATAGGTCAGTGATAAAATCTGTACAATATTAAAGCTATGGAAGGGTCCATCCAGCTATGGATATTTAACTTAACATCTATGGTCCTAGTCAGGCAGAAAGGCACAGATCAGTAAGCCCAGTTCCATGGAAATAGAGACTGGAAGACCATGAGTTGGAGGCAGCTGGGGCTACAAAGCCTAAGCCAGCCTAGACTATAATAGTCAGACTCCACCTTAATCATCAATGCACTCACATAGACAGACAGACAGACACAAACACTAATGTTACCTTTGTAATTATGTCAATAACACACACACACATGCACACACACACACACACACACATACACACACACACACATACACATACAGGGATAACAAAAACACATACTGTTTTATTTGACTGGTTTTTTTGCTTTTCATATAATTTTTTAGTAAAACCACACACACACACACACACACACACACACACACATCACTGCTAAATCTAAGCACAACTTGGCAAGGAAAAGCCAGATGCTGAGCAAGAATACTTTGAGAAGGCTTACATCACTTTCGGGGACCTCAAAGAATCTCCAGAAAATATTCACAGATCTACAGAAAAAATAGGTCTGTGTTTTATTGTAGGGATCATTCAATTTAATCTGACCTGAGAAAGAGGATGAAGGCTTTTTAAAAAATGAGAAGAATTTGGGAGTAATAGAAGGAATCTTGACAATGCTGCTGGGGTCTGGCCAACTCCACCCTTTGTGATCAGGCCCCCAAGAAATCCAAGGCCACTCCTCAAAGAGGTGTGATTATTTACTAGGGATTTGTATCACCTAAGAAAGGACTTGGAAAAAAATACAACATTCTTTCTTGCTGAAAACTACCATGGCTCAGGAGTGACGTGAATGTTATCAGGTCACAGAGAATGACATGCTGAGTCTGGGTCTGAAAGAATATCTTTTCCCAAATCCTTCTCTAGAAAGGAGAAAGAGAAAAGAAACAAAGAAAACACTCACCAACGTAAAGAACAACATAAAGAACAAATTGAGCACCTTAGCTCTGCTTATAGCATATGGCACAGAGGCCTGTAGCCCAGGCAGATAAATAAGCCATGAAGGAAAGGAAATGTTAATGTCAATGGAGGCCTGCATCTTCTGGCTGAGTATAGATACTTCAAGACTAGTGCTTGTCATTTTGACATTTTCTTTCTGGAACAGAATGTTGCTATGTAGCTCAGGCTGAATTTGAATTTGTGATCCTCTTGCCTCTGCTGTCTGAGTTTTGGGATTATAGGTGTTCACTGCCATGCCTGGCTTTGTGCTTGTTACTTTGAGGCTCACACTTAAAATTAGTAGGCAGGGCTGGGAAGATAGCCGGTGTATTGGCTGGGTTGGTGTCAACCTGCCAAAGGCTGGAGTTATCAGAGAGGAAGGACCCTCAGTTGAGAAAATGCCTCCATGAGATCCAACTGCAAGGCATTTTCTAAGTTAGTGATTAGTTGGGGTAGAGTCATCCCTGGGCTGGTGGTCCTGGGTTCTGTAAGAAAGAAGACTGAGCAAGCTATGGGAAGCAAGCCAGTAAACAGCACATCTCCATGGCCTCTGCATCAGCTCCTGCTGCCAAGCTCCAGCCCTGTTTGAGTTCCTGTTCTGATTTCTTCAAATGATGGACTATGATCTGGAAGTGTAAGCCAAATAAACCCTTTCCTCCCCAACTTGCTTTTTGGTCATGATGTTTCACTGCAACAGTAGAAACCCTGACTAAGATGGTTGATGTGTGAGCATGAGTTTGGACCCCAGGCAAAGTCACACATGCCTGTAATTCTAGTGCTATCGAGGTGGAGATAGGAGGTTCTCTGGGTGCATTAGGGACTATGGAGGTGTTGAAGCTTGCTGGTTGGTTAGTCTAGGTAAATCAGCAAGCTCCAGGTTTAGAGAGAGACTGTTTCAAAAAGATTGAGAAAGATACCCAATGTCAACCTCTGACCTCCATTCAAAGCCACACATGTGCCCACCTATACATGTGTGTACCTCCCCCTGGCCCATACACAAAACTGGCATTGAGCATCTTGGAGTCAACAACACTGAAGAGGGTACATCTATTCTCTCAATCTTTGGTAGTTAGTTTTGTTGTTGTTGTTGTTGTTGTTGTTGTTTTGTTTTTTGAAGCAAAGTCTTCTGTAGCCCAGGCTGGCTTCGAACTTTGTCTGTCTGTCTCTCTCCCTCCCTCCCTCTTTTCTCTGGATAACATTGAATTTCTAATTCTCCTGCCTCTACCTCCTGAGAGCTATGATTACAGGAGTATGCCACCACCCTGTTTACTGTTGGGTTTTGAGGGCTTCTCCTATGCTAGGCAAGCACTCTGCCAGCTAAGCCACATCCCCAGCCCTCACAGCAATGTTCTGACGAACGCTGTAAAAACACCGCTTTGGAAAGGAGGAGAGGAAAAGGGGGCTTCCTGTTTCCAAGGCAGGGTGGTTTTGTGTAGGCTGATGGCAGTGGCTCTGAGCTGGTAGGTGTCATTTCATGGGCATGGTGAACCTCAGAGGCAAGACATAGCAGTGGCTTTTTGTGTCACTTGGCAATTCTGCTTTTGGCAGGTTCTGAGGACTTATAACAGCCAAAGGCCTTTTCAGGGTCAGACCATGACTTGAGTTCTGGTGGGAGATGGGGATACTGGAAGGCTGCTGTACTTCTAGATGAAAGGTCTCTGCCTAAGGGTGTGCACAGCCAGACTGGCAGTGCAGCATGGAGAGGCAGACCGGCTTTCTTCTCCTCTGTAGGAGAGTGAAGGCCAGAGTCCTCAGAGAGACTGTCGTGCTGCAGAGCTGCTGTGGGACGGACAGGAGCCTCCATCCTGCCATTAGGATCATGTGTACTATGAAGTACGTTTCCTGTTGACCACATGGGGAATTTGAGCCAATCATAGGTAAGCCCACTCATTGTCCTTTCTTCTCATAATTTAAATAATAATAATAATTATCGCCATTTTAATAACAATAATAAACTTGGCACCTGTTTTTATTATTGTATCCATGGCTTGTTAAAAGTTAGGGGTTATTTTCCCACTGTATGCAAGTCCCCTTCATACTCCTGAAGAATGCTAACCTCTTCTCTGTTCCCTGCTCCAAATCCTAAGCTCCAAACATTTGAAAGGTTTTCACAGTGGTAGTTAACAATTAACAAATATATTAGTCATGAATGCTCTTTCCTGTAGATTTGTCTAGAAAGTAATATGGCTACTTAAAACATTTCTATTTACTTATTTTTTAAAGATTTATTTATTTATTATATGTAAGTACACTGTAGCTGTCTTCAGACACTTTTTCTTCTCTCTCTGGCCCCGCTTGCTCCAGTCCGCTTGCTGTAGCTGTCTTCAGACACCCCAGAAGAGGGCATCAGATCTTATTACAGATGGTTATGAACTACCATTTGGTTGCTGGGATTTGAATTCAGGACCCCCGGAAGAGCAATCAGTGCTCTTAACTGCTGAGCCATCTCTCCAGCCCCAGTTCTATCTACTTTAGGCTGGGTGGCTCACTAGTTCTGAGAGTGGGCACTGCTTGTCATCAGAGAGTTATACTTAACATGACCCATGTAAACATGTTTTGTGGCTAGAGACCCACTGGAGGAGACCTGTGTCTTCAGCTCTAGAAAATGATTGCTTTGTTAAAGAATTCAAATTATTTTGAATAGAATAATCACCAGTAGTTGGCTATAGTGGCACAAGCCTTTAATTCCAGAACTCCAGGAGGCAAAGGCAAGTGGATCTCTGTAAGTGTAAGGATAGCCTGATCTACAGAGTGAGTTCCAGGCTAGCTGGAACCTACATGGTGATACTCTGTTTCAAAAACAAGCACAAAAACTATAACACAAAATAAACTACTAAGTGCAAGGCTTAAGCAATGCTACCTTCCCTATGGTTACCAATATGTGAAAATATCTTCATTAGAATCACTGACAGCTGTTTGGAGAGAGCTACTGTGTTTATTTGGTTGCTCCATGGAAAGACTCTGGGACTAGCTGGCTTGTCTCGTGTTTGCAAGATGATGAAGAAGGAAAGAGGGAAAACAAGTTGGCTTTATTGAGTTTGGGGAGCAAGGGGACTAGATTAGAACCAGATATCATGACTCGTATATAAAAATGCCAAGAGGAAACACATTACTTTGTGTGATAACGTAAAAATTTAAAACATGTCATGTGTGGTGGTATACACCTTACTCCCTGTATGTGGAAAGCAGCAGCAGCTGGATCTCTGTGAGTTCGAGGCCTGGTCTACATGTGAGTGTCAGGCTAGCCAGGCTACATGGTGAGATCCTGCCTCCATAGGATTAAGATCATTCAGGGGCTGGCTCAGTGGTTAAGAGCACTTGTCCTTGCAAAGGACCCAAGTTTGATTCCCAGTGCCCACACAGAGACTCCTCAACTCCTCAAGTACTAGCATATGTGGTGCACAGATGTACACAAAGGAAAAGCACTCAGACGCATAAAATAATAAAGACAAATCTAAAAATTAAAAAAAAAAAAAAAGATCATTTAGCTCTGCACATCTGTAAATCTTGTACCTGGGAAGTAAAGGGAGGAGGATTAGGAGTTCTAGGTCATCCTTAGCTACAAAGTGAGTTTGAGGCTAACCTTGGCTACATGGGAGAGATCACCTGTATGAAGACATGTACACAACAGATGCTCATAGGAGAATGCGCCTTTATTGGCTCTGGTGATGACGGCTGTGCTGTTTCTCCTCAGACATGCACATGAGGCTGGGAATGGAGACCGAGGACTGAATCTGGGCACTGACTGACGAGCTCTGAGACTTGGAATCAGTTCTCTGAGCCTTAATGTCTTCTTTTGTTTGTAGAACTGGAATCTAAGATGCCTAGAGGACAGAAGTGTTGCAAAGACAAACAGGGAAATTATGCAAATTGTCCCACTTGGATAGCTCTGTGTTGAGGTTGCTCTCCAAGCAGTTGCTTGCTTTTTGCTGAGTAATTACTCCTTGAAGGCACAAAGGAGCCACCTAGGAAAGAGTCCTGGCAGAGGCAGCCTCCGGCCTCTCACCCAGGTGGTCCTCCCTCGGCCCTCCCCCATGCTTTAGGAATCAGGAAGTTGGACTGACTGGCCCAACCCTCTCTTACGCTCCTTGTTCTTAGAGGCCTTGCACTATTGTTTAATCTTTTAACCAAAAGGCAAACTGACTAGTCTTCCTCAGGCTCCCTGGTGGCTGCGGTCGTCCCTGTCTTCTCCTTTCTGGAAAGCAGTGTCCTGGAAACTGTAATAGGTTCTTGGGAATATTCCTGGTATCTACCTCCTCAGGCTTGTGTGGCCTCTATGTCTTGGTCTCAGATGCTAAGAAGAGCTCTCAGGCACAGTTGTGATAGAGATGTTCCTCCTCCTCCTGGAAGGATCTTAGAGGCAGAGACAGGAAGGTATCCATGAGTTTAGGGTCAACCTGGGTAATAGTGAGTTCTAGGTCAGCCTAGCAGGGTAATAAAAACATGAGCAAAAAACAGGAGCCTCAGAGCCTCAGAGCCTCAGAGCCTCCTACTTCTCTCACTGCTCTCTACTTCAGGGATACACTGAAGGAGAGCAGCTGGCCCAGTGTCCCTTCGGGTCAGGATTTGAATCACCAAATTGTGAACAACTTGGGAGTCACAGCTAAGTGGGTGTCAGCTGCTCAACATTACATCCATCTTCAATATCATTGGCATCCCCTTCACTGAGTTCTTTAAAAATATTTGTGTGTAGCCGGGCAGTGGTGGCACACGCCTTTAATTCCAGCACTCCAGAGGCAGAGGCAGGTGGATTTCTGAGTTCGAGGCCAGCCTGGTCTACAGAGTGAGTTCCAGGACAGCCAGGACTACAAAGAGAAACCCTGTCTTGAAAAACAAACAAACAAACAAACAAACAAAAATTTGTGTGTGTGTGTGTGTATGTGTGTGTACATATATACACATAAATTTCAATTAGGGCCTGCAAGATGCAAGATAACAAAACAAAAACTCAGGTAACTGCTGAATGTATGTAAGATTCAAACAGGTGACATTCCCATTTTCTCCCTGTTTGGTGGAGAAGGCAGGAGTCAATTCTATGTTCTACAACTGTGGAGAGCCCTTGTACTATGTACTGTCCTGTTACGTCCCCCATGTCAGTCACTTCGCTACTCTTTTTGGCATGGGTACTCAGGTCCTCGCTCTGCCAGGGTCCCACAGAGATGTCTCTACTCTCAAGTGGAGCTAGCTCAATGCACCCCAAGAGTAACCTGGGTCACACCCACCCCAGACTGGCTGGTCCCTGCTTTCTATCTGAATCATCAATATCCCCAAACCCCACACTTCTGTCCAATGCTGCCTCCTCTCTGAACTCGCCCATCAGCTCCTGGGAGACCCTCCTGTTTGTTCTCGTAGCTTTCACTCTCACAGGACTACCCCTCATTAATAATTACCCATCTAGGGTCGAAAGGACCAGTGGGCAGTTTGGTGCAAGAGTGTGTGCTCAGCATGTCCAAAGCCCAAGTTCTAGCTACAGCAGCCCAAACACCGTTCACATCAGTTGCTTACATCTATCTGCTGTCCCTTCTCACTTCACATACATCTTTAAACTAGTCCTAGAAGGCTGTCTTATATGATTTCTACCTCCTTGGAGGAGCCGAGGCCACACCCCTTTTTCATTGACTTAACATTCTGTTTCTCTATGTGAGGTGGCAGTGAGTCACCATAAATGATCCCTTCAAATTAATTATAAAATGCTTTTCTGTAAGGTTCTGTTGCGGGTGGGTTGCTGGATAGAAAAAGGGAGCTAGTGTCCAAGGCTTCGATCAGCACAGAGTTGAGCAGGGAGGCCCAGGGAAAACCAGGAGCAGCCTGTGGTTATGAGCAAGCCTGCCATACCAGACCCTCTTGAATGTTCCAATACGTGTGGACAGAGTTCAAGTTTACTGTGTGCAAGCAACATGTAGGACCAAACATTTTCTCTCAGCATTCATACTGTTGAAATGAGATGAAAAATGAGCTCTCTTTGATACTGGATGCTTACATGCATTCCTGTGTGTGTGCTCACATGTGCATGTATGTGTGCCCAAATGCTTCTTCCTTTCTTTCTCCTTTCCCTCTCCATAGAGCTGGAAAGACATCGTAAGACTGACTTCCCAGCTTGTCACTCACTGGCTGTGGGACTTTGCTCTCTTAATATTTCTCCAATATTAAGAGACTTCCTTGAAAGCCATGCTGAGATAATATGCACATGTCCTTGGGAAACTAGGGTTCTCTGGCCCCACCCTCGAGCCCTGTGATCAGAACCTACTCAACAAGGCTGTTGGGGACTTTGTCCATGGTTAAGAAATTCTGCCTCAGCACTGTCTACAGTAGCCCAAGGAAGCAGACAAATGGATTTGAAGAGCACAGGTTGGTCATGGTAGTACACAACTATAGTTCCAGCATTGGGCATTGACGTAGGAGGATCTTGAGTTTGAGGACAGTTGGCTACCTAGGGAGATTGAGACCGCATCTCAGAAAAAAAGAAGTGGTGTATCATACAATGGGAATTATTCTGTTATAAAGTAGGAATCACATTTTCTGGGAAATGTGAAGAGGAATAAGCCAGAAAGATGGACAACAATCTCATTTTTTGCTCCCATTTGTGAAACTGAGATTTACAAAAAAGACATGAAAGAAAAAAGTGGGGAAGGGGGCTGGGGAGACGGCTCAGTGGTTAAGAGGGCCGACTGCTCCTCCAGAGGGCCCCGGGTTGAGTCACAGAACCTACATGGCAGCTTGCAGCTGTCTGTAACTCCAGTTTTAGGTCCACCACCCTCTTCTGACCTAGCTCATCAGGTCTGCATGCAATGCACACACTTGTATGCAGGCAAAACACCCATATGCATAAAATACTAAATAAATAAAAAAATTAAAATAAAGAAGAGTCCCTGGCCTCCAGATAATCACTGAATGGATTCCTATCGGGGGTCATAGACGCGATGCACATTTGTAGATGCCTTTTGTCTGTTTAAAGTTGGAAGAGTCTCACTGCTGTCTGACCCAGAACTTATCTCACAATCCTCCTGCCTCAGTGTCCTGAGTGCTGGGATTATAAGAGTAAACCACAACACCCAACAAATTCATCGAGTTCTCCTCTTCTTAAAAATGTAAAGATACTATGTTTGATGCCATGCCTGGGTAACATTCATTTTTATTTAAGTGTGTGTGCTCATGTGTGTGCATGCCTGTGGTCATATCCCCCGGGCTGGAGCCACAGGTGGCTGTGAACCACTTTACATAGGCACTGAGATCAAGTTTCTGTCCTCTGGAGCATCAGTATGTGTTCTTAGCTGCTGAGCCATTTCTCCAGCCCATATTTGTAGAATTCTTCTGAGGCTTTTTAAAGTGTCTTTGGACTCTGGCTGAATGACCTGGTTGTTTAGAGCACGGCCTTTAGGGATGGATGTCGTGGAAGATGATGTACTGTTGGGATGGCAGAGGTAGGACTCAAGGTCATTGCTCTGTTGGCAGACGGCTTGTAGTGGGATTCTCTTATGTCGGATGAGTTCTCTGAAGGTGTGGGAGGCCCAAATGCTGAGAGCTCGGCCTACTTATGCAGACTTGGCAGAGCAAAGCCTTTCATAAAAATCAGTGGACTGCCAGCTACTCTATTTGCAATTTTTAACTCTCACTGTGGAGCTGAGGCCCAAACCAAGGCCCAGCATCTGCTACGAAAATGTTCTGCCAAGGAGCTAAACCTCAACCTCAGCCATTCACACATACAGTAGATGGTAAGAACACAAAACCTGTTTATTGTGAATAATAACTCCCAGCACTGGAAGGCAATCTTTTGTCTCCTGGGGCCCAACTAGTTTGGGAGCTTCTTTCATCTGTTGCTTACCATGTCATCTAAGTAAGTGACCTCTCCTCAGTAAACCTTTTTTTTTTTTTTGGTAGGGGGAGGCTGTGATGTGGAAAAATACAAGGAACCAAACCCACCAGTTGTTGTGAGGGTCCAGTGAGACAATGTATAGAAAGTAAGAAGTTCTCTGATCTGGACTGAGAAATAATGTGCTGGGTTATCACTGAATGACTTGCAGAGGTCAAGTAGGAAACACTGTTGCCAAAGCGAATACCACTGTTGCTAAAGATGAGGTACTCAGGGTTGGTGATGGACTGTAGAGAGCCTGCCTAGCATGCACTCGGGAGGCTGAGGATCAGGAGTTGAAGGTTATTTTTGGCTACCTAGTAAGTCTGAGACAGCCTAGGCTACATGAAACTCCGTTTCAAAAAAAAGATGAAGACATTAATAAACTTGAGATCCAAGGAATTACGCAGACTTTCTCAACTAGGACAACGGTGGTAGCATGTGAACAGCAGCAGACAGTGGCCACGGCAGCAAAATCACTGTGGTGAGA
>JADRCH010000086.1:1304157-1333301 GCA_019843965.1 Rhynchomys soricoides
CAGCAGACAGTGGCCACGGCAGCAAAATCACTGTGGTGAGAGCAGCAACAGACAGTGGCCACGGCAGCAAAATCACTGGGGTGTACGCACACTAATTGTGGCTAACACTTTGTTAAACACTCCAAAAGCCACCTCCCTCAACTATCTTTGTGATTTCCACACATACACACAATGTTTATAGCACAAGCTCAGGTACAGACGAAGAAACCGGGCCTAAAAAGCTCAGGTCATTGGCCTAAGGTTCAGGCTTGTAAGTGGATCTGGAATTGGAATCCAGACTGAGTGGCTCCCTAAGTTGTTTTCTTAACCTCTACATGAGCTTTCATGTTAAAAAAAAAAAAGAACAAAGTTCTCTTTCCACTGGTGGCCACACACGCCCTGTTTGCTTTCTGCGTTCTGGCTTTACTCTCTTAAGAAGTTTTAAGAAAACTGTCTCTCTGCAGGCGCAAGAGCAAGCCACGTGAAAACTCAAGCTGTGTGCCCCGACAGTGATGTCAGCTGTGGATGTGGTAATCCTCTTGTAAGGTGACATCTCTGTGGCTATGACCTTAACAGTCTCAGGGGGCACAAGTAACGTTTTGAGGCTAAATCACGTCTAGTTGACAAACTAGACAGAGACAAAAAGTCCACCCTAGCTCTTCATCCAGAGACCTGGATATTCTCTCTCTCTCTCTCTCTCTCTCTCTCTCTCTCTCTCTCTCTCTTTCCTTCCTGCCCTCCTTCTCTCTTTCCTTTCTTCCCTCCCTTCTCTCCCTCTATTCTTTGCTCCCTCTTCTAGATATCTTCTCGCAGTTTGGTGGCAGGGTGTTATAGTCTAGTGTGTCCTCAAAGGAGCTATGAAATTGAAAATGACCTTGAATTACTGTTTTTTTTTTTAAATAGTATATTCAAATTTTATGTAAAGTGACCACTCCTCCAAACTCCAGTACAAAATACTTAGACAAAAAGACTAAGTGGCTATGAAATCATCAAATAGTAAATGGAAGTCAACTTGTGCAATTTATGCAAATTGTGTCTGACCTACAAGGCTTCGTGGAGCCAAGTCCAAGACTGCTGTGTGCTAACAATTCTTTTTTCAAAAGATTTACATTTTGATATTATAATTATATAATTTTTCCCTCTCTTGATTCTTCTGGTTCCATCTCCTAGTGCTGGGGATGAAAGCATGTGCACTATACCTGGCTAGCGGCTTACATTCTCACCTAAAAAGCAACCCAAATCCAGCCATGTCTGGTTCTCAAGTTCCCCAAACCGGATTCCACCTCCAGGCTTTCAATCTATAAACTCCAGATGTGGCACTTGGGAAGCAGAGGTGGGTTAATCCCAGTGAGTTTAAGGCTAGCCTGGTCTACAAGTGAATTACAGGCCAGTCAGGGTTGCACAGTGAGACTGTAGCAAAACAAAATTAAGCCGGGCAGTGGTGGTGCACACCTTTAATCCCAGCACTTGGGAGGCAGAGGCAGGCGGATTTCTGAGTTCGAGGCCAGTCTACAGAGTGAGTTCCAGGACAGCTAGGGCTACATAGAGAAACTCTGTCTCGAAAAACCAAAACCAAAACCAAAACCAAAATTAAGTATATAGACATTCTGAAGCTGTTTATCCATGTGTTTGAAAGCCAAGGACGTATACATATTCCCCCTTTCTAAAAGTATTGATTGTTATTTAAGACTCTCCTGTATCCAATATGAATTTTAAATAACTTACAGATACACAATTGTATTCCAACAGAGTAGAAAATTGAGGTAGACGTTCCCACCTAGGGATGAGGTTAGTTGGTAAAATGGTTGCTGGGTGGCCCTGCCTCAGCAGAGGCCAGCAGGGCAGCATTTGGGGTAGTATTTCATGTTTCTTTCTTTCTTTTGGTCTGAGATGGCATCTTGCTATATAGTCTAGACTGACCTTAAATAGGACTGCCTCAGCCTTCTGGACGCTAGGATTGTAGCTTTGCTTGTATGAGTGTGTGTGCATGCCTGTGTGCATGTGTGTGTGTGTGTGTGTGTGTGTGTGTGTGTGGTGTTTGGGATTGATCCTGGGTCTTGTATGTGTCAGGCTAGCACTCCACTTCTGAGCTGTATTCTCAGACTTCATTTTTCCTTTACTTTTTACATTAATATAGGGTTTCACTAAATTGTGCAGACAGCCTTGAGCTCACTCTGTAGGCCGGCCTTGAACTTGCAACTGTCTTGTCCTCCTCAGCGATTGAGATTATAGATCTGTGTCACCAGGCCCATAATATGGAGGGTTTTGGTCTTATTTGGACAGAGTCTAACGTAGCTCAGGCTGGCCCTGAACTCAGTAGCTTGAATTTTCCTCTTGCCTCTAACTTTTCAAGGGCTTGGATTATAGGCGTGTACTAACTGCCATGCCCAGTTTATATGGTGCTGGGGATCAAAGCAAGCACTCTATCAACTGAGCCAAGACCCCAGTCCAGTGTGGCATCATGAATGAGGCTAGAATATTTATTACTCCCAGAAAGATTAAAAACAGAAAAATCTGAGTAACTTCCAGTAGATCCTTCCCAAAATTCCTGGGTCACATGAATTTCTAGAGAAAAAAACGGGGATACACCAGGAAATGGACCAGCCTTCAAACTGAACTCAGGTATAGTGTGCAGTCGTGTCCTCAGGAGGAGACATAGGTTAGGTAGGTAAGGAGCTGTGATCTCATGTGCTGAAGCAACTCCAGTCCCTAATGATGTTCCATTTTGTAATATTTCACTAAAATACCCTTTCTTATTAAAATTCCCCTTGCATGGCATTCCATAAACTGGCACAGGGGTTGGGGGATAGATATCTCCAGTCTTAGAAAATCAGAGCTCTCAAGCTCAGGGCCAAAAGGGCCTGTGGAGTTTCTCTCATTTATGGTTATCAGAAAAACAGGGCGGGAATCAGCCGACTACACCTGGACCCCTCCTTGTATCAACAGGCCTCACAAACAGAGGAACCCAGCAGCCACCTTTTACACCGCCTGGTACTGTACACGGGAACCAGCTCATAGGCTCCACAGAAAGGAAAGCAAACGCTGGCCCCGTTCTGATGCTAGCTTGATAGCTGTCCCTGCAGCCAGGGTGCCATTGTTCTCTTGCCTGTGCCCGCCCACGTCCACTCCGGGCAGTGCTGATAAGTCTTCGTGACTCGTGTTTGAGTTGGGGTTGTCTGATCCATTACTCAAAGGGAGGAAGTGGGCTTGCTCTGGAAAGGGCAAACTCTGGTCTTGAGGTCTGGGAGAGAATATTAATGATTTTTGATTAACTGATGACTCCAAGGTTATTTGGTTTCACTGACTGCAGCTACCACTGCTCTGTGAGAGATTACATCTCCATAGAGGTTTAGGTTGTGAATAGCCACAGAGAGAGAAAAGGAGGGAAAGAGAGAGAAGGGGAGAAGGAGAGGGAGAGGGAAAAAGAGGAAGAGAGGGGGAAACAGAGAGAGGGAGGGAGAGGGAGACAAAGAGACAAGAGACGGAAAGAGAGAGATAGAGATGGGGTTAGGGGTAGAGGGAGAGGGAGAGGGAGGGGGAGAGGGAGAGGGAGAGGGAGGGGTAGAGGGAGAGGGAGGGGCAGGGGGAGAGGGAGAGGGAGAGGGAGGGGCAGGGGGAGAGGGAGGGCAGGGGGTGAGGGAGAGGGAGAGGCAGGGGGAGAGGGAGGGAGAGGGGGAAGAGGGATGGAGAGAGACAGAGTCAGAGAGAGAGAGAGGAAGAAGGAGGAAGGGAGAGTGGGATAGAGGGAGGGAGGGAGAAAGAGAAAGAGAATCAGGAGAGAAATTACCATGTTGTGGCATGGGCATTGGGTATCCCTGCATCCTGACAGTCTTTGAGAAGACAGGGATTCTTTCCAAAGTCAAAAATTTGGGTTTCTTAAATGAATTTTAACCTGCTAGCAAAGAGCAAACAAGAAATGCAATGCTTCCCCTTGCATCTGCTAGAATTAGAGCACAAGGAATGAGGGCCAGAACAGGCAGTGTTTTCTCTCTCTCTCTCTCTCTCTCTCTCTCTCTCTCTCTCTCTGTGTGTGTGTGTGTGTGTGTGTGTGTGTGCGCGCGAGTGCTTGTGTGAAAGGCAGTTGCCTGCCCGGGACCTGGGACTTCTGCTTGTTCTCAGCCGTTTTGTTTCCATGGAGGGCTTCATGCTTAAAGAGTTTTTCTTCCGAGTCAGAGAGAAAGTAAAATAAATAAATGTATTTTAAAAACTCAAATATTACACTAAAGGATGGCAGTGTCACTAGGTATTACAATAGCATGTGCTTGGAAGGCTGAGGCAGGAGGATCATGGATTTGAGATCAGCTTCAACTGATCTATAGTGAGACCCATTTGAAAAGAGAGAGAAGTGGGAGAAGGCAGAGCTGGTCTTTATTTTAGTGTTCAGTGCTTACCACAACGGCACGCAAACGGCAGAGCAGAGGCAGGGCCTAGCACGCTTCCGGCATTCCTGACGGAAGGACCAAGTCTCCGATTTAGAAAACAATCTGATTTAAATGATATGAATTTGACTTAAAGCTTCAGTAATTGTTTAAGAAATTAAACGGGCTTTTTATTTTTTAAAAATTGCAAACATGGAGAAGGATGTGAAAGAACTCACCTATATTTCAGCACTCAGGAGGCTGGGAGGAGGTTAGCAAGGCTAACCTGGGCTATAGATCAGACCCTGTCTCAAAACCAAGGAACACCCCAGACATGGGAACATCCTGCACGTGGGAGCCAACAGCTGCTTTTTCCTTTACTAGAGGCCTTCAGGAAAACAATATTCTCCAAGTGGGCATATTCTACTGCAGCAAGTAGGGCGTGTATATATGTGTGTGTGTTTATGTATGTATGCGTGTATGTATATGTCTGCATATGTATTCTGTGTGTATTCTATGTGTGTGTGTGAGTCTCTCTATCAGTTGGATATACTTTTTTATATATAATTTATTTTTATTGTTATTTACACTGTTGTTTTGTCTGCATGTGTAAGAGAATAAGATCAGCCAGAACAGGAGTTACAGACATTTGTGAGCTGTGAGCTGCCTTGTGGGTACTGGGAATTGAACCAGGCTCCTCTGGAGGAGCAGCCAGTGTTCTTAACCACTGAGCCATCTCTGCAGCCCATGAGTCTCTCTCTCTCTCTCTCTCTCTCTCTCTCTCTCTCTCTCTCTCTGTGTGTGTGTGTGTGTGTGTGTGTTTAACTTTTTTAAAAAAGATCAAGTTCTAAAATAGAATTCAGCATACCATTTGTCTTGGAAACATTGTCCTAAGTAGAGGCCAGCCAGGTGGCTCAGTGTGTAGAAGTTCTTGCCATGAGATCAGATGAGTTTAGTTTGCTCCATGTAGCCATGTAAAGGTTGAAGGAAATAACAGACTCTACATGGTTGTCCTCTGGCATGTGCTGCATATGCATGCCCAATGATGATGGTAATGATATCAAATAATCTGAAAATGTAAAAAAGATGACCACACATTAATTTGACATGGTATCCTTTGTAATTATATCCCAAGTGTAACTTATGGTTTAAAAAAATTGCTAAAAATTCTAATATATGTCTTTTTATTAAAAATAGCACACATGGGCTGGAGAGATGGCTCAGAGGTTAAGAGCACTGACTGCTCTTCCAGTGGTCCTGAGTTCAATTCCCAGCAACCACATAGTGGCTCATAACCATCTGTAATGAGATCTGATGCCCTCTTCTGGTGTGTCTGAAGACAGCTAGCTACAGTGTACTTACATATAATAAATAAATAAATAAATAAATAAATAAATAAATATCTTTGGGCTGGAGCGAGAAGGGGTTGAAACAGCACACATGCTGATTGGCGCGCTATTACATAGACTTTACCAGCTAGCACAGGAAGCTGGCCTTTATTTGTACTACTGTTTCTATTACAAAAGGTATTATAGGCTCTCAAAGCCAAACTAAACATTTCAAGAACACTGACCACATGTTGATAGAAGTCTGCCATTGGCTAACTGACTGATTAACTAATTAAGTCATTAAACAAGTAAATGCATTAAGTAAGTATTTAATTAACTAGTGTTCCTTCCTCCAAGTTTCTCCTGTAGGATCATAACCCAGCTAGGGTGTACCAGACAATGTGCACAAGAAGATGATCAGCAAGAACATACATCAGGGCTCATGGAATGGTTCAGCCTAACAAGCCTGGTACCCAGGACACACCTGAGTTCTATCCCTGCCACCCACGTGGCAGGAGACAACTGTGTCTGCAAGCCCTCTTCTGATGTCCACAGGAGTGCCACATGTGAGGGCCTATGCACATGGATAACAGATAATACATGGAATTAAAGAAGAGGAAGTATATCAAACGTGAAGGCAGATAGAAGTCACCAAATGCTCTGAATTCTTGCTCCTGACTAAACCTCTCTTTTCGGCTGTGCCCCGGAAGCCCACTTCTCTAGCGATCCCACGGTTGACAGTAGCCCAAGCCCTCTCTAGACTGTGAGATCTTTAAAAGTAAAGAAAAGGTCCCCATGTGCTTAGGACTCAGAGCGGTGGAAGCAGAGGCCAGCTTGTCATGACAGGCTCCTCTTATGTCTCCTCTTTCATCGGAGACTTCACCCGTCCATATCACCCTGGTGTGGCTCTCCCTGTCATTAGCTTTAGCTTTGTGTCACTTTAGCTCTCCAGAAACATTAGCTGATGGGGACTCTTCTGTCATTTTGAAAGCTGTAAGAGCCGTAGTCCCATCTTCTGCTAGCCAGTCTGAGTTAAAACCATGGAACCAGAGAGCAGTTGCTCATATGACTTGAGTAAGAAAGACTTGAGTTTCTGTTCGGCAAGCTACCTTTTACACCTGGGCCATCTCCCCAGCTTGGTTTTACCTTTGCTTTTGTCCAGCCCCTTTCCCATCTTTCCTCCTTTTTATTATTAATGTTTTTATTCTTCCTTGTGGGCTAAGAGCTCATTAATTAGGAATTGGTCTCTTGGTCCCTGTAGATAGTATTTGGACTTTGCTCTACTTGATTCGAGGTGGGGACGGAGGCCAGTAGTGCTGAGTTGCAGCCCAGGAGACCCAGCCTTGGCATGGGGAGCATGGCAAGTGATTGGCTCTGCTGAGAGATCCTAATGTGTTTGTAAATCTTTCGAACCCTGTAAGTAGCCAAGCTCATAAGATAGCTTAAGCTCAGACCTGGAATCCAGCCACTCTCAAATCCTAGTTCAAATATTCCCCCTCTAGACTCAATACTGCCTCTTTCCCAGGGTCCCTATCAGGCATTTTCATACAGAGTTATCCCTTGGGTCAGATCTTATTTGAATAACTTTAATTTCTTCTCATAATTCTGGCATTTCAGGGCCTCTTTAATGTGACCCTCCACTGATTTGCCTTTTTATTTTTTATTTTTTATTTTTATTTATTTATTTATTTATTTTTTGAGACAGGGTTTCTCTGTATAGCCCTGGCTGTCCTGGAACTCACTCTGTAGACCAGGCTGGCCTCGAACTCAGAAATCCTCCTGCCTCTGCCTCCCGAGTGCTGGGATTAAAGGCGTGTGCCACCCCTGCCCGGCTGATTTGCCTTATTTAATGCTTACTTAAGAAAAATCTTTCTGTGCCTGTGTGCATTTGTATGCGTGTGCCTGTGTGCATTTGTATGCGTGTGCCTGTGTGCTGAAATACAACTGTGCAGGTCAGAGGGCGATCTTGGTATTGGTCTCTGCCTTGTTTGAGATGCAACCTCCTTTTGTTGTTTGACACTGCATCCATGAGGCTAGCAGACCTATGAGCTACATCAGACAGGGAGGGGATTTTCCTGTCCCCACCTTTCATCTCACTGTAAGATTGATGGGATTATACACGTGTGCTTTTACTCAGGTTCTGGGGAATCAATCTCCAGTCCTTGTACCTCAAGTGCTTTGTCCACTGAGCCATCTCATCTGCCAGGGTTTCCTGCTTTTATGTTTGTTCTGGGTGAAAGACATCATACTTTCTCTTGGGAACCATGTTTGGGCTCAAGTTCCTACCTGTCAATCTATGTATCGTCCCTGCCCTCTTTGAGATGGAGTCCCTTTGGCTTGGGCTGGCCCTGAACTTGTGATGACCCTCCTGCCTTCGCCTTCTTAGAGCTGGGGTTCCAGGTTGGTATTCAGCCACAGCCTGCTTGGAATTCAGACTATGGGTTGTCCGGTCACTGCTTTCTGTAGCCACAAGAAGGTTCCTTCTTTCTCTAGAGGGATGGGAAAGACTCTGGGCAGAAGGCTCTGTAATCCAGATCCCTGTCTCATTCTTGAAGACTTTTTGTTTGTTTAGTCATTGATCCATCCTCTATTTACCGGACTGTCTGTCCATCCATCTGTCCACTCACCTATCTATCTATCTATCTATCTGTCATCTATCCATCCATCATCTATTAAAAAAGGGAGCTGGCATGTTCGTGTGCTAGTGCTGACAACCGGTGGCTGCAGAGCTCCTGCAGGGTGATCTCACTCTCTCTGCCCACCAACTCTCCAGGGCTGAGCCCCTTGGCGGATCTCTGTCGTCAGGCCCACCCATCATGAGGTCAGCCATCTCAACACCCAATTACCTGGTAGAATTAAAACTCTTAAGCATATAGTTAACCAATCAGATTTATATATCAATAAAAACACAATTTACAAGATGCCAATACAGTAATTTCAGAGCCAATTGATAATGATAAAAGCTGCCCACCTAGATTAGACAAATTATCCCAACATTCTAACCTTTATGATCTCATAACCACCGGTGATGCTACTCCAGTTCACGTCCACTGCCATCTTCCTTTCCCTTCTCTCAAGACGCAGTCTCTGGAGCTCTCAGCTCTGCCTCCCTGTTCCCTGTCCAATCACAGGGCTCCTATTGCCCTAATGTAACTGGACAGGGAAAATTCTGCAACACATCCATTATCTATCCATCTATCCATCCATCCATCTATCTATCTATCTATCATCTATCTATCTATCATCTATCTATCTATCATCTATCTATCCATCCATCTATCTATTTTCTATCTATCTATCTATCCATCCATCTATCTATTTTCTATCTATCTATCATCTATCTATCTATCTATCTATCCATCCATCTATCTATTTTCTATCTATCTATCATCTATCTATCTATCATCTATCTATCTATCATCTATCTATCTATCTATCTATCTATCATCTATCTATCTATCTATCATCTATCTATCTATCATCTATCTATCTATCTATCTATCATCTATCTATCTATCATCTATCTATCTATCATCTATCTATCTATCTATCTATCATACATCTATCTATCTATCTATCTATCTATCTATCTATCATCTATCTATCATCTATCTATCTATCTATCTATCTATCATCTATCTATCTATCTATCATCTATCTATCTATCTATCTATCTATCATCTATCTATCTATCTATCATCTATCTATCTATCATCTATCTATCTATCTATCTATCTATCTATCTATCTATCATCTATCTATCTATCTATCTATCTATCATCTATCTATCTATCTATCTATCTATCTATCATCTATCTATCACACAGATTGAGATTAAGGGACTACTTGTGGGAACAAGTCTTCCATCAGGGATTGGACTCAGGCTTGGCAGCAGATGCCTTTGCCTGCTGAGCCATCTCTCTGGCTCCTGAGTGCTTTTCTTAGTGCAGAGCTATATGTTGCTTTGAGATGGGCTGTTGTTAGTGGTTCTACCTTTGTCTTTCATGCACATCCAGTTCCTCCACTATTATGCTGTAAAAGTCAAAGGTGTATTCTACACTCACATTTTAAAACAGTGACTCATAAAAGACACATTTTTTTTTTCTCCAGAGAGGGCCAGATCTTCAGAAGCATGAATGAAGTAACTGTGGTCTTAATAAAACCCTTTACGTTGAAGGGTGAAAGGGCCTTTAAGCAAACACTCAATAATGGAAAAATCAATGAAAATGTTCTTAGGTAAAGAACCTGCCCATCTGATTTTGTGAGTGTCACTTTTCTTTGCTCAAGCAGCTTGCCTTCCCTCTGATAGTCACAAGGTGACATTAGCCTACCGAGCAATGAATGGCTTTGCAACTTGTCAGTCACTATTTTACAAGTGGGAGATTTCCCTACTCCATGAGACGGCTGTGTGTAAGGTATGGAACAGATATTTCCTGGTGAGCATTTTTAAGGGAGCAGTCCTAAGAATACTGTTATTTATTGGTTTCTGTTCACCAGGAAGATACCTTAACAGACCACTACAACAGCTTCAGTTGCTATAGCCTGTCATTTTTGGCCAAGGTCAAAGAGAAAAGGTTCAGATCCACAGGTGAAAACTTCACAAGTTGTCACTGGATGTAGGAAGCAGTCAGGTGCTCTTGCATCTCATAGTCATTGACTAGTACTGTTGTTTATTGTTTTGTTCTAGTTTGCGGTGGGCTCACTGAATAGACCAGGCTGTCCTGGAACTTGCTTCAAATTCCTAAGTGCTGGGTGTGATTGCAAGTGTGACTTACCACAGCCACACCATAGGTTTCTTACTGTGACCTTGGTTCTGGTTGATATCAAGCCAGCTTGACACTGAGCAACAAGGTAACTCTTCCCAGGCTGTATCAAACAGCAACATTTCAAAATAATCAGGCTGGGGTTTGGTTAAAGAGATCATGACACATACTTACAAGAAAATTCCTTTCAGTTAATGAAGAAAAAAGACAGATCTTTACATATTTTCCTGTCTTACTGCTTTTTATTTTATGTTATTTATTCATTAAGTGTGTTGGTTAATTTTTTTTATTGCTGTGAAAGACGCCATGGCCAAGGCAACTTATAAAAAAGAATTTATTTGGGTTTATGCTTCTAGAGGGACTAGGTGTGTCACAGGAGGGAATGGGGGAAGCAGGAGAGGGCCCACTTAAAATGGCTTTCTTCAGCTTCTCAAAGGCTGCTCTCAGGGGCACACATTCTCCAAAAGGCCCATGTGTCTTAAAACTCCCGAAGAGTTGTATCAGCTGGGGACAAGTATTAAAATGCGCAGACTATGGGGACATTTCCCATCCCAAACATCACATTAAGGTTTTAGGTTAGCGTGCAGACTAATGGTTTCTCCACAGTGTCCTCACACATATGTGTCGTTACATTTTGTGCTCATGTGCTCCGCTGCCCTGCTGCCCTGCCTCCTGGCAGCGTCTCCTCCGTTTGTTGCGTGCAGTTAGTACCTGCAACTTTCTTAACCACGCATTCCGTTCTTTTTGTTTCCATCTTCCTCCTGTCTCATGCTTCCTTTGCTAGTTTTGTAACAAACACACACATGTGTGTATGCATATGTACATATATGTGTGTATACATGTACACATGCTATCTTAAACACAGCTGCGATGTACAAGGACACTCAGTCTGTGTCTTTTTGTATTTACCTATTTCGCTTAACACGTGTTTCAACTGTATCCACTTTGCTGAAAATGTTATGATTTTGTCTTTCTTTGTGGCTGCACAAAATTCCATTGTGTGTACATATCACATTTTCGGTATTCATTCATCTGTTGATGGATGTCTAGGCTGGCTCTATTTTCTGGCTATTGTGACTAATGCAGCAATGAACATTAGTGCACAGATCTCTGTGGGATGCAGATTTGTAATTCTTTGGGTATATACCCAGGAGTAGAAGAGCTGGGTCATACGACAGTTCTGTTTTCAGCTTTTGGAGCAATCTCTATATTGATTTCCATATTGACTGCACACGTTTACTCTCCCTCCAGCAGTGATGCAGTGTTCCCTTCTCCACATCCTCAGTGTATTTGTGATTCCTTAGCATCTTGATCACAGCTATTGTGACTCTGCTGAGATGAAATCTCATGGCAGTTTTAATTTCTGTTTCCCAGAAGGCTAAGGATGTTTGCTGGCCATTCGGCTCATTAGCCTTAGTGTGGTACATGGAATATTTTCTAAAATACATTGTTTAGTTCAAATGAAAAAGAGTAGATACTGATCAGTGGGTATTATATGTGATTATTTATGTACTTACTTTAAGATATATATATAATATCTATTATGTGTGGGGGAGGGAGGGGGAGGGAGAGGAGTGCTACTGAGACTCTGAAGGTCAAAGAACAAATTCTTGGAAGTTGGTTCTCTCCATATGCCTTGTTTCTGAGGCAGGGTCTTTTCTATTATTTCTGCTACCACCACTGTGCTAAGTATAGGCTGACTTTCTTGTCTTGCCTCTTATCACCCTGTAAGAGTGCTCGGGCTGGCATTGTAGCAGTGAACCATCTCATCTGGCTTAGTTAATGTGGGTTTGGTGCACAAGCTTAGGTTCAGGGTTGGGTGGCAAGGGCTCTCACATTCTGAGTCATTTCGCTGGCCCAGTAAATGATCTTTGGTGTAAAAGCAAGTACCAGATTGCTTGAAAATTAGTCTTATTTTGCTTAACATACACTTTCCAACTGTGTGTGTGCGCTCGCGCTCGCTGTATGTTGGATATTTTAGGTAGGAAATACTAGACATTGTTGGCTGACATGGGCTGCTGTTCAAGGGCAGGGAGGTGGAGAGGAGAGGGTGTGAGAGACAACCTTTAACTGGAACCCTGTAATGTGGTAGCAGCTTTGTAGTATGTTGACTTGGTTCAGCTCAACCATATTTCGAAGAATCCTTTATGCTGTGCTTTTGCAGTTAGAGTAGGCCTCTGAAGAGATTGCAGGAAGAGCTTTGGAAGGTTGAAGCAAAGACCCTCTGTTTTTGTTACCTGCTAGCTTCTAGTGCTGTCAGGAGGCAGCTCTGTCTGAGTTTGCAATGGGTCCTTTCCCTTGGATAGAAATAGCTTTTCTGACTGATTGACCAGCTCGGACTTTTCTGTTGGGATGAGTACTCCAGCCTCTCCTGTCCAACACCAAGGGCACAGCTCTGAGCCTCCTGCAGCACACAAAGGTCACTGCACTGAGCGCAGACATCTTTGCTTCACCATCTTTGATTCGTAAGCAGACTCAAGGTTTCAGCTTGTCCTTGGTGTCCTCCACTTTCAGATCCTAGCAGCTGATGTTGAGATAATAGCATTACACAGTGCTTTACCAACCCCTGCTGTTAGATCACTACGTGCAACAAATCCTTTATTGTGTATGCATAACTCTGATGGCTCTTGAAATGAACTCTAATACAGAATTATTAGATTTTTTAAAAAGCATATTCATGTATTATCTATTCAAAATTAAATAAACATTTCAAGTACATATCTAAAATTCAGACATAAGTAACATTTTTCCAGATCACACTGGGGGTTAAAGGGAGATGGCTGGAGATGGCAAAAGTGTGGTTCGTCTCTTGGCTGCTCCTCAACCTTCAGCCATTTCTTGAGATCTCCTTTCATTTTCAGCAAGCTGGGCATGGTGAGCTTAACTCTGGCTTTGTCATGTCCTGGTATTGTTCATAGAAACTTATTGGTAGGTAACATG
Source organism: Rhynchomys soricoides (assembly GCA_019843965.1). Classification (NCBI taxonomy): domain Eukaryota; kingdom Metazoa; phylum Chordata; class Mammalia; order Rodentia; family Muridae; genus Rhynchomys; species Rhynchomys soricoides. The sequence goes on from JADRCH010000086.1 coordinate 1,317,526, forward strand.
AGATTTGTTTTTCTCCCACCAAATTTAGGAAAGTTTAGGCCAATTCATACTCACCTACCCTCTTTTGATCTCTCTCTCTTTAAAAGATTTATGTTGCTTTCATTCATGTGTAAGTGTGTGTATCTGGTGAGTATAGTTACTGCCATGCAAGTGAAGCCAAAAGAAGGGTTTCAGACTCCCTGGAGCTGGAGTTACAGGCCATTGGGAGCAACCTGATGTGAAATAAATTCCAGCAAATGTTCTTCACTGCTGAGCCATATTTCCAGCCTCAAACACACCAGGCTCTATGTAGGTGCCAGGAACGGAACTCTGGTATAATGCTTGTGTGTCTATGTCTTCCTGACTATGCCTGGGCCTGGTAGCTTAAGATTTAGTTAAAATTGGTTGTAGCTAGTTCTTTAAGACTTTGCCAGGGTGATCTTTGTGGAGTCTCAGCTGAAAGCCTGGGATTTCCAAGCCTCACTGAAGACAATCACCTCTGCCTAGGCTTCAGTGTGTGTGTTGGGCTCTCGTTCGTGCCCTAGAGCTGTCCCTATAGCGTCTCTCAGATCTCCCTTGAGCACCACAGCATCAGTCACAGCTTGAAGATCCAAGGGCGCCCTATCTGCTGTCCTTCACTTTTCCTCACATTATTTTATAAATTTTTAAACAGAAAGTTTATTTAATTAAACAGCAGAATGTTTCATTTTCCCCCAAGAGTCCTGCCAGTTCATTTAATTATTTTCAAAGTTACTATCTTCATTTGATGCCAGTGTAAACAGAATATTTAGCCTTTTAGTTTTAAAAAACAAAGGCTTAATATTCTTACGTACATACACCAAGTACATCCTGTACAGTGAAGGAATGGGAACTGGGAAATGAAAGTCAGAGAAAGCCATACTGTGGTCATCAGGACGCAAGGGGACTAAGTCTCGGGGTTTCTAACGGAGAAGGTATTATTGGTCTGTAACAAAATTCTGGAGTAAAGTGGCGCCTTTCCTTTTTAGTCACACTTGCTGCTGGAATGTATCACTGGCACCTTTACTTTCCATTTCAAGCCATGTGGGTGTGTCTGTCTCACAGGTCGGCTGCCCATCAAACTATGTGAGCTGCCTCATGGACAAACCCTATTGCCCACAATGGGCTTTCATTAGTTTGCCAAGGGACATCTGCTCCTCAACTCTAAATGGTACTGCAGAACCATCCTGCCTGCAGCCTTTAAATTAATGTGATCCTTGTTCTCAGTCTTGTGTTGGTCACAGTGTGCCTCAGAGTTACCTCAGCTGCCACTTCACAAAAGAGGCACCAAGTCACCTCTGCAGGAGCATAGAAACCAAGCCTTTGTGTTCTTCCCCTCCCTCTCTCCCTCCCCCCCCCCCCCCCCCCTTTTTTTTTTTTTTTTTTTGTGAAACAGAGTCTCTCTATGTAGTCCTGGCTGCTCCTAGAACTCTCTATGGAGACCTGGGCGGGCTGCCTCAAGCTCACAGAGCTCCTCCTCCTGCCTCTGCACACCTCCCCAGTGCTGGGATTAAAGGTGTACACCACTATACCCAGTTCCTGTTATTTCCTGAACAATTTTATTCTTTTCATTTTCTCTGTTAATCTATTTCTGGAACTTCTTTTGGGGATAGAACTTTCTGTATACAGCCTCTTTTGTTTGGCTTTTCCAGAGAAAATTGTTCTACAGGATTTGTACTCTGAACACTAACTTCCTCTCCCTTACTTTTCCATTAAGAACTGTGGCTGCTGCCTTAGCAGCCCTGCCCTCCAAGCCGTTTCAGTCTCCCTGAGGGATGGCTGCTGCCTCTGTGCCCCCACTTCCTTGTGCCATGGCTGCAGAAGCTCCCCCACCCCAGAACACTGATGAGTGTGGTGCTCACCTTGAGCACTTCCCTTCTACCAGGGCCATACCCTTGCGGGTTGTCTGATGCCTAAAATGAGTCACTTCATACGTTTTGTTTATATTTACAGTTGTTTAAGATTGTGGAGTAATCAGCGGCGGCTGAAGGGACAGTTGTTAACGCCTCCGGTTTAGACATCTTTGGCTCCGTACTCCAGCTCATTCAGACTCCCCTTCCCTATTTATTGCTGTAGTGTACGGAATCAAATCTCTATCCCGACAACAGGGTCAGATTTCTGTTGTTACGGATGCACAAACCTGGCTCACTCTCTCTGAGACATATCCATCTCTGCTCACTGGTTTTCCTGGAGTGAATATCTGTTGGTTTACTTGGTCCGCTTCCCGTCTTTGAATGCTTGTTTCTCCTCACCCACCTCACAAGACTTACTTGTAAGTGCGGCTGTCCCTTGGGTGGCGTGGCAGCCTGTGACTTTCTGCCTCCGTCTGCTGGTTGCTCAGTTGGTGTATGTTTTCTAGCAGACGGCTTCTCGTTCCGAGTATCCTGGGGATTGCTTTCCTTCTCTGCTGAAGCCTCTCTTTCTGGGACCACACTTTGCTCTTTTGGCTTATTTCCTTCTATATATGCAATGTCATACATGTAAAGGCCAGGGGACAACTTGTGGGAGTTAGTTCTCTCCTACCACGTAACTTCTCTAGAAAACAAATCTCATGTTTCATTATGTGGTCGTGTGAGGTAACCTAACCAGGATGGTGAGTACTTGCCCGACTGCTTCTGAGACAATCAAATGGATCACTTCCCGTCCACACAGCACACACTGCAGTACCTGCTCACCTCCTCTTCATGTCCAGTCCTTGTCTTTCACTCATTGGCTCTTGCTTCCTTTTTTCTTGTTTGGATTTTAGGATCTTTCACTTTAATTGAACTTTCTAATGTATGCTATTTTTTCTTTTTTTTCATTTGGGTTGTTTTTAATCTATATTAAAATAGAAATGGGGGCTGGAGAGATGGCTCAGTAGTTAAGAGCACTGACTTCTCTTCTCTTTCATTTCCCAGAAACCACATGGTGGCTCACAACCATCTGTAATGGGATCTGATTCCCTCTTCTGGTGTCTGAAGACATCAATGTACTCACATAAAATAAATAAATGAATAAATAAATAAATAAATATTTTTTTAAAAAAAATGAGAGTGTCTTTATGCAGACATCTTAAAATAAAAAAATTAAAAAGATTTATCTTTATGTGTACATGTGTGTGTGTGTATGAGGCCAGAAAAGGGTGCTGTATCTCCTGGAGCTGGAGTTACAGGCCATTGAGTGTCCCCCAACATGGGTGTTGAGAATTGAACTCAGGTCCTCTGAAAGAACAGAAGTGCTCTTAACCATGGAGGCATTTCTTTCACCCCCTAATAAGAAAAACTTTTTTTTTTTATCTATAAATTTCTGTCTCAGTCCTCCTCTTTTTCCTCTCTTTTCTCTTGGATCAAATTATTCCTCTCTCCACTGTCCATGAAGGGCAGTTCTCACAGTTACTGCCAGGCTGCATTCATACCGGGTAAGCATGCGGCACAGAACAATAAGAACAAAACCCCCAAATGCTGGAGAGACGACCCTGAGGTTAAGAGCAATGGCTGCTCTTTCAGAGAACCCAGGTTCAGTTGCCAGCAGTCATCAAAGCTTACAGCCATCAGAGCTCCTGTCCAAGAGATCTAATATTCTCTTCTGGTCTCTGCTGCTAGTGGAGATGCATGTGGTGAGTGGGTGGACATTCAAGCAGGTGAAACAGCCACACACCCTAAAAATTATTTTTAATTAAAAAAATCCCCAAACAAAACATGACCACCTCCCCCAACAAAATATCCTTGTAAAGCACCAAGCAAATAAACACCCAATCAAAGAAGTGTGCATTGTGGAGGAAAGCGGCACACAGCTGTCGTCCTAGCCTCTTTGGAGGCTGAGGCAGGAGAATTGCCTCAGTTCAAGACTGATCTGGGCAACAGAATAAGAGTGTTTCACTGAAGCAAAAACAGTCACATGATCATTATGGAAGGAATAAGCACGGTGTAATGGAAACAGGGAGGGCGACCAAAGAAGACCTCACTGAAGAAATGCATTGACTCTCAGGCTTAAAAGGAGTTGGCCCTTGAATATGGGAGCATTAAAGGAGCCAAAAGGAAGCTAGCAGTGCAGGAGTGTGTGGCTCTGGAGGAGACTGGCATGGGCTGTGGGTCCCAGGCTTATGGGGTCTTCTTATCTGAGTTGCACCGAGAAGCCATCGATGTGTTGGGGTGGGGTGGGGCTAAGCAGGAGTATGATGTCATTTCCGTAGTACCTGGGAGATAGTGGGGCCCTGCAGCAGCTCAGGTGACAGTGGTAGTACCTTTGACAGTCAAGGTTTATCTTAGAGCTAAGCAGATCAGAGTTTGTGATGAGTGTGAGGAACACAGACACAGTGGCCCCCAGTAAGAGCTGAGCTGCTTGGTTTAAGGGCCACACTCAGAAATGACTGACTCCAGGTGAATCCTCACACCTGAGCAAATGGAACAAGCCTTCTCTGAGGTTCGCAGAGCAGCAATGGGAGTTTTGAAAGTGGTCTGCATTTATTTCACAGCATTGCTTGCAGGCCACGGGAAGGGTGTCGGTACAGTGACAACAGAAACAGGCGACAAGACGACAATATCTGGCCTGCCTTGGGCCAGGAACAAGGACCCCTCTGATAGGTCCAATAGTTTGCCTTAAATGACACAGGCGTTGAGAGACAAGACTGAAAGCATTCTGGGTAGCCTGGGTCACCATCTATTATCTGCCATGCTTTTATTTGACTAGGTACAAGAGTTGGCTACTGAGCCTGCCTAGAAATTGTCTCTGGGTGTCCTTTCCAGATGTGGAGTTCAAGTTCAATTAGTATTTGACAAAAGAGCTTAGCTTCTCTCTGTCTCTCACTTCGTCTGTCTCCCTCTGCCTCTCTCTGTGTCTCTGTCTCTGTCTCTGTCTCTGTCTCTCTCCCTCTAGATCTTGCCATGTAGACTTGGCTAGCAGTTTCTCATTATGTAGCCCTGGCTGATCTTGAATGCAAGGCAATCTTCCTGCTTCAGCCTCCAGACGGCTGGGATTACAGACATAGGCCCCTGTAGCTGGTTAAAATGTTGGAACCCAGATTAAGAACAAACAACCTGAAGCCTGATGAACCTGGCCAGCCTAAGAAATGAGGCTTGGCCCTGTCAAAGGCCAGAGGGTGCAGGACTCTTTCTGAACTCTGCTGGCCACTTACCTCATCTGGGGGACTTTAGTCCAGGCACTCCTCCTGCCTGGGAGGAGGATGAGTCAGCTTCCAAGCCTTCCTGCTGGGAGCTAATAATTAACTGTCCGCATTTCTGCCCCACCTGGGACTCAGCTACCTCTCATCTCAGACAGGGACAGTATGGGGCACCACCAACCTTGGAGGCGGCAAGGCTATATGGTTTTGATTACAGGGTGATACCCTTATCTCTGGTTGGTCTTTTCTCCATTAATTTACACCTTTTATCTTTTGTCTATCTAGTGTCTCCTTGCAATGAGCTGTCTCCTGGCCAGTGCACCCGCCTGAGCTCTGTGCAGGCGCCCTGTCCCTGGGCTGACCCCTCAGAGGGTCTCATTTGTCTCCCTGTGGCCCTCCTCATGCCTGACCCTGTCCAGGCTCTCTTTGATCTGTCCCTTGCCCCCCTCTGCCTTCACCTAGAATTCTTTCTCCTTTTCAGGGTGGGTCCCAGCCCATTCCAGGAATTCTCCTGACTCTAGGAGACAGTGTTTCTTGGAGTCAGACCCCTTTGTCCTTCCAAAAGGACAGGAAAGCAGGAAGTGGAAGTGAGCACTTCTGTTGTCAGAGGGCTAGTCCTTGAGCACACAGAACGTGTCTCCTGTGCTTCCAATCAGAAGAAACCGGGAGCTGAGCTGGAGAAGCAGCAAGTGAGGGGCCTGGTTGGCAGATGTGCCTCATTTCTTCAAGCCTTTAGGAGTGAGGCTCCTACTGTGTGCAGTGTGTGGGGTGGAGCTGGGTTATAAAATATCTGTATTAATGGCTGAGCAGGCCCTCTTGAGCCCAGGACACCGGACAGTGAGGTCACAGGAGAAGGAATTTGGGGCTGTCTGTGCCGAGTGTGAGCCATAATAACCAGAGACCTGGTTCTGGTCAGAACAAATGCCCACTTTTCCTGGCTTTGGTTCCAATCTGGCCTCAGACTCTCCTGCCACACTCAGTTTCCAGATTACTTCTGAGTACAAACTGCAAGATTGCTGGGACCTCTGTGCCTGGAGTCTCTTCAGGCTGGAGTTTCCCTGAATGCCAGCACTGCTCTGCCTCTGGGCGCTCTGCCACCTACAGCAAATAGAAAAGGAGTGTATGTCCTTACTGTTGCTGTCTGTGTTTGCTGAGGCCTGTGGGGGTGGAGGTAGGGAGGAGCAGAAACACCTGCTAGAGGGAGGACACTTGGACAGAGTCACCTAGGTGGCCTGGAAAGACCCTTGCCAGGTGTGAGGAAAGCCAGGTACTGCTGCAACCTTGCCAGTTGCAGTTCTAATTTTTAAGGGAAAACTTAAGATTGAGAAGCAAAACCCAAACCCGCCCACCTGCCATCTGTGTGTACCCTGTAGGAGGCCGGGGTGCCTGAGGAACAAGAGGTGCGTGCTTGGGGAAAGACCTTGAGTTTGGCTTTGTGTGAGCTGGAGGTCATAGGAAGGGCTTGAGAGGAGGAAAGCAGGGTCTGATTTAATTAACACACACACACACACACACACACACACACACACACACACACACCCTACAGTTCCCACCAGCAATAAATAAACTAAAGGAAGGAACGCAGAAGACAGGAGGACAGATCAAGGTTCCCATATTGCTGGAGGGTGCAGTGAGGGGTCCAGGTGTGAGGGATCTCATCATTACCACATGGGCTGGTGGGTGAGCTGGGTGGAAGCAAGGGAAACGCTGGGAAGGTATCAGACTCTGATCTACTTTGAAGGTAGAGCTGAGAGGCTTTTCTGTGCATTGGAAATGACACACGAGAGAACAGCACTGAGGGCTTAGGCCTGAGCAACTGGACTATGGAGTCGTTTACTAAGAAGGCAAAAACTGTGACTTCCTTCATGTGCCTGTGTGACCTCCCCCACCTGGCCTGTATCCCCTTGGATGATAGAACGGAAAGAAGGCCACCTTCGGTGTCTGTCACTAGGCTTTCCACATCGTCCATCAGTACTATGGACATCAAGGAAAAAGTAAAAGAAAAAATGCCTGGCCAGACCCTGGGCTTCTGAGGGGCACGAGATTCCTGCAGTCTGAGACACTGAGTCAAGGAAATCCTGGAGTCAGTGTGAGAATCTGAGAGCGTTGGTGATTCTGTGGATCCTCTGCTTGGTGTTTGCTTCCTCTAGCTTCAGGTAAAGCTGAAAACTGGCTGGAGAGATAGCTCAGCAGTTTAGAGCACTGACTGCTTTGAGTTTAATCCCACACGGCGGCTCACAAGCTCCTGTAACTGTAGTCCCGTAAGGATCCAATGTCCTCTGTGTACTCCCAGACAAAACGTCCAAACATAAAATTACACACAAACAATCAATCTTAAAGGCTGTGAGACACTCCTGCCTGCAGCAGCATGCTATTGGGCTGGGGTAAGGATGAGTCCGGTGCTTGATGTGTCTTTCCGAGCACACTGTGAGGACAGGGGCCACTTGAATGTATCACATTATTGTTCTAGGGAAAGTGTCCCTTAGTCATCTTCACACGACAGTGGTGGCCATTTGAAATCTACTTCAGAACAAGGCTGGCAAAGGGAAGGCACATCAGCCTTCAGAAACTTGACCAATGGAAGAGTTTCCCGGGTTATCTTTTTGAAGTGAAGGGGGCTCTTAGCTATTTATTAAGTATTTACTATAAGCTGGGCCTTGTGGCACACATATGTGATCCCAGAACTAGGAAGGTGACGATGGGGTATTGGTGTAGATTTGAAGGTGGCCTGGGCTCCACCTGAGTTCAAGGCCAGACTGAGATATAGAGTGAAATGCTGCCTCTTTCACATATACAGTCTACTAATGTTATAGTTACCTTTGCTATCAATATCAGCAGCAGAGAGAAGATGCTATAAACTGGAACTTTGGAAGCAAATTTGTTTTATATAGCTCTGGCTGTCCTGACACTCACTCTGTAAACCAGGCTGGCCTCGAACTCACAGAGATCTGCCTGCCTCTTCCTCCCAAGTGCTAGGATTAAAAGAGTGTGCCACTGTGTTTGGATGTTGGGAGCAATTTTTAAAAATCACAACCTAATGCTAATGGAAAGAGGATGTGTGTGTGTGTGTGTGTGTGTGTGTGTGTGTGTGTGTGTAGATAAAATATGAAAGGTCTTTTAACCCACACTAATCAGTGCCAAGGTAAAGGAGAACACAGATGAACACGGACAGCACCTGAGACGTGGAGCTGGACGCTGCTGCAGTGTAGTCATGATGACAGCATCAGCACCTGTACCAAGATTGTTCTGAGCACTGGCCACAGACAGCAAGAGAAGGCTGTGCTCTCTCAGTTTGAGTGGGCACTTGTGTGCTACCAATTGCAAACAGATGCTACTAGGTACATATTTTAAAAATTATATATGAGATTCAATTGGCAAAACTACACTCAGAGTCCATTCTAATCGCTGATGCAGAAGCCAATGAAGTGAATTCATATTTTAGCTTTGTGTTTCTGCTTTTCTCTTTAAGACAGGGGCTCATATATTCCAGGCTGGCATCGAACTCTGTATGGAGCTGAAGATAACTTTGAACTTCTTATTTTCCTGCCTCTACTTCTCAAGTGTTGGGATTATAGGTATGTGCAATCATGCCCAGCTGACTTGTCTCATGTTTTATTTATAAAAAATTTAAATTATGTGTATGTGTGTGTCAGGGGCAGGGACGTTCAGGGGCAAGAAGAGAGAATCAGAGCCCTTGGGGCTGAGTGGCTGGCAGTTGTGAGCTGTCTGATGTGGATGTTGAAAGTTGAACAGCATCCTCTAAAAAACAGTATGTGTTCTAAGTCACGAGGCCTTCTCTCCAGTCTCATCGCTTAAACAGGCACAGAACCCTTAAATGAGCAAACTCTTCAGAGGCTTCTCAGGTGGGTGGGGAGAACGGAAACATCTAGTAAACTTCTCAGGGTGTAAGGGACAGAACTGATTAGACACAGGGGATCTTTCAATGTTGAAGGGCTTTAGACACACCAGGCAAGCATTGGATCACTGAGCTCCACCCAGAATCTTTGTTTTGAGACAAGACCTTGCTGTATTACAGGCCTCAAACTCATGGGCTTAAATGATTCAAGACAGAGCATTTCAAGTATGTTATATACACACACACACACACACACACACACACACACACACACACAGGAGAGAGAGAGAGAGAGAGAGAGAGAGAGAGAGAGAGAGAGAGAGAGCTCACTCTGGCTGCTTTTGCAGAGGATCTGGATTTGGTTCCCAGCACTCACATGGCTTGAAACCAATTGTAACTTCAGTTCCAGGTATACAGGCCTCTGTGCTGGCACCTAGGCCAGCAGGCATGTTTGTAGTGCACAGATACAGATACGGTAAGATAAAAGGTTTTAGGGGGAAAGGAAAAGGCAGCTGCAGTGTAGATTAGTCAGTAGTGTGGCTGCACACACAGGATGTGAGTTTGAATCCTCAGCTCAGACTCAGTGCCACATGCCTGACTCCGTTGGAGCACAGAGGCAGGAGGATCAGAAACTTAAGGTGATTCTCAGATACATAGTGTGTTTGAGGCTATACAAGACTCCTTAAAAAAGGAAGGAAGGAAGGAAGGAAGGAAGGGAGAGAGGGAGGGAGGGAGGGAGGGAAGTCTAACTGAGCTAAGGTGATAAAAATGAAATATTTAGGATCTAGAGCCCCGCCCACCCCACCCAGGCTCCCCAGGCCTCTGGATTCTCAGCATACTTCTGAACTCCTGTGCGTCAAATTGGTCTCTATAAAGTTCTGAACCTGTATCTCATTTCTTGATCTTCATTCTTTCAGTATCTCCCTTGTGGCTTCCAGTCCCTGTAAACTATGAATCCAAGCTTGTTCTTTGGTAAGAATGGGTCTCCTTCTTCCAGTGCCCCAGCCCCTAACACAGACTTTGCTTTCTAACTGGATAAATGTCTGCTGGAGGAGATGGTGTTGCATGGGTGAGAATTCAGAGCTTGCTGAGTTGCTGGGCCACCTGGGTTACTGTCTTCTGGCATGCCTCATCCCAGAGCACCAGGTTAGCTCTGCATTCTGCCTTATCCTTCATTACTGCAGGTGCCAGACTGGCTGCCTTCCTCCCTAAAGGAATACTGTGGCTGTTTGGCAAGCGTGTGGGGGCTGGGGGGAGGGGGCTTGCCTGAAGGCCACAGACCCATGAAGCACAGCAGAGAGCCCTGAAGCAGCATGTTCCCAAGGTTTAGCTGTACTGATTGTTCCTCCCCTAGACCCTGCAAACCTTGGACTAGAAACTGAAGTCGAGGGAGGGGGGTGAGAAAGGGCAGAAGGGAAGGAAAAGAGTTTGTAGGCTGAACAAGGTCACCTGTCTGCTACTGCTTTCTACCCTCTCTTATCTGTGAGGCCAGGCCCCAAGGTCCTCTCTTTTTTTAAAACAAAACAAAACAAAACAAAACAAAAACCGCTTGAATCGCTGAGAGTGATAAAGTAACTCAATTCTGGCCTTCTGTCTCAGACATAACAGAGCTTGACTTGATATTAAGACTGCCCTGGTGGCACAAGCTTCTCCCATTCCTGTGGCCCTAGAGTGTGGCAGGAGCTCTCTTGCTGGTAGAGAGGTCACTGGAGCAAGCTACCACCAAGACTGTCATTCTTGTAGGCAGCTAGCTGTGCTTGTCTGCCAGAATCTGTTTCCTGGACAGGTGAGCAATAGACTGGTCAGTGCCTATTCTTTGACAGGGCTAGGACAATATCTTGTCACTCCATGCCTCTGCAGGAGATGAACTGGTCAGGGCTCCCAAAGCCAGGAAGCTAGATGGCTTCCCAGGCCATACCAGCTCAAGGGCAGTCCTCTGTGCCACCATATGACCCATTAAAAGATGGCAGGAAATGGATGGTAGATCTGCCTTGGGGGAGGTGCTCCTCTGGTGCAAAGTGGGGGGCTTGGTTCCTCTGGATCAAGCAGAAACTAAGAATGAGCACTCTCACGCAACCAGAGCCTCAATTTTGGCGACAGTGAAGTAGGAGCTGAAACCACAGTGTCATCTGCTGAAGGGAATGATGTGCTGGGTTGGGTTCCAGCACTTGCTTGGCATACAGCTGGTGCTCTAATTATGACTGTCAATCATTCTGCAAATAAACCCACTATATAAATATTCATGCAACCACCAAAGCCAAAGCCAGGAAACCAAAGCAAAACAGAAAAGTCAGGGCAAGGCTGACCTGTAAATTCTTTCAGGGTGTTTTAGAAACAGAAGTGGAAGCTTAACAGATGCTATTATTTTCTGTTTTCTGTCTAGTGATCTACCTGGAGATTATTGCAAGTCAGTGCCTTTATACCTGCCTCATTTAAAAAAACAAAACAAAACAAAACATTGGTATGGATCTGGATGTGGTATTACACATATGTAATCACAGCATTGAGAGGGTGGAGGCAGGAAGATCACAGAAAAAGAAAGGCATGCTGGAAAGATGGACCAGCAGCAATTAAGAGCACCATTTGCTCTTCCAGAGGATCCGGGTTTGAATCCCAGCATCCACATAGTTATATAGTAAGCTTGAGGCCAGCCTGGGCTGTATGATAGCCTGTCTCAATCAATCAATCAATCAATCAATCCTATATGAGAGTCTATATTAGTTAGGATTCTCTTGAGTCACAAAACTTATGGAATGTCTCTACATTAATGGAATTTCTTGGAATGACTTACAGTCTGCAGTCCAACTAACCCAACAATGGGCAGCTGTGAGTAGGAAAGTCCAAGAGTCTAGTAGTCCACAAGGCTCAGTGTTTTAGCTGGTCTTCTGTATAAGCTGGAATCCTGAAGAGGTAGGTTCCAACAGATGTGCTGGCAAGTACGTGCAGCAGGCAAAGAAGAAAGAACCCTTCCTTTTCCATTGTCCTTATGTAGGTATGGCCTAGATTAGAGGTGTGTGCCACAATGCCTGAATTTGGCACGTTCCAGGCTGTTCTGTCTCAGGCTGGCCTGGAACTCAAAGATTTGCTTGCCTCTGTCTCCTGGGATTAAAGGCTACTTGCCTGGACCTAAGCTTTTCATGGCCACTGTGCCTCAAGATCCAGATCACGGTGTGCCCTCCATTTCTGGATTGTAGTTCATTCCAGATGTAATCAAGTTGACAATCAGGAATAGCCATTACAGACTCTATCATCTGGGCATACCAGGCCTGTACAGTTGAGGTCTATGTAATCTTTTTGCTACATTAGTGTTATGTCCATGAACATCCTGTACGTGCTTTTTAGGACACTAGTACCATTTATCTTAAGCAGGCCATGCAACACTTTAAGCAACCATATGGGCAATAAAACACAGGAGATACATTTTAAATTTTGCTGCAAAGGAGAGTTTGTAAAGTCAGTGGGCTAATTCCATGTGAGATCATCTTTCATATAGTCTCATATACACAAATACTTATCACATATGTATCAAGTACCAGATATTGTTTATCACTGAACAAAGCCAACTAAGATGTCTGCTTTGTGATAAGCCAGTAGGGGAAGGTAAATAATGCACATGGCAAAGAGGAAAGTCCTAGCATGTTGGAGAGTCATAGGAGACAAGAGCTATAGAGAGTAACATGGGGCCACAGAATCCAGGACAGATGACAAACTTGAAGCTAAGGTTCCTGATGCATTTGTGGCCTGTGATGGCTAAGGATACACTTCATTCAATCTGTGGCTTTTAAAATCTGTCTATCTGACTAGGTTTGCAGCCCTGAGAACACTCCATTGTGTCAGCCACCCACTTCTCATGCGTCAGTCACAGACTGGGATGAGGCAGCGGCTATTTGTGTGGACGGTGATGTCATACAGCTGTCCCATATTGGATTTACGGTTGTCATAGGCCCCTAGGGTGGATAGGGAGCTCCCTTTTATTTTTCAGGAATTGCCATTAAACCAAGTTATCCATATTCTGGTTCACATAAGCTTTTAGTTTTCGACCTTAATGCAGGACATTTGTGAACCTCTCCCCTAATAGTTTAGTTTTTAGATTTTATTTCATGTTTCTACTCTGGGAGATGCTAGCTCTCGATTCTGGGTAAGCAGCATTATTGGATCTCTCTCATTATATATATATGAATAGTGCCAGAAATTTGGTCTGTCCTCACTAGACAATAAACTGATCATGCTGTGCTTGCCCCCCCTCCCTAAGTACCTAGGGGATCACCTCTTCATTAAATCACCATGTTGTTGTTTTGGGAGGATTTGTTTGTTTGTCTGGTTGGTGTCTTTGAGATGGGGTCATGTTGAGATGTAATTCAGGTTGCCTGGGAACTTTGTAAATAGCCCAGGCTAGTCTAGAACTTGCAGTCCTCCAGCCCCAGCCTTCCAGTGTAACCCTATGATTACCAATGAGCACCAGCGCACCTTCTTATTTTTCTTCCTACTTCCTGCAGATCCTTATCGCTGTGTGTACTCCCAGTCAGTGGTCATTTGGCTCTGAAACTCACTATTGTGATTCTGAGCTCCTCAAGAGAGAAAGCCGTCCTTACATCCCTGGCCACTTAGTATAAGTCCTTGCCCATACAATGCAGGTACCTGCCAGTGCCTGGGTTGGATTGCAACAGCCCTACAGAAGAATTCTGTTATTATCCTGGAACCCCCATCTCCACATCCTCTGCCCTCTGTCCCGGCTTTGCCTGCCATACGCACAGAGACTTTGGAATCCTATCGCACACAGCAGTGTTGCTCTTGAGTCCTTCTTGCATGCATGCAATCTTCCTAGTTTCCACTTGTAGATCTATAGGCTAGACCCATCATCCAGCCCCCTGAGACGTTGCCATTTGGATCTCAGCACCTTCGTCACCATCGCACTCAGAGAAGGTCATCCACCTCATCCTAAGGTACTTCCTCCCCTTCCTCACTTTGGGAAAGGGCCTCAACCTGATGCTCATTGGTAATCACAGTATTACACTGGAAAGCTAAGCCTGGAGGACTGTAAGTTCTACACTGGCCTCCATCCGGTCACCCTTGAAACCCATCCCATCTCCCTCCGGATGCCACTGTAGTAGATGAGGCCCAGCCCCGTTCTCCTCTCCCAGTCTGAATTATCCCCTTGCTATTCTTTATCTCTCTCATGAATCCTCACTTGTTTATACAAGACAAATCGCTTCTTGCTACTCCCTTGTGACTCCCCATTGTCCTCAAAATAAAGTTTGGGCTCCAAAGTTTGCCACTGTTAATTTGGGGACCTACATGTTCTTCCTAGAATTTTTCACCTGCCTTTCTCCTAGCCCCTTTTGGGATTTCTGCTCAAATATCAACTCTTTCATGGGAAGTTTCAACCCACTGCAATGCAAGAGCAACTCTGTCTCACATCCACGCCCCTGTTCTGCACTTTTCACCTTACACACTAGAACACTGATGTGACTGCTGGCTACCTGCCCTAGCGAGACAGCGAGTTCTCCGATGCCTTATCTGCTTTGCTCACTGCTGGCACTAGTTTCTGGAGCTGTATGTGGCACTTAAGGCTGGGTCCGGTAGATACTGGTTAAATGAGTGAATGTGTAAAACAAACTATGGCCGTGTTGAGGGGGCCATTGAAGAGGAGGCTGCGTTGTTTGTGGGTTGTCCAAATATGGAAACTCTAGGTTGACATGGAAATTTGAACCAATATTGTTATGGGCTGAATCTTAATTGTTCCTCAAAGGCCTTGTGTTAAAAGCTTGCTCACCAACCCATGGTGCTATTGAGAGGTGGTGGAACCTTTAGAAGGTGTGACCTATTGGAAAGAAGTTAGGTCACAGGAGGTCATGACCTGGAAGGAAATGTTAGGACTCCCGTCTCTTCGTGTCTTTCTCCTCACTTCTCTGACACCAGAAGACAAGCCACTTTGCTCCAGCAATACTCTCCCCACAGGCCTCAAAACAACAGAGCCACGTGAACAGGGACTAAAACCTGTGAAACTGGGAGCCAAAAAGAGCCCCTTCCTCCGTTTAATCTGATCTCCTTAGGTATTTTTATCTTAGTGACCAAAAGCTGACTGAAGATGGTGGCAAATACAGATCTTCTCTATCCTTGTTACCCCAGAGAGACAAAAGGAAAAGTTTTGCATTTTAAGAGGAAACACTTATTCAAGAAAAACAAAATTAGAAATTTCTTGGCCCTGGAGTGGCCAACACATTTCTGTTTCCCTTCAATTTATAAAGTTTCTTGCAACCAGCAGCTTTTGACTCAAAAGGTTTTCTAAGGGCCTGTTGAATTTCGAACCCCTGTTAAGTTTTGTGGAAGACCCGGGTGTTTAAAACAGGGGTGTGTAACCCTCTATTGCATGAGCTGTCATTACTCTAACCCTCCCAGCTTCAGAAAGACTGGTCAAATGTCAACTTTTAGTAATGCTTGTTAAAGGAGAAAATCAATGAATAGACATGTGGTTTTGTTGTGGAGACAAAAAATGTGAGATAAAAGAACTTTATTATCTCACAGAGCAATAAATTGAGTGTAAATTATTATTGAGGTTCAAAAGAATAGGATGAACTTTGAAGCTGTATTTCCAGGCAGCTGTGGTTACAGGCATGCATTTTAAAAGAGCCAGCCTGGATATAAAGCACATCCTTTCTGGTGTTAGCCGTGTGACCTTGGGCTTGGGTTTGTTCATCTGTAAACCATGGGTAAAGACCATGCATCTCTTGTGGAGTTCTTAGGAAGCAGTCAAGGAACACAGGCAAAGTCCTCCTCCCAGTCCCCAGCACACAGGCAAAGCTCCCCTCCCCAGTCCCCAGCACA
>JADRCH010000086.1:1333311-1366032 GCA_019843965.1 Rhynchomys soricoides
AGGCAAAGCCCTCCCCAGTCCCCAGCACAGTGGCAAAGCTCCCCTCCCCAGTCCCCAGCACACAGGCAAAGCTGCCCTCCCCAGTCCCCAGCACACAGGCACTGACTGCTTTTACAGCTGGGCCTGTATAGCTTTAAATCCTTATTCCAGGTGTAATTAACACAATTTCTTTCTTCTTTCTCTTTTTCTTGCCTTTTCTTTTGTGTATCTTCTTTGTGGCACTGGGATCAAACCCTGGTTCACGAGAAGCACATCAAACTGAGATACATCCTTGGCCTAGACAGATTTTAAATCCTTGTGATTTTTAATTTTTTTCAAGTTTATTTTTAATAATGTGTGTGTATCCCTGTGTGTGCTTGAGTATGCATGTGCATATGTGTGCCTTCAGAGGCTAAAACAGGATGCCATGTCTTCTGGTACAGCTGGGAGCCAAACTTGAATCCTTTGGAAAAGTGGCAAGTACTCTTAACCCCTGAGTTAACTTCTTGAGCAACCTCTCCAGATGCTCTGCTCCTGTTTTGAGACAGGGTCTCGCTGTAGCTCAGATTACCTTCAAACTTATGGCAATGTGGGACTTTACTGCTGAGACTACAGGCATGCAACATCATAACCAGAATCCCTTTTCGGGATAATAATCTTCCCTTGTAAGATTGACATAGTATTGAAATGCAGTCTCTTGTATCCATATAAGTGAATGTATGTTTGAATCATTACTCATAGCGAATTTGGCGCATGTGAACCTTCCAGGAGTGTAAGGCTGGGTGTGATGGGGGCAGAGGCTGTGTTTGGAGTGTGTGCTGAGAGAGAACACTCCCAGTCAGACGCTGAAAGACAAGGTGTTAGAAAGAAGAGACAAGACATTCGGGGTAGATGAAATAACTTGTAGAAAATCTCCAAAGGAAGGGTCTTTAGTTGCTAGTGGGAGAATGAAAAATAGACTTGATGAGACAGGAAAGCCAGTTTTCCCAACCCAGAAGGTCAGGAATTCTTTGTACTTAGAGTTCCCCAGTGAGGACTTCTGGGACTGTGATTTGTCTCTCGTCCCCGCCAATTAGATTATAATACACACCTATCACCAGGCCATGACATTTCATATTAGGAAGATGGACCTCGAGGGCTTAGGGCCAGCTGGGGGTTGTTCCTTAAAACCAACTCAGGACTGTAGGGGGTAAGAAAAGCAACCTGGCTCAGGAAGTAGTGCAGCTCAATGGTGGAGGTGTCATCTCAGATGTGAAAGTCCCTGGGTCCCATCTGTATACTACGCAAACAAACAAAGGAAAAACAGGTGGGCATGATGGTCTATGGCTTCAGCAAAAGCTGAGACAGGAGGATTGCTGTGATTTTTATGCAGAGCCTGTACTTCACAGTGAGTGAGCTCTGAACCACCATAGGTTACAGAGTGAGACCCTATCTAAAAAAAAAAAAAAACCCAAGTGGAAGCAAAACCAACCAACAACAAAACCACCAAGGAAGAAAGAAGTAAAAGAGGAAAGAAATCAGCATAAAATTGTGGATCATGGATAAACGTCTTGTGATTCTGAGAATGTGGTTTCCACACATTCCATGAGAAATAGCAAATCCGCTGTAGGCAGTTAGACTTGTCCCAACAACAGAGGAGCTGCCAGGAGAGTCTGGGACACCCTTTAAAACTGCCCTGTCTCTCCATATGAACACAGGCACTTCATCCAAAGTTCAGGACTGGGTACCGTGGTGACAGCTCCGGAAGCCACCTATAAAGGTACGAGAAAGCTCGATCGGAAAAGTGGAAGAAAACTGGCTTAAATACACAAATGAATAGTCACATCTCTCTGATTTCTGCCTCCAGAATTCTTCACTTTATCACCAATAGTCTGGGAAAGAAGACAAAAATATTAGAATGCATCTCTTCACTCTTCATGGCTGTAATCTCAGCCCTCGTGGGTGACATGGGGCTCCACTTCCAGCAGATCTCTAGGTATACACATGCAAACTTGCTGGGGCTATAACAGCTTTTTGATTCCCCACTCACTGGGGAACTGAGTTAAATGCTCAGGAAAAGCCTGTCGGTGCCAGCACTCAAGAGACTGAGGCAGGAAGCACTCACAAGGGTGAGACCAGTGTGGGCTCCATAGCAAGACCTTGTCTTAAAAACTAAAAGAAAGGTCTGGAGAGATAGCTTCGAAGATGAAGGTACGGGCAGCTAAGCCTGGTGATTTCAGTTTGATCTCTAAAACCCACATGGTGGAGAGAACAGAGTTCCTGAGTTGTTCTGGCTTCCACTTGCATGATATGTCACCTATACATGCCACACCCCCTAAAAAAAACTAAAAGAAAAAACAAAACAGAAAATCACACCTTTGTGACAACCATGCCCTGTATCTTATAGCACTGTTTACGTTTTGTCTGTACAATGGCCCGTCTTTTGACAATGGGAATCAGGTCTTATATTATCTTGGTTTGCTCCCTGGCTCTGACACAGGCTCTGACGCACTCCAGAACTCCACTAAATATTTCCTGGCAGGGACAGTGGCTTTGTTTTAAAATCAACATAGTAAAAGAAGAACTAGACTTCTAGGGATTTAGTAGACAGGAGAGGACTTGGACAGGTGAGCAGGCAACAGGAGCTGTCGCTGGCCAGCATGTACACACCATGGGCTCCAGCTTCTGTTCTCCCCATAGAGACTCCAGAAGAAAAACACAGAGCAGCACATAGCAGAACAAGGTGATCTTTAGAAATTTTCCTCCCCAGCCCTGAACCAGGGCACTCAAATAATCCTGGCTTCCAGAGGGCAGACTACTATGATGATAATTCAGGAAATAGGCTGCCCTTTGAAACGCAGGGAAGATACCAATCAACTCCGTTTTTATTTTATTTAATGCTTCTAGCTTCTGTTTCCAGCTTTGAAGAGTTCCTGGCAAGTGCTTTTTGAAGTCATTAATCTCTGGGTGAATCTGAATGGCTTGCAGGCTGCTCCAGGCTCTGGAGCCTGGCACACTGTGTTTACAGCCTCTCTCTCTCTCTCTCTCTCTCTCTCTCTCTCTCTCTCTCTCTCTCTGTGTGTGTGTTCCAGAAATACTAGGTGTGGGACAGAAAGCAGCAGGGAAGAGAATGAGGGAGATTAATCTGGAATCTGCTTTGCAAGCTTTGGTCATAAATGAGATTTCTAGAATGATTTTTTGGTGTTATTGGGTTGAGATGAATTGCCTATCACCAAGGGCACAAACACTCTACTTAGCATTAGTAGTAGTAGTATTGTAACATTCAAGAAATCATTGTTCATGGAAGAAAAATCAGAAATTTCAGTGAAACAAAATTAAAAAGAATTCTGCATGGTTCTTCCTGTAGGATTGATTAATACCAGGTGCGGTGCAGTAAATTCAGAATCCCAGCACTGGGTAGTAGAGGCAAGTGGTCAGCCTGGGGTATGTAATGAGCCCTTTCAGGATCAGACTGAGCTACACAGTGAAGTCCTGTCTCAAAAACCCAGTGGTTGTGGACTGTGATTTTAATTCCAACATAGGCAGGCAGATCTCTGTAAAGTCAAGGCCAGCCTGATCTACATAGGGAGTTCTAGGCCAGCCAGGGATACATAGTAAGATCTTTTCTAAAAACAAACAAAATCCAGTGGCTCAGCAGGCAGGACATGGTAGTTTCTGCTTTAAATCTCTTGGGAGGCTGAGGCAGGAAGATTTGCCCTGATTTCAAAATATATCTTGGTCTAAGTAAAGAGTTCTGGGTCAGCCTGGGCTACATAGTGAGACATTATGTTAAAACCAACAACAACAACAACAACAACAACAACAACCTCTAATTAAATAAATGATAGCTGGGAATGTAGCTTGGTGGTAGAGCATTTGTCTAACTCAGAAGGTCCTCCAGGCTCTATCTTGACATCCAGCAAAACAAGGAAACAAAACAAACTAAAAAATAATCATGTTCTCTATCCTTTATTTATACACATGCAAATAAAGTGGTGTCTTTCTGTAAGTATTATTTAATAGCCTGTTTTTCTCACTTCAATATTTTATTATAGGTCAGTAAATACATAGAGAACACAATTTTTAATTGCTTGTAGCATTTTATTGTATGGCTACATTGAGATATATTTAACAGGTTCTACTTGACAGATGTGACAGGGTTACTGTGACAAAGACTGGATGACTTAAATCACAAGCTTGTAGCTCCTTCCAGGTTGGAAGTTCAAAACCAAAGTGTGTTGAGGGGTTTGGGATCCTCTGAGACCCCTCCCCTTAGCCTGGGACATCTTTCTCTTCACCCTCATGTAATCCTCTATCTGTGTGATGTGTGTGTGTGTGTGTGTGTGTGTCCTGATCCCTTCCTGTAATGACATCAGTGATCTTGAGCAGAGTACAACTTTAATGGCCTTTTTTTTTTTTTTCCAAGACAGGGTTTCTCGGTGTAGCCCTGGCTGCACTGGAACTCACTGTGTAGGCCAGGCTGTCCTCAAACTCAGAAATCTTCTGTCTCTGCCTCCTGAGTGCTGGGATTAAAAGCATGTGAGACCACTGCCCGGCCTTAATGGACTTATTTTAACACACCACTGTTGCAGGACATTTGGTCACACTGTGAACCCCCAGACCGTGTTATTTACTGAAAAAAAAACCAAAAACCTGTTTCTACTTATGGTGTGGCTCAATCCCTCTGTTTGGAATACAGACAGACCCTTAGCACACACCTTTAATTCCAAACAATGAAGGTAAAGTTAGTTTATAGACAGAAGCACCCATGTTTGAAATTGATGTCTAATTGAGTGACAGACAAAGTGATGAATCAGAGAAAGATTTGACAGAATTGGATATGCCCAGCTCTCATGAGAAGAGAGAGGAAAGGGAAGCTACTTGAGGGGCAGAGCAGAGATAGGAGGCAGTTTTACCAAAACAGTTGTATGGAGACAGGTTGAAGAGAGAACAAGCTAGACATAGGTGTCTTAGTCAGGGTTTCTATTCCTGCACAAACATCATGACCAAGATGCAAGTTGGGAAGGAAAGGGTTTATTGAGCTTACACTTCCACTTTGCTGTTCATCACCAAAGGAAGTCAGGACTGGAACTCAAGCAGGTCAGGAAGCAGGAGCTGATGCAGAGGCCATGGAGGGATGTTTCTTACTGGCTTGCTTCCCCTGGCTTGCTCAGCTTGTTTTCTTATAGAACCCAAGACTACCAGCCCACAGATGGTACCACCCAAAAGGGCCCTCCCATCCTTGATCACTAATTGAGAAAATGCCTTACAGCTGGATCTCATTGGGGGCATTTTCTCAACTGAAACTCCTTTCTCTGTGATAACTTCAGCTTGTGACAAGTTGACACACAAAAAAAGACAGTACAATTGACCCCTTGTCAACTTGACACACAAGCACATCACCATTAAGCCTCAACCCTTACTTTCTTATTCATCCCTAAGGTATAAATAACTTTAAAAGTCCCACAGTCTTTACATATTAAAATTTTAATCCCTTTAACATATCCAATATCTTTTAAAATTCAAAGTCTTTTTATAATTCAAAGTCTCTTAACTGTGGACTCCACTAAAATACTTTCTTACTTCAAGAGGGAAAAATATCAGGGCACAGTCACAATTAAAAGCAAAATCAAACTCCAACCGTCCAATGTCTGGGATCCACTCACGATCTTCTGGATTCCTCCAAGGGCTTGGGTCACTTCTCCAGCTCTGCCCTTTGTAGCACACACCTTGTCTTCTAGGCTTCAGATACCTGTACTCCACTGCTGCTGCTGTTCTTGGTGGTCATCTCATGGTACTGAAATCTCCAAAACACTTCTGTCTTCTGCTGTAACTAGGCTTCACCAGTAGCCTCTCCTAGGCTCTCTTCATGGTGCCAAGCCTCAACTCCTTTGCCTGACCCCTTTGGTCCTGGGCCATCAATTGCAACTGAGGCTGCACCTTCACCAATGGCCTTCCATGGTCTCTCACAGTGCTGAGACTCAGCTGCTCTTCATAATCCCTTCATGCCTTCAAAACCAGTACCACTTGAGTGACTCTTACACATTACCAAATCCAGCTGTAGCACAAGGTACAACCTTGGCTATCTCTGGAACACAGCCTCTTTGTGTTCTCAGAAAATACTTCCCAGAAGATTTTACCTCAACAATGTTGGCCTCTTCTTAATCACCACTTATTTCTTAGTTCCAGCTAGCCAGCATCAATAGTTCCAGTAATGCGAAGGTTTCGCTTTAGTAGTTAATCTTGTTAATCACAGCTGATTCTTTAGCCCCAGCTAACCAAAACTACAGAATCTTAGCAATCAAAACAGCAACAGCCCTGATCAGAGTCTTTAATCTTCCCTCTGAAATTTCACAAGCCAGGCCTCCATCTTCTGCACTGTTCTCAACATTATCTTCCAAACTCCTACACAACATCCCACAGAGCTCTTAACACCGAATGGATCTTCTAGCCCAAATTTCCAAGGTCCTTTACACAGTCCTCCCAAAAACATGGTCAGGTTGTGTACTGGCTGGTTTTGTGTGTCAACTTGACACAAGCTGGAGTTATCATAGAGAAAGGAGTTTCAGTTGAGAAAATGCCTCCTTGAGATTCAGCAGTAAGGCATTTTCTCAATTAGTGATTGAAGGGGGAGGGCCCCTTGTGAATGGTATCATCTGTGGGCTGGTAGTCTTGGGTTCTATAAGAAAGCAGGCTGAGTAAGTCAAGAGAAGCAAGCCAGTAAGCAGCATTCCTCCATGGCCTCTGCATCAGCTCCTGCTTCCTGACCTGCTTGAGTTTCAGTCCTGACTTCCTTTGGTGATGAACAGCAGTGTGGAAGTGTAAGCTCAATAAACCCTTTCCTTCCCAACTTTCATCTTGGTCATGATGTTTGTGCAGGAATAGAAACCCTGACTAAGACATGTTGCCACAAGAATACCCCACTATACTGGTACCAACTTCTGTCTTAGGGTTTTACTGCTGTAAACAGACACCATGACCAAGGCAAGTCTTATAAATTACAACATTTAATTGGGGCTGGCTTACAGGTTCAGAGGTTCAGTCCATTATCATCAAGGAGCATGGCAGCATCCAGGCAGGCATGGTGAGAGTTCTATATCTGAAGGCTGCCAGCAGAATACTGGTTTCCAGGCAGCTAGAATGAGGGTCTTATAGCCCATACCCACAGTGACACACCTACTCTAAGAAGGCCACACCTACTCCAACAGGGCCACACCTTCTAATAGTGCCACTCCCTGGGCTGAGCATATACAAACCATCACAACAGGTGAAGACAGAGTGAGCCAGAGAATGAGAAGGAGCCAGAAGATCAAAACAGACTGCCAAAGTTAGTATGAGGCCAAGCAGAGCAATTCAGTCAGAGGCCCAGAGAGAAGCCCTATTGAATCAGTCATCTTGGAGAAGAGTTTGAGCCAGAGCAGCTGAGTTGGTCAGCCAGCCAGAGTTCAGAAAGAGCTAGGAAGGGATGAGCTTATTCAACAGTAAGTCTCAGAGGATGAAAACATTCTAGGCCTAGATTAGATTGTACAGAGGCTAGAAGCTTCCAGGACTAGGCCTAGGTTTGTAGGAGGCAGTAAGCCTCCCAGATGACAGTTACTGCAAGAGAATAAAAGTTACTGTTACACACTACTTCTTTGCAGACCCTAGCTTCAGATGGAGTCACAGTCTGAAGTCCTAGAGATAGGATTTCAACATATGAGTTTGTAGTAGACAGCAGAAAGGAAGCACAGTACAGCTCTCAAGAGGCCAGGAACCGGGCTGATGGCTGCATGTAAGTCATTCCATTTAATTTCTTAACAGCCATGAAATAGACATAGCTGCCATTCTTTTCTCCTGCTCGCCCCACCCCCCACCCCCATGTGTGTGTGTGTGTGTGTGTGTGTGTGTGTAGACCAGTGGATAGCCTCTGATGTTGTCTTTGGATGCCCTTCATCTGTTTTTTAGACTAAGTCTCTCAGTGGCTTGGAACTCACCAGGTAAGCTAGGCTGATTGGCCAGTGAGCCCCAGGGTCCTGCTGTCTCCTACTCTGTAGCATTGGTATTACAGCAGTGTGAGCCACATGCCTGACGTGTCCACCATGGGTTCTGAGTACCACACTCAGCTCCTCGTGTTTGCAAGGCAAGTCATTTACCAGCTAAGCCACCCTCAGCTCTTATTTCTCCTGTCTTGAGCTTTGAGACAGGGGCTTGTTACATAGCCTAGGCTATCCCTGAACTAATTGAGATCCCTTAGCCCTACCTTCCCAGCACTGGAACTGCAGGCACACAGCCACCCCCGTCCCCATCTGTGCAGACTGCAGGGACAGAATCAGGGACTTACTTCAAAGTCATGTAGCCAGTAAGTGGCAGAGTGGGATCCAGTTCTCTCCTGCATGCTCCGAGTCCCTTATGCTTTTCTACATTTACTGTGATTTTTTTATGTACTTGTCTAGGGAAAACATAAACCTATGGGTGTTAGAGCAAATTTAGCAAAATGTTTTTTCTATACGAATTGGCCTTTGACAAAGCCTGTACAAAGCATTGTTCCAGCAATGGTGGCTTCTATGGCTAGGGCTGCACTTGGTTACTAAGTGCGTGTTCTGTGTGTTCTCTGTGTGTATGCATGTGCATATCTATGAGTAAGGAGGGGTAGAAAGTGAATTGTGGGTCGAGGAAAGGCACAGTCCTACAGAGCAACCTGTGCTGGGCTTGCTGTGTTTGCTCTTGGGCTCCCACCTCCTTTTGTCGTCCTGTAGTGCAGAGAGAATGAACCTGATTGGCAAATGTGGCATGGGCAGACTGATGGCAAGTACACAAGCATGTCCTGAAGACAGAAACATCTCAGGAGTGCTTTTGGGTGTTTTATACATAGTGTGCATGTGTGCACAGATGTACGATGTATGTGGGGTGCACATGTGCATGTGTAGAAGCCAGAGGACATCCTTGGCTGTTGGTCCTTCCTTCTCATTGTGTTTGAGGCAGGGTCTCTTGTTTACTGCTGTGCTGTGTACTCCAGGCTAGTTGGCCCATGAGCTTCTGGAGGATCAGATGCTCCGATCTGCACTCTCGTCTCAGTCTCAGCATAGGAGGGCTAGGGATTACAGACACTTTTTTTTTTTTTTTTTGAGACAGGGTTTCTCTGTGTAGCCCTGACTGTCCTGGAACTCCCTCTGTAGACCAGGCTGGCCTTGAACTGCAGACACTTTTTAGAGTGTCTGGGTTTGGTATGGGTTCTGGTATCAAACTCAGACCATCAGGCTTGCTGGCAAGTACCCATTGAGCATCTCCCCAGCTCTGGCTCATTCCTTCTTAAATGTAGGTATATTAATGTGTAGCTTATATAGAGAGCAATATTCCATATTCCATATAGGCCTGATCCTGTGATTCTAACAATACAGTCAAGACAAACATTTCTGTCAGTCCTAAAAGTTCCTTCACACCTTTCTTCAGTCAAGCTGTGACAAGTTCCTGGAAACTAGTGACCTGTGTTTTATTTCTATAGTTTGGCATTTCTAGGGCATAATACTGATGGAATTTTATGTGATGGGGCTTCTTGAATCTAGGTTTTAAAAAATTTTTACTAATTAAAACAAACAAACAAACAAACAAAAACAAAACCATGGTAGCCAGGCATGGTAGCACACATCTTTAATCCCAGCACTCGGGAGGCAGACGCAGGCAGATTTCTGAGTTTGAGGCTAGCCTGGTCTACAGAGTGAGTTCCAGGACAGCCAGGGCTATACAGAGAAACCCTGTCTCGAAGACCAAATAAATAAATAAATAAATAAATAAGATAAAACTTGGTATAATGCAGCCGGGATCTATCCACTGCATCACTTTCATCCATAGTTTTCAACTTTTTAATTGCTGAGTAGTGGTCCATTGTATGGAAGTACCACAGCACTGTGTGTGTGGGTGGGGTGGGGGACTGCATGTGTGGATAGTCTCTCAGAGCTCAGAGAGGGTGCCTGGATTCCCTGGAGCTGGAGTTACCTACCAGTGGATATAAGCTCCTGCCCTCTGGAAGAACAGCAAGCTCTCTCTCTTAACTGCTGAGTCATCTCTCCAGTGAAGTGGCAACTTAAGGGTTCTTTGCAAGGTCACTTGTAGCAGATGATGGTTTTCTGGGGTAAATATGTAAAAGAGTGTTTTCCTGAAGCAGACAGGGGTGAAAGCATGTGAAAGGACACACGATGAAGGATTTTACTAAGGATATGCATGTATTGGTTCGCCTTACATTGCATGTTGAGCTCTGTTTGTAGTGACTCCATGGAGAGAAACACACCAAGAAACCTCTGGAGGCTTCTTGCCTTTTGCTTTGTCTCAGGCCAATTGGCAGAGTGATGTCGGCTGATACAGACTCACAGGCTGAGGCAAGACGTGGGGAGGTAGGACCCAGGGAGGACAAGGGGTGTTTGAAGGGGCATAAGCGGACAGTGCTGGAGGTTGGGCTTGGGTTGCTTGTAGAGCTAGCTTTGCAATGCTTCTTGGTCTCCTGTCGTTGCTGATCTTTGCTTTGTTGAGAAAGGCACAGCTGAGAACTTTGCCTGGCATCCCTGGTAGTCCAGTTCCCTCCCGCTGACTTGTGCCGATTTGGCTAAGGCCTGGCTGTTCCTGCTGGGTCATGCCACCACTGTTTCTGTCCCGACACTACTGAACTGGACTGCTGGTGTATCCATGAAGTGTTTGTGAGTCAATCGAGCTGCTGCTGCTGCTGTGCAGTGAACTGCTGATTTCCTGACAACGCAGATGGGATTTGCTCCAGAGAACCATTTCTAAACGGCCCACTTCCCCGTATCCCGATACCCTTTCTTCCCCGCTGCCTCTGGTGGGTGGTGGCTAGAAGGGAGGTTAATGCATTTAAGGGCCATTATTAAAAGTAGGTCTTTGAAAACTCTAAGCCTGCACTCCAGCCCCAGTATTTTAAGAAATTTTAAGTAGGCGACCCTGTGCATGGTTATATGCGCATGTGTGTGGTTCCCCTGGAGATCAGATGCTCTGAAGCTTTGTGAAGATGTAATTACAGGCAATTGTGAGCCACCTAATCTGGGTGCTGGGAATGGACCTCTGATCCTTTGCAGAGAAGTGTGCTCTTAGAGGCTGCACCACCTCTCCAGCTTACACGGCAATGTTTTTGATCTATTAGTTGAATAGATTGGTGACAATTTTTATTTTACTGCTATGAATGAAGCTGCCACAAATATTCTTATACATGCTTCTTATGAGTATTAACATTAATCTTGGACATATTCCCTACAGTAGGATTCCTGACCACTCTGTTCCTGCTGTCAGTATGGAGGAATGTCTGTCCCTCTGCACTCTCATTGGCCTTGCCTCTTTCTTGTCTTCTTCCCCCACTTGAGTCAGTCTCCAATAGGCATCTCCCTGTGGTCTCCAATATAGGCATCTCCCTGTGGTTTCCATTTGCGTTCCTCTGCTGACTGTGGGTGCTTAATCTCTTTTAATATACTGATTTTTCATCTATTTACCTTTTAAAATAGATTATCTGTTTAAATATCTGCTCATTTCTTAAAGATTTGTTCTATTTTTTAAAAAATTTATTTATTTTTCTTTTATGTGCATTGTTGTTTTGCCTGCATACATATCTGTGAGGATGTCGGATTCCCTGGAAATGGAGTTACAGACAGTTGAGAGCATCCATGAATGCTGGGAGTCAAACCCAGGCCCTCTGGAAGAGCAGCCAGTGCTCTTAACCGCTGAGCCGTCTCTCCAGCCCCTCTTCTATTATTTTCATTTATGTTACATGCCTGGGCTGTGGGGTTGCGGGAATACGGGCAGGTGCCTAAAGAGGCTGTAGGCATGGGGTCCCCTAAGCCGGAGTTACAGGTGCTTGTGAGATACCTAGCACTCATCTCTTAATTAAGTTGTTTGATTTCTAATAATTGCTATTCCTTTGTCAGATATCATCCAAGTCTGGTTTTCCCTCATTATTATCTTAACTACATCTTTGAAAGAACACATATTTTAAATTATAATGAGTTTCAACCTATAAACTTTATTTTAAAAAAAGTGATTTGTGCTTTTCATGTCTTACCTAAGGTTTTTTGTTGTTGTTTGTTTTGAGGGTTTTTTTTTTTTTGCCTAACCGAGGGAAACAAAGATTTTTGTTTTCTATACTTTCCTTTAGAAGTTTTGTAGTTGTAGGCTTTAGGTTTACGTTTGTGATCCTTCCAAGTTAAATTTTTGTTTTGTCGGCGGGAAGTGGTGGCACACACCTTTAATCCCAGCACTTGGGAGGCAGAGGCAGGTGGATTTCTGAGTTCGAGGCCAGCCTGGTCTACAGAGTGAGTTCCAGGACAGCCAGGGCTACACAGAGAAACCCTGTCTTGAAAAACAAAAATTGTTTTGTCTTGTTTTTGTTTTTGAGACAGGGTCTCACTATGTAGCCCTGGCTATCCTGGAATTCACTATGTAGACCAAGCTGACCTCAAACTTGTAGAGATCTGCCTGTCTCTGCCTCCCACATGTCGGGACTACAGGTGTATACCGCCATGCCTGGCTGAAGTTAAACTTTGTGTATGGTACATTTTTCAAGTCACTTGGCTCATGGCTATTTGATTGTTCTAGCATTGCTTGTTAAACAAAAAGAAATTTACTCCTTAGTAAGTCAGCAAAGAGTGTGGACTGTTTCCACAGGAGTTTGTGGGGATGAGTCTGCAGAGGGCTGAAGAAAGCTTTTACTTCACTGAAGTCATCTAGTGTGTGGCAGGGAGCAACATTCCTCATTGTTAAATGGTGCCCACTGGATAGGAAAGGGGAGTCCTACAGAAAGCTTTCCAGAGGCTCAGGGTTGAGTCATTAAAGATGGCACCAAGTTGAAGCCTCCTGAGGCCAGCATGAGACTTAAGGCTGCCATCAGGACTGAGTGTAAACTATTCTGGCATCCTTGGGATACATTGCCTTCAGTCTCACTTTAGAGATCCAGGAACAAATCTTTGTAGCTCCTTCTGGGAAGATGCAGGTGAAAGCCCTCTGTGTGACAGTGGGGGAGGACTTTGTGGGTCTAGGACACACACACTCATTCTATCTCGCTCAGTGGAAACCTAGGTTGTAAGCATGCACAGGCACCCCTTACCCATCCACAGACTCACACAATTCTTTGTAACATCCATGAAGACTGAAGCTGGGGGAAGTTGAGACATCTGTTCAAGGGTACACAGCAAGTTAGTGATCTAGGCTAAAAACCAGGGGATACCCCAACATGCTCCTCTCTTATGCCTCCAGGAACAGATCAGTTCCAGTGGACTATGGATCACTCTGCTGTCAACAGCACTTGAAGCTCTGCTTTGTTTCTGTCCCACTCTGGTGCTCCCTTATTTTAGAGAGCCAACAACTGTTACCTAGGCTTTTGCAATGTCCTACCAGTTGGCTCACCTTCCCCCTAGTCTCCTTTAACTAAGCTAATATCTGTACAGCTGCCACACACTCAAAAAGGGACAAGGTGTTTTATTAAGTTTTTGTAGGGCCTTAATCATTTGTTCTCTGGCAATTCCCTGCCTCAGTCTTCCTAGTAACTGAAACTACAGACAAGCACCACAATTTACCATAGCTTTTGGGGGGATAATGTCAAGTTTCCAACTGCACAGTGGCTTCATGATGTCTTCCAGAAAAAGATCGGAGTGCTTGGCTTGGCACCCCATCCCTGTGTTGCTTTGAGCCTTGTGTCCCCTTGCCCTTTGTTCTTCAGTTATAAAGAGCCCTTCCTGTGTGGCTGGACTCAGGTTTGGTTCCCAGCACTCACATGGCAGCTCACAACCTTCCAAACTCCAGTTTTAGGGGGTCTGATGTCCTCTTCTGACCTCTGCAGGCACTGCGTGCACATGTTATACATACATACATACATACATACATACATGCATGAGCTTGTGCACAGGCAAGACACTTAATACACATAATAAAACAAAACAACAGGCATGAGATCCCTTTTATGTGTCTGGCCTTTTTCCTGCAGGCTGGCAGTCATATTATCACACTATGTGCACACATCTGCAGTTCTTGTCTTGTTCTATTTTGTTTTCCCAGATAAGGTTTCTCTGTGTAGTATTGGCTGTGCTGGAACTTACTCTGTAGACTAGACTGTCCTTGAACTCAGAGATCTGCCTGTCTCTGCCTCCCAAGAGTTGGGATTTAAAGCCCCCCCCACCCCCAGCCCCCCACAATTCTTACTAGACAGTGATACATTGTGGGCAGGCACTATGTGTTGCTTTTTGGAATGTTTCACACAGGCCCTAGTGTCAACGTTGCACCATTCACTTGATAAGCACAAACAGGCTTTGAAACAGTGAAGCTTGGGGGACCTTCCATACTGCTTCCATGCTGGGGGAAAGCAGAGATGGCTGTGATGGTACAAAATCTGCCCCAGGGCTGGGGATAGGGCTGGGGAGATGGCTTCAAAATAATAAGTCTTAAAAATGAATATGGTCTCATAGCAGAACAACACCCAGTGCTGTTGGCCTCCATATGCATGCACACGAGTTTATGTGCACACACACACACACACACACACACACCCTCCCTCCAAATGAAGTTCTTTTCTGGGTCACCAAATTTCCAACTTCCTTATGAAGTCTTGTCTGAACAGCAAGCCAGTGAGGTCAGCCGCTTGCCTTTCTCCCTTGTGCCTTGTGTCCCAGATTGCTAGGGACATTCTGAGTTCCTGAGGGTACCATGAACACTGTTACACATCTTAGCTTTTTACCCTACTGAGCCTGTAGCCATCAAGGGATCTCTGCTGGACTTTGTGTTTTCACATTTATCTTCACTGTGCTGTGCTTCTCTGTCTGAGTGGGTGTGTGCACTCATGTGTGTGTGTGCCTGTGTGTGTGTGTGTGCCTCAGTGTCTGTCAACCTGTGTGTGCCTGTGTGTCTGAGGTGTCTGTCTTCCCATGTGTGTGTGCCTGAGTGTGTGTGCCTCAGTGTCTGTCAACCTGCGTGTGCCTGTGTGTCTGTCTTCCTGTGTGTGTGTCTGAGGGTGTCTTTCTATGTGCATATGTGTGTGTGTGTGTCTGAGGGTGTCTTTCTGTGTGCATATGTATATGTCTCAATGTCTGTGTGTATGTGTGTATGTGCAAACACCTGAGTGTCTGAGTGTCTTTGATCTTGTTCAACTGTCTTCTGTATGTGGAATCTTCTCAACTCTCCCAAGAAGTAGGTAGGAGGATCTGGAGTTTGAGATCAGCTTGGGCTACATAGTAAGACTCTCTCATTAAACAAAAGAAAGAAGTAAGTAATTCTGATATCCATTGTTCTTCCATCTCATTTAGACTACATTGTTGCATGTATCTGTTTATTTCATGGTAGATCTCCCCAAGTCCCAGGGTTATATTTTCTGCTTTCCCTCCCTCCCTCCTTCTCTTCCTTCCCCTCCCTGCTTTCCCTTCCCCCTCTGGGCTCACTCTGTTGTAACCCATGCTGGCCTCCAACTCACAGTGATAACCTGCCTCAGTCTCTTGAAGTGTGGGGAATTATAGATGTGAGCCTCTACGGTGGTCACCAGGTTTTCTTTTTCTTGAAAGAATAGTGAGTCCCACCCTGGCACAATGCTTGGCACAGAACATACTATCAATATGTCATCCCTGAGGGCAGCAAGGCGAGAGTTACATTTTCTCATTCTACCCCCTCCCCCCTAAAAAACCAAACCGATTTCCAGTTGGGCCTTCGTCCCTCTCTTCCTTTCCCACAATGGGCTGAGCTCATCCCCTCCACTTAACCTGCCACCTGCCATCCATTAAAGGGCTCGTCTTCCTTACTCGAACACTGAATGTGATGCCGCGGATGGAAATGTCACCGTTCTATTGCCGGGCAAAATGTCATTGCTGTCATGCAGAAGCCTTGGCAAAACCTGCAGTACCATGTGATCTGTTGACTAAGGCACAGAGTAAAGCAATTATTTTCTTTCTTCCCCTCTCCCTCACCTTCTGACTTTCTTTCTCTTACTTGATTCTACCTATTTCCTGTACTCTTTGCCTTAAGGAAATTTCTAGGGGCAGGAATAGTGGTTTAGTGTGTTTGCAAATGAATCCTGCATTTGCTGCTGCAGCTGCTTTCTGGGATGGCCAAGCCCCTCACAGAGTGCTACCCAGAGTTACGCTAGGGGTAGGGAGGGGGCTGGCACCCACTAAACATATTTTGATTGATTTCTTGAGCTGGTCATTTGGTCTTTGACAAACATTAGCTAACTGTCTACAGAGGGAGTTGGATTTGATTATTACTTCTCTGCTCCAATTGCAAAAAAAAATCCAGTAATTGCCATCGCATGCCTGAGAGAGGCCTGTGACAAACAAAAGCTGCCTGAGAACAGGTTCCACTGCCTTCAGCTCACCTTGAGCAGCAGCCAGGCTCAGGAGTTTGGGAACATGTACACAGAAAGTGTGCTCGCCTGGTGGTATTTGCTCAGCCCCAGCCTTCCTGACATGTGGGTCTGTTGGTGAGAACTGGGCCTTACAAAGTCAACAGAGGGCTTCTGGCAGCTTCTCCTGGACACTGCCCTGCCAGTAGTGCATTTAGTGCAGATCCAGAACTTTCTGTCTTTTAAGTTAGCATTTCCCAGCCTGGGAGTTCTGGCTTGGTTCCTCCAGCTTCAAGCCTGTGGTCATATATGGTGTCTCCCCTGACAGAAGAGGCTTATAGACCCATCCTGCTAAGGGCCTCATTAGCCTGCTCTTGCTTCTCTGACTATAGCTTCTGTGGTTGAACTCGAAAGCCTCATCAAGTGGACATGTGAACTCAGAGGGCTGCAGATGAAAACCGAGGGAAAGTGAGGGGCCAGGGGGCTGAATATGACTGCAAATGTTAAACCACACAGCTTTAAAGCACTAGTCCATGATTACATGTTTGCATATTTTGTTGTTTACCTGTAAAAATTCCAACACATACACACAATGAGAGAGAGAGAGAAAGAGAGAGAGAGAGAGAGAGAGAGAGAGAGAGAGAGAGAGAGATTCTTAAGCTTTGAGTATCTTCAGGGTCTGTGTGGCCCTTGAGTTCAGCTGGGCTCTCTGGTTTCTGGGCTGGGCTCAGAGCATGGCAATCATTCATGGGGGCCCAAGCTTTCCAGACCTTAGCCCTGGGAGAGGATCTGCTGGAGGCAGAAAGTTCAGGAGCTTCAGGAAGGTGGTAGGTAGCTCAGCAGGGTAATTCTCTCAGCCTCAGATGACAAAGGTTGCGTTTACACCTGGCCAGGAGGTTTAATCATCTACCATTTCCAAACACAGCAGGCTAACAGCAGGCTGAGCAAAATCATAAAAAAAAAGTCACCAAGCAACAGCACCATGAGAGAAAGGGAAGAAGTCTTTGCTGGTGGCCTGGAGTGAAGGTGAGGGATCATCTATGGTGTATGGTAGAGGAGGACCAGATGGAGGGACCTAGAGCTGAAGAGGTCTTATAGGGTCTTAGCTGAAGGGCTTTGGTGAGAGACTGAGCCAGCATTCTGAATGCAGGCCAGAAACACCAGAGAAAATGGTCCTCTGTGGATCCAGATGCCTTTCTCACCATGGTTGAGAAGCAGAGGAGTGTCACCATACATACCCTCCCTGGGAGCTTTGCAGAGGGAACTATACCATGTCACTGGTTCTTATATTCCAGGATTTTCCTATCAGAGGAGGCCAAGTGATCCTTTTGTCACCCCATGAAGTAGTGCTACCTAGGAATGGGAATTCCTTCCCCCTTGGGTCAGCTGTCTTGGGTTTGAATCTCAACTCCACCACTTCCTTGTGGCTTTAGACAAATAACATTGGCTCTCAGAGCCTTGTTTTCCCATCTACAAAGTATGGACAGTAATAATGCTTGCCTTGTGGGAATAACTTCAGTTTGTATCAGAACTCTGTGCATGAGATGGTTGAAAGGTTCATGAGTAGAAGTGGCTATGTGTTAGTTTTTCATATACTGACTGGGTCAGACAACAATAGCCATGAAGCTCCATCAAGGGATAGGATCTTTGTAATAAAGTTTTTATTACAGGAGTCCCAGTCCTTTAGATAGCAATAAATATTGTCAGATGTCTATCATATATAAGACATCACAGTTAGTGCAGGGGATGCAGCAAAATTGGATCCAGGCCCTCCTCCCTCTGTAAATGTACATCTTGATAGGGGCACAAAGCATACATGCAAACAGACAACTAATAACTGAAGATAACATCTGTCAAACACCACTTGAGCCCTGCTGCATAGCAAGTGTAGCCCATGTTACCACTTCTGCCCAGTCCACAAAAGCAGAAGCCATCCGGCTTGCCCCAAACATAGTTTCCCGATGTCAGCATTGTCTCTGAGACTTCCTGAGGCTTCCATAGCCTGGCAGTGACTTTGGAGGCTCTGAAAAACAAGCTCTTTCAAGATGACTGTAAACACTCTAATGTTCTTATCAGCCTATCTTCATGATGGGGAAAGTGGTGACTCCAGCCTTCCCTGCCCCACACTCAGTGTTCTGTGGATGTAAGAGAAGGGACTAAATTCTGGTGGTCTGGAGGTGGTGAGCTCCAAGGCATAGTGTGCTGTGCTTGTGTCCCAGGAGCAGCAGCAGGAAGATTGCCTTAAGTTCTCAACTAGCCTGGGCTACACAATGAGACCTTACCAAATCAAAACCAAACCAAACCCAAGGAAGAAATGCTTACAGGATGTGGATATAGAAACCTGTAATCCCAGCACTGCTGTGTAGAAGCAGGAGGTTCAGGAGTTTCAGGTCAGACTCACCTACATAGGAAGCTGGAGTTCATGGAAGTACAGGTGTCAATTACCACTCTGGTTTATTTGGAACTGGGTGGTGAAGGTTCATTTTAAACAAACACTCTACCCACTGGGCTTCACTTCCAACCCTTGTCCAGTCTCTTTCTACAGACACAGCAGCTGTGTACCCTTTGGCTCCCTGTCAAGCTTTCTTTTGGGTTTGATCTGGACATGGGTTTGCATCTTGGTGAAACTAGGAATTCAGTTCTCACAAGGATGTAAGAAATCTTTTAATGGAATTTCAAGTGAAAAATATATGCCTTTAGAAAGAACGGGAAGTCAGAAGGTCCTGTCAGGGATAGGTAAAAGCCTTGATCACTTTGGGTCTGGTTACATGGACATGAAGAAATAGAAGATGTGGGGTTGGGGAGATCGCTCAGTCTAAATAAAGCACATGGCACATTGGTGGGGGACCTGAGTTTGAACCTCAGCAGCCAAGTAAAAGATGGATGTGGTAGGTTGCTGTGATCCCAGTCAGGTGGATCTCTGGGATCTGCTAACCTAGCACTGGGAAGCCAGAGGCAAGAGGATCTGTGTGAGTTCAAGGCAACCTGGTTTACATAGTGAGCTCTAGGACAGTCAAGACTACATAGACAGACCCTATCTAAACCAAAACAAAACAAATTCCAAGACCAGCAAGATGGCTCAGCAGGTAAGGCTCCTGCTACCAAGCCTGACAGCCTGAGTTTAACCCCCAGGACTCACACGATGGACGGAGAGAACCTACTCTCCCAGGTTGTCCTCTGATCTCCACACCCACTTGGGCAGGTGCACACAATAAAATAAACAAATGGAATGAAAAG
Source organism: Rhynchomys soricoides (assembly GCA_019843965.1). Lineage (NCBI taxonomy): Eukaryota > Metazoa > Chordata > Mammalia > Rodentia > Muridae > Rhynchomys > Rhynchomys soricoides. The sequence continues at coordinate 1,352,795 of JADRCH010000086.1, forward strand.
TCTTAGTTCCATAAATATTCAGTGGAACGGGGACAGCACAAACCAGATTTGTCTTCTCAGCTCATCCAGAAACCAAAAAGTAGTTAGACTGAGCTACAAAAATGGGTAGGTTTGGCCAAAAAAGGTGTGATGATTGAACTGAAATAGCAAGAAGGTCTTCCCACGAAGTGACAGCTCTGGGCTGGCCGCCTCCTGCTGTCCCCTGCTCTTTAGGAAGGGGCATATCTCTTTAGGAAAGAGAAGCATATCTGCTATGGCTGTAATGACTGTGGTCTGCTGGTTTGGAGGCTGAGGCAGGACTGATTGAAAGCTCAGAGCCAGCTCAGAGTAAAACACTCAGTAGCTCAAAATAAAATGTTAAAAAGAGGCCAGTTTAAGCTACCTACATTTAGTCTACACACACACACACACACACACACACACACACACACCCCTAAAAAGTTTAGAAGGGCTGAAGAGATAAGTTAGTTAACAACCTGGCTGCTCTTCCAGAGAACCCAGGTTGATTCCTAGACAAAACAATAGGAATGGTAGTATGATTCCTACACTCCCAGAATTCAGAAGCTAGAGGCAGGAGGATCAGAAATTCAAAGTTGCCCTTGACTACACAGAGAGTTTCAGGCAAGTCTGGCCTACATGAGACAGTATCTCAAAATAATAATTGATAACCAGTTGCAAGAGAGAGAGAGACAGAGACAGAGACAGAGAGACAGAGACAGGGTGGTCAGGGTTACAGTTCAGTGGTAGAAACTTGCCTACCATATGGAGCCCTAGGCTCATCCAGTACCTGGGCTGGGTGGGATAGCACAAATGTCTAGGATCCTAAATGTGAGAAAAACAGGCAGTATGCAGAGTTCACAGGTGCTGCTTTGTGCTGAGAACTGGTTTTGCAGGGCTGGAAAGATTGTTCAGTGGTCATAGCACTGGCTACTCTTCCAGAGGTCCTGAGTTCAATTCTCAGAACCCACATGGCAGCTCACACCTGTCTGTAACTCCAGTTCCAGGGCTTCTGACACCATGACACAGACATATGTACTGGAAAAACACCACTGGACATACAATTAAAAATAAATTATATATATTTAGAAAGAAGAATTGGTTTTGTCCTGTAGAGTTGTCTATGGGCTACCTAGAACTGGTAGAGCATTTCAACTCCCAAATTATGTCAGTTCTCACAAGACTCCTGATTTCTTTCTGATCATTATGACTCAACTGGTATTTTATTAAAGCTTAACAGGGGTGGTGGTGGTGGTGGTGCAGCAACTGGATTGCTAAGATGGTTTGTAGGTATTGGCACCTGCTGCTAAGTTGGATGACCTCAACTCCATCAAATCATTCTCTGACTCCCTCATGCATGCTCTAGTGTGCACACTCAAATGTACACACACACACACACACACACACACACACACACACACACCAAATAAATTCATTTAAAGAGTAAAATTGAAAGATTGGAACATATTCTAGAAAGCCAGTAAGCAGAACCCCTCTGTGGTCTCTGCATCAGCTCCTGTCTCCAGGTTCCTGTCTGAGTTCCTGTCTCTACTTCCTCCAATGATAAACAGCAATGTAGAAGTGTAAGCTGAATAAACCCTTTCCTCCACAACTTGCTTTTTGATCCTGGTGTTTCATCACAGCAATAGAAACCCTGACTAGGGCAAATTGGTACCAACATTGTGTGATATTGCTGCGACAGACATGACTATGTTTTGGGGTGACTTGTGAAAGGACTTTGGAACTCTGGGCTAGAAGAGCCATTGAGTGTTGAGAGCCCAGTGGAGTGTTCTTTAGGAGTTTGGAAGATTACGAATGTTAAGAGCTGTGCAGAATACAGAGGCCTGAATCGTGATGTTTCAGAGGGAAATTTAAAGACTCTATTGGAGGCATTTGTTATTTTGAATTAAGATTCTGCCATTTTGGTCAGATGGGGCTAACGGGAGACCAGCACCACCAAACTGAAATATTTGAGTTACTGAGACAATTGGTGCTGATTAACTGGAGCTAAGAAATTAGCGCAAATTTATAAGAGACCAGCATCACTGAGGTGAAATCTTCTGAGAAGGCTTTCCTGAAGCATACTCCAGAGACGGCCAAGGTTGTACCTCATGTTGATAGCTGGACTTGGTAAGAGTCACCCAGGTGATACTGGTTTTGAGGGCATGAAGGGGTCATGGAGAGCAGCTGAGGCTTGGCACTATGAGAGGCCAGGAGAGGCCATTGGAGAAGGAGCAGCTTCAGTGAAAGTTGAAGATCCAGACTGAAGGGGTCATGAAGAGAAGTTGAGGCTGGGCACCATGAAGAGAGCCAATGAGAGGCCACTGGTGAAGGTGCAGCCCAGTTGTGGCAAGGGACCCCAGTGTTTGGAGACACCAGTACCATGGGATGCTCACCAAGAACCGCAGCATCAGTAGAGTGGAGCCAGCTGGAGCCTAGAAGACAAGCTGTGTATGGTTTTGTTTTGAAATAGGAGCTCACTAATTAGCCCAGGCTAGTATTGAACTCATGATCTTCCTGGGATTAGAGGTGCACAGCAGCACACCAGGCTCTCTATTCTAGTGCTTGTTTTCATGCTTGCAGATAACTGGATGGAAGACATTCTAGTCCTTTGTTCAGATGAGTGCATTGATGACCAAGTGAGAGTTGGATGACGTCCCTGGGGACAGGGACATCCATAAGTGCCTGTGTCACACCTCTGGGTAGCACTCAGACAGTGGCAATGGTCTCCTCCCAAAGCCAGGGTCTCATTCAACCTTCAGACCACTCACTTTGTCCGACATTAGCCTGAATGAGGCTGGGGCTGGAGGAGGAGGATGGACAATGTGTCTGAGGAAGGAAAGACATCGAGGTAAGTTTAAAACCACATTGCAGCTTCAGTCTTCATTAGCCTCGACGAAGCTGAAGGCAGTAGTGGGGCCACTGTGTGCAGTGTTCTCTCACACTGGTGTTTTCATTAGGATTGGTAACATGACTCTTTTAGTATTCATGTTTCTTCTGCTTCATTTTGGAAAATCCACCAGCATTTTTTTTTTAAAGACAAAAAGAACGTAAATTACGAAAACCCTTATAATTTTTTTAACGAATTCTTTGAGGCATTCATACGATGTATTTTGATTATATTCATGTCTAAATGTCCCCAACTGTACCTATATCCACCCCCACTTCCCACATGCACCCTCAACCCCTCAGTGTCTTACCGACAGCACCGAGTGTGGTTATGGCTATGTCCCTACATTCCTGGGTGTGGGATCACACTCTGGAGTGTGGTCCACCCATCCCTAAAACTTTTGCTAAAAAGCTCTTTGTAACTATTGGAGAATCTTTGCCCAGTTATCCCAAAGCCTTAAGAATGTGAAATGTGAACCAGGTAATGTGGTTCCCACCTATAATCCCTGCCCTTGGGAGGCAGAACAAAGATTACTCTAGACTTGCCTGGGCTACAAATAAGTGCCTCTTCTAAACATTTCACAAGCCAGCCAGTTAGGCACCTACGCCTGTCTCTAGAACCACAGCAGTGAGTGGCCCACTGGGTTTGAATCTTGAAATAGACAGTAAAAAAAGCAAGAAGGCTGGTTTTGCATAATCAAAGCTGCTCCAGAATCCGTTTGGAGTTCTGAGGGAAATCCCAACCATTTTCTAAGGAGTCTGATTTCCTCTTCTGGGTTCTATACCACCCACAGAGAGGCTCAGCACAGAGGCTGACCTTTGCAAAGGACCCTAGAAGCTCTCAGCATTTTAAGAAAAGCCAGGAGGAGAGGGAAGTTGTAGTGGGAATTGCAGGGCAGATTTACAGATTGTGGATGATCTGATGGGCCCGTTGCTCTCTGAGAGGGTATGCCTGTGATACTGAGACCAGAAGATAAAGGCCTGAGTTTGTATCAGCCTTTCGACAGACTGGAGAACAGTTAAAGTGTGTGTGTGTGTGTGTGTGTGTGTGTGTGTGTGTGTGTGTGTGAGAGAGAGAGAGAGAGAGAGAGAGAGAGAGAGAGAGAGAGAGGTGTGTGTGTGAGAGAGAGAGGTGTGTGTGTGTGTGAGAGAGAGAGAGAGAGAGAGAGAGAGGTGTGTGTGTGTGTGTGTGAGAGAGAGAGAGGTGTGTGTGTGAGAGAGAGGTGTGTGTGTGTGAGAGAGAGAGAGAGAGAGAGAGAGAGAGGTGTGTGTGTGTGTGAGAGAGAGAGGTGTGTGTGTGTGTGTGAGAGAGAGAGAGAGGTGTGTGTGTGAGAGAGAGAGAGGTGTGTGTGTGTGTGTGTGTGTGTGTGTGTGTGTGAGAGAGAGAGAGAGAGAGAGAGAGCGATGTCTCATTTCCATATTCCACCCCTACCCCCAGGTTCTTACTTTCTACTCCCATCTCCCAGTGGCTGGGCTTTATGTATACAGTGGCATTAGACATTTCTCTGGTAGATTTTCCTTCTAATGGATCTTGTAATTTTTCTTAAGACAGTGTCTTATATTGCCCAAGTATGCCTCAAACTTGCTGTATAGCCAAAGATGACCTTGAACTTCTGATCCTCCTGCCTCCTGCTCTGGAGTGTTGGGATTATAGGTCTAGAAGACTGTGGTGAGTTTCTGTGGTGTTTGTTAGGGACCACAGCCATAGCTGGCCTGTGAGTGAGGCCAGCACTGTGCCACCTAAGCTCCATCTCCAGACTCTCTTCCAATTTTTAACACAATTTCTTTTTTGTCTCTTTCCTACTTTCTCTTCCCCCCTTGATTGTGAAGCACGCTTCCTCCTATTCACGTCTCTCTCCTCAGGGGTTGTAGTTCACACAACTTGAGGCCAACTCAGAGCATAGCCAGAAATGCCCATTATTCTCGGTATCACATTTCCTTGTAAAGTGGTGTGTATGGGGACCCTTGAAGCTCACCGCAGGACATGCATACAGCTTGTGAGTTTTCTTCTGAGTTTTGAATTCATCATTTAATACCTGATCATGAACAAGAGAAGCTACAAAAGCTTACTCTTTGGAACACTGGCAAAGAGCCAAAAGGTTCAGGGTGTAATGGAGAGAAGGCTCTGTGGAGAGGGATGAGCCTCCATCTGCCCTTCCAGGGTCCGAGTTGGTGTGACTTCTCTTTGCCTTCTGGCTACAGTAGGACTTCCTAGACTTTTAAAGTTAGAACTTGGTGTGGCTTGAATCTGAAATGGTCCCCATTGCCTTGTGTTTTATATCCTTGGTCCCTGGCTGGTAGCACCATTTTGAGGGGTTCTGGAAACTTTAGGAAGTGTAGCTAGAAGTAGGTTACTGGAGCAAGTTCCTTGGGATATGTCTCCCCTGGCCACTTCCTGTCACCATTTCCAGTCTGTGAACAGGTGTTCTCTACACATGCTCCTGATTGATGAAGTTCTGCTCAAATACATGTAGCCGAGTGGCCATGGACCCAACCTTGGAAACCATGATCTAAACTCAGTAATTTCTCCTTTAACTTGTCAGCTATCTGGTCACAGCTTTGCAAAAGTAACGGATATAAAAATGAGGCTTTCTTTTATGTTGCCAATTTATTTTATGACAAGTTCATAAAGTGTATGTATGTGTGTGTGTGTATACATAAAACGGATATATGCATACTGTATAATGTATACTGTCTTAGAGTTACCTTTGCTGTCATAAAACACCATGACCAAAAGCAAGATGGGGAGGAAAGGGCTTATTCAGCTTATCTTCCACAGCCCTGTTCATCACTGAGGGAAGTCAGGACAGGAACTCAAGCAGGACAGGAACCTGGAGGCTGGAGCTGATGCAGAGGCCATGGAGAGGTGCTGCTTACTAGAATGATCCCACACATTGCTCAGCCTGCTTTCTTACAGAACCTATCAGCCAGGGGATGGCAACACCCATCATGAGCTGGGCCTCCCCCATTAATCACTAATTAAGAAAATGCCCTACAGCCACATCTTATGGAGACATTTTCTCAGTTAAGGATCCCTCCTTTCAGTTAACTCTAGCTGTGTCAAGTTGACAGAAGACTAGCCAGCACATATACTAAGTAGCCCCAGTTGGTTTCAAATTCACAATCATCTTGGCTCTGCCTGCCAAAACTTAGAAATAATTTTTCAGATATGTCTCAGCTGTGGGAACTGGGGAGTCACCAGGTTAGGGATCTGAAAATCTGGAGCAAAGAAGCCAGAGTTACTAGCTGTTTCATCTCCTTTCCATTCACTCCTTTCAGCCCTCTGCCGCCCATAGCACTCCTGTCTGCTTCTGGAATACTCAGTATCACAGGGAAGGTGGAAGTCTTAGCATTATGGTTCAGTTCTCTGGAATGAGACTAGGCTTGAGTTTCATCAAAATCCCCTCTGCAAGGCTCAGTTACTGCAAATGAGAGTAGTTACAATGGAGCCCCTTGTTAAACTGAGTGCTGCAAGGCTAACCCTGGCACTGTGTCTGATACTGAGTGTTCATGCTGCCATTGTCTTTCTCCACCCCTGAGAAACCCCAAGCTCAAAGGCAGCTAATGGAGCGCTCCACATGTACACAGGCATCCCTCTTCTGCAGAAGGCCAAAACATTCAACCAAACACTACAATGAGAGCCATGCTAATGGGCCTTCCTCGTTCTGCCCACACTGAGTACGGCAGCAACTGCCTGAACAGACGTGTTTTCCTACCATACTAGAAATGTCTCCAACATATGAATCAACCCAGAATAATAAGCTGTTTTTATTTACCCATGACTTTGTGGGTCTGTGATCTGCTTTGGTCCATCTGGACAGCTTGGCTGCTCTTACCAGGATCAACTGGTAGGGAATGAGGGGTCTCAGATGGCTTTACTTGTGAGTCCGGCAGTTGATACTGTGGGTTGGGCCAGCCTGGCCTTCTTACATGTGGCAGGGGTCCAAGGAGATTAGAGCAGAAGCTAAGTCTTGAAGCCTGGCGTCGATGCTGCAAAAGGTCTCACCTGTGACATGTACTGAAACCTGCTCTATTCACAGACTGGGTAAAGAGCTCCAGCTCCTGATAGGGGAGCAGCAAAGCGGTCCTATGAAGGAGTGTATTCAGAGCTGGGAGAAGTTGTATGTTTTATCTTGGCAAGACAACTGTGCAAGTTCACCTGTAACTGCAATAAACCACATGACTCCTTCAAGAGAAGCATGAATCTCTAAACACTCATCTCATTAGGGCATTAAGCTTAAAGGCTAGGATTGGGTCACCACAATTAACCTAACCCTAACCCTAACCCTAACCCTAACCCTAACCCTAACCCTAACCCTAACCCAAGTCTCATATACCAGACTTGATATGTCTGTTTACTGATCTTCAACCTATTAAAAATCTCAACTCTTAAAGGAAAGGGGCAGATGACTTATCCTTCCCTCTTACAAGAGTCTGTATCATTCTGCCTCCAAACACAGAATAATGAAAAAGGACCAAGAGCAATGACTAGACATCTCTATTTTAAAAGAGAAAGGTCTGCAGATTCTCCATGCTCATGGCATCATGACAATTCTGAAACCCATCTGGGCACACATTTTCCAGGTGTCTCTTCTCTAAGGAGAATGCTAAAGATTGAATAAATGTTCCTCAGAGTTCCAGTAAAGGATTGCTCCTGGCTTGGCATGACTGGGAGATGGGACGCTTTAGAAAGGGAGGGCACTGGGCTAGGGAGATGGCTTAGCAGTAAGGATGTTCGCCATGCTGGCAGAGGACCCGCATCAGGAGGCTCACAATGATGGGTAACTCCAGATCTGGAGACCCAGCCTTCTCTTCTGGCCTCTCCAGGCACTTGTGCACATGTTTGCAGACAGACAGACAGACTGACATATATACACACATAAAAACAAATCTTTAAAGTCTGGCAGTGGTGGCACACGCTTTTAATCCCAGCACTTGGGAGGCAGAGGCAGGCGGATTTCTGAGTTCCAGGCCAGCCTGATCTACAGAGTGAGTTCCAGGACAGCCAGGGCTATATAGAGAAACCCTGTCTCAAAAAAACAAACCAAACCAAACAAACCAACCCCCCCCCAAATCTTTAGAAAGTGGGGCAAACTGGGAAGAAGTTGGGTCATTAGAGGTGTACCCTTGGAGGGGACCCTAGAACTGGCCACTCCTCAGCTTCTTCTTCTCAGCCCCTCCCTGACCTCTGCTTCCTGGTCGCAATGATATAGTAGCTTTGTTTCACTACTCAATCCTCTCATGGTTTCTGTGTTGCCAGCAGTCAAAAAATGACAACACTAAGGACCAGGACCAAGGATGGGACCATCTGAAGCTATTCGGTTACTTTCCTCCTCATAGACTGATTTTTCTCAGGCACTTGTCACAGTGGTGGATGCTGACTAACAAAGTCAATCACTTTTCTTTGATTAGAGACCATTCTTGCCCTGGGAATTGGTTCCATTGTCTGTGGCCTATCTCTTCATTCTACTTTCTTGGCTCTCCACTCAACCCTCTGAAATGTTATGTCCTTTTCTCTGAGAGTTGCCAAGCTTCAAATGAATAGATTTCTCTGTCCATTGCACTTTAAACTGTGTCCTTTTCGGTCCAATACAGCATAATATCCCTTTTAGTCCAATACAGTACAACCCCCTTAAAAGCTGTGTAGAGGCTGCTGTGGTGGCCCACACCTGTCTTCCCAGATCTTGGAAAGTAATGACTCACAGATCAGGCTCCAGTATATGAATTCAAGGCCAGCCTGGGTTGAATTAGATGATGCAATAAATAATTCAAATAAGGGTGATGATGATGATGATGATGATGATGATGATGATGATGATGATGATCAAACCAATCAAATAATATGTGGTTTTAGGTTTTGGGGTCAACACCCCACTTCTGATACAAATTACTGTATAATAATTATTACTATTTAATGAGCCCTCCCCAAATGTGTCAGTTTCTAATTCTGTTTGGGGCACTTGTGTGAGTGTAGTCAGGTGGCAGTCAGCAGTGGCCTGACTAGGCTTACAGCTTCAGGCACATGCCTGCATCAACGTAGGTCATTAATGGGCATATTTGTTTACCTGCTCTCTCAGCCTCAAAGAGGCTAGCCTGGGCTTCATCAGGGCTCTGAAAGGCATCTTAAGGTCAAGGCTCAGAAATGATCCAATTTCTAATACATTCTCTGGGTTGAAGTAAATCTCAAGCCTGGCCCAGGTTTAAAGGGTCATAAAATAAACTTCACACCTAAATGGGAGGTGTGGCAAGTTACCCTTTGAATGCTGTAAGAACAAGAATGGGAGGCATTAGCTTGATCATTTTTGTGAACAATCTATCACAACCATAGTCTGGAACATACGTTCAAAGCCCCATATTCTCCCACACTTCTGTGTGTTACAGAGGACATTATTCATTCTTACTTGTTTCTAAGGGTGGTTTGGGGGGGGAGGAGTATAGGTGTCGGTGCTTTTACACAGGATAAGCACATGACCTAGCTCTGAGCTGTGCCCAACGTCTCCAACACTTTACTGTGGCAAGACACTCACAATACACCACTTCCCATAACTCCTCCTATTAACAGGGTCCTCCTTTTTCAGTAACTCCTGGTGTGTACAGGCTGGAAGTATTTGCACCTAACTCACCGTCGATCCATCCTCCCCATTCCACACCTTTCTGATGAAAAGCCAATAAAAAGGTGAGGCCATCGCTATGGTAAATTCTCGGGTACATACTTCTGTCTGTTTTCTATGCAATTCTAGACACATGAGTAACTGTTTAACCTCCCAGGGATTACATTTTACAGTCTTGATGCCTTAGTCATTTCCAGCATCCTGGGAACAAAGTTGGGAATAGGTAGGAGTTATTACCCCTGCCATTCTGAGGGGCTGGGGTTTTGGGAGAAAGCCAGCCACTCCTGGTCCCCACTGTCCCCACACAACTCAGAATGTGAATAAGTATATTAAGAAAAGATTTGTAACCAGGCAGCGGTGGTGCATGCCCTTAATCCCAGCACTTGGGAGGCAGAGGCAGGTGGATTTCTGAGTTCAAGGCCAGCCTGGTCTACAGAGTGAGTTCCAGGACAGCCAGGGCTACACAGAGAAACCCTGTCTCAAACAAACAAACAAACAAAAACAGACTATTGTGAGGCATTAAACACATCAAACTCAAACAAATGAACACAAAGACACAGACATACATGTGCATGCACACACACACACACTCATACACACATGCTTACATGTGCACACACATGCTTACAGGTGCATATTCATGCTTACACACATGCACATGCACACATACATGCTACACACACACACAGACACACTCTTTTCTGGAACAGCCTTAGCTGTGCTGTGCTTTATCTTCCCTGTCCATTTCTACTGGTTTTGTTTGCTTTTTTGTGTTTTTAATCTGAATACCTGTTTTCTCCCTGTAGAAACATCCAAGTGGGAGCACTTGTTAGCGTTCCTTCAGCATTGACCCCCACCAATACTTTATCTCACTCAGTTCACCTTCCAGTTATGTTTTTAAGAACCAGGGTGCATGTGCACATACCTGCCACATATGTGAAGGTCAGAGGACGGCTGTCAGGAGTCTCGATTTCCACTATGTGGGTTTTGAGGAACCCAACTGAGGCTGTGAGGCTTCATGGCAAGCACCCTGCTCTCTCCACATCTATTCATTAAGAGCCAACTGGTTAGCTAGATATGGCAGCCCTCCTTGGGAATCCCAGCACTTGGGAGGTGAATTTCAAAGCCTGTGCTGTGTGAGACCCGTCTCAAACAACCAAAGAGAACCTACCGCGCAGAAGATAGTAGTGGATGCTTAGCACTCCACTCTAGAGGCAGAGGCAGACTAAAGTGCGAAGCTGGGGATGGGGCTTGGTGGTAGAATATTTTATCTCTGTTTCTGGGGATTAGGATGGGGATATATAATTATTGTATAATTATAAAATATTATTGATAATATGTGCCATTTTGGAACGTATTTTGGGACCATTTGGCACATGTTTGAGGAAGGAACTTCTGTTACTCACCCCCCAACATATGTCTCCACTTTCCCATGGGAGACAGTATCCTTCAGTGGTTAGGCACAGGGGCTTTGAAGGGAGCCAAATATGTCATGTCAAAGCCTGGTCTTTGCTCGGATCTGGCTTTTTCATCAGGAAGAAGACTGAACGTGGGGCTGGTGTGGTTTTAGGGCAGACAGACAGACAGAGAAGCAGCACACTACAGTCATTACCCTATCAGTCAATAGCAGTACACCATGCTGCCCAGGCAGGTCTCAGAGGAAGTGGATCTTCGTAGAGCTCTTCTTTCAGGGTTCTAGAACACGTAATTATGTCATTCAGCACGTAGTGAGTGTTGGGAATATAGAGGTGACTGACACTAGAATTTCTGGAACTTTTTTTTTTTTTTTTTGAGAACCAAAGAAGTAAGAAGAAACTCTGGCTTAGACATTCCAGAAAATCCATTTTGAAGCTAAAGAGAGGTGAATAGACACTTGAACTTTCTATATTTAAAATTTTTGCTTGACATGGTGGATCACACCTGTAACTCTAGCACCTGGAGGGCTGAAACTGGAGGACTGTTTTGAGTTTGAGGTCAGCTGGGCATGGCATTTGCAGGAAATTGTACCTAGGGATCAAATAATAACACATTCTCTCATATGGGGAATCTAATACACACACACATATAAAACATAGGAGATAGATGCATGTATATAGATATATTTATATATAAACACATATGTGTGTGTGTGCACGCATGTGTAAAGTAAACGGGGGATGGGAACATGGCTCAGCGGTTACTGGCTACTCTTCCAGAGGATCCTGGGTTTGATTCCCAGCACCCATATGGCACTCACAACTGTCTATAGCTTCAGTTCCAGGGGATCCAGCACACTCATACAGACAGACAATGCCAATGCACATAAAATAAAAATAAATAATTTTTAAAAATTAAAAAGAAAGTGAGGAAGTTAAAAACATATAAACACACATATGCATGGGAATAGGACTGCTTGAGAAGAGGGTGGAGCAGGAGAGGAAGGGAGGAAGGGGAGGGAGGAGGGGGAGGAAGGAGAGAAAGGGAGCAGGAGGAGGAGAGAGGAGGGAGAAGAAGGAAGGAGAGGAAGGAGGGAGAGGGAGCAGGAGGGGGAGGGAGGAGGGAGCAGGAGGAGGAGAGAGGAGGGAGAGGGAGTAGGAGGGGGAGAGAGAGGGAGAAGGAGGGGAGGGAAGAAGGAAAGGGAGCAGGAGGAGGAAAGAGGAGGGAGAGAGAGTAGGAGGGGAGGGAGTAGGAGGGGAGGGGGAGGGAGAAGGAGAGGGAGGGAGGAAGGAGAAGGGAGAAGGAGGGGGAGGGAGGAGGGAGAAGGAGGGGGAGGGAGGAGGGAGAGGGAGTAGGAGGGGAGGGAGAGGGAGAAGGAGGGGGAGGGAGGAGGGAACAGGAGGGGAGGGAGGAGGGGAGACTATGCTTAAAGTACACAATAGACTTGAACAAACTTTTAAAGTTTTTACTTTTATTACATTAATTTTCATGTTTGTATGAACGTGTGTGAGCATGTGCGTATCATGGAGTAAGTACAGAAGCCAGAGGACAGTATTGGCTAGAGGAGACCTTTCAGGACCGTGTGAGGCTGAAACCCCAGGTTTTCTGGAAAAGCAGTATGCTCTCTTAACTGCTGAGCATCTTTCTAGCCTGTGATATCATTTCCTCCCTCCCTCCCTCCCTCCCTCCCTCTTCTATATGTCTTTCACTTTCTCTCTCTCTTTATCTCTAGTTTTTAATCTTTATTCTATGCATATGAGTGATTTGCCTGCATGTGTTTATGACTTGCCCCCATGGAGGGCAAGAAAGGGCCTGTGACCCCTGCCACTGGAGTTATAGATGGGTGTGAGCTGGAGACCAAACCTGGATCCTCTGGGAAAGCAGCAAATCCTTTTAACCACTGAGCCACCTCTTCAGAACCCCAGATACAGTTGCCTAAAACAGGAATATTTCGGATCGATCTGTGGGTTTGAGTCTGTGATGTAAAATCAACTATAACTCTTTCTCTGGTAACTGGTTTGTGTACAGTTGACAATTTTCAAATCACTCTCACTCTTTACTGTTTGTTTACATTTTGGGTTTTGGTATGTGGGGGTCAAGCTGAGTGTCTTGGACATGCTGTACACATGCTCTGTCGCTGAACCATCTCTCCAGCCCCTGTGATTTTTAAACCAAGTCTCATGTATCCCAGGCTGGCCCCAACCCACTCAAGCCAACAACACACAGACTTGTTCTTCTGACTCCCCCGCCCCACCTGCCTGGGAATACAATGACAGCAGTGCGACACTAGACCTGTCTATGCAGTGCTAGGATGGACCCAGGACT
>JADRCH010000086.1:1374578-1412531 GCA_019843965.1 Rhynchomys soricoides
AAGAAAGAAAGAAAGAAAGAAAGAAAGAAAGAAAGAAAGAAAGAAAGGAAGCGAACAAGTAAGTAAGCAAGCAGCAGCATGATGGACAAGATCAGCCCAAGATAACTTGTCTTTCCAAGGAGTATGCTCCCTTATAGCCTCTGCTCCTACAGGTGAACCCTGACCCTATTTCAGGAAGTAGATGGAGTGTGGAGCAGAGAGAGCACACGGCATTCTTACCTGCCTTTTCTGGGCTGTTAAAATCTCAGGAATTGTACTTAGACTAAAATCCAAGGGCCTGTCAACATTTAGACTTCATCCCCTGGAACTCCCAGGGTCTGGGAATTGGAGCTCTTGACAGGTGCTGCCTGCCAAACAGAGCAGTTACCTGTGCTGCTGGGAGGGTCAGAGGCAGCTTCCTGGTATCAGCTAACCAACGCTTTCCAAGGCACCGAGTCAAAGTTGGTGCACTTGACTGAGCACAAGGCCCTGGCTGCTCTCAACCCTAGCCAATGGGCCAGCCAATGAGTGGCCGACGGAAATGTGCCACTCTGGGTGAGGAGGAAGGAAAACAGGGGACCCATTGAGTGCCTACCATGCTAGCTCCCACTTTGGCACTCAAAATGGTCAATTTTAGCTGATCAGGTTCATTTCGCAACTGGGTTATGTGATTCCCAAGTGTTACCTCTTATCTCTGGGTAGAGGTGTGAAAACAGAGCTGGCTTGGCTCAGACTGGCTGCCTGAAGGAGGGTCTTTGTGTGAGGCTCAAGGTGCATAGGGAAAATGAACACAGGATGCCGAGCAGGTCCCCCGACACATGTGTTTTTGCTTTGCTTCATTCGAGACCAGACCCTCATCTGCTTACATCAGAAGTAGAGGAGGAAAACACTTGCACTGCTATTCAGGGTCTTCCCCTTTGCTTAGGGTGAACCTGTAGCCCCAGAGATCTATTCTAATGGCTCGTGGTTGTCTCCCAAATGTGTAGCGAGCCTTCCGCACAGCAGGCAGCCCGAGCTGTTCACTGTTCTCTTGGGAGTAAGATGGCATCATGCCAGCAGCCTCACAAAGTGGCGTTGTTAACTCCCCTTAGATGTTCCTGTGTGGCTTCACCGAAGCAGAGGAAGATCTGTTTACACCAACTGGCCTGTATTGATTCATTTGGGGGATGGAGATGACAATGCTGGCCTCTGTTAATCTCTGCAGTTTGGGAGCATTTAGCCAACGCGGGAGGGTGTCCTGAGATGCATCTTGGCTGGGGTGATATAGAATTATACCCCTGCATGGTGAGCTCATTTCAAGCTCTCAGAAAACAAGTTTCTAACTATATTGGGGACAGAGAAAAACTTAAGGCTTCTTTAAGAAGTCTATTGTTTGGGAGAGTGGGCAGAGAGTACAAGTTATGTCCTTGGAACATTTGAGAGTCTGGGCGTCACTCAAAATATATGTGAAAAAGATATATTTGGCGGCGGCGGGGGGGGGGGGGGGGGGGGTATTATAGAGGTTTTCCCAAAAAATCGTTTTAAATAAGTTGTAGTCATGGTTTGTTGAAGAATGTTTTGTTCTGTTTAGACAAGGTCTTAGGCAGTCTAGCTTAGTCTCCCGTTTTTTTCTTGTAGCTAGAAATGGCCTTGAGCCTCGAGTCTTCCTCCCCCCACCCCACCCCCTCTATCAAGCGTTGGGATTACAGCCATACATCACCAGGCCTGGGTCCTGTTGAAGAACTTTAACTGTTTATTTGCTTAGTGTTTGAAATGTAGTGCCACATAGTTGAGGCTAGCCTCTAACTCCTACTGCAGAGACGGACCTTGAATTCCCAAAGGTCTTCCTTAGGTGTGTCCCATGGCAGCTGGCTTTTGTTTTGTTATTTATTTATTTATTTTTTAAGGGTGAGGAGGTATTTATTTGTCTGTAGTTGAGCATGGCCTTGAACTCACCTCTTAGCTCAGGCTAGCCTTACATTTGAGCACCCCTGGCTTCCTGGAAATAAAAGTGCAGACATGTACTAACATGCCCGGCTTTAGGTAACATTTTGCTAAAATTTATTCCCCCTACACCTGCAAACACTGCTAAGGGGATTACTAAGCACAGACCGGACCCTTCGTGAGACTGGGAGATGGAGCCCAGAGTCAGGAAGGTCCTTCGGAGTCCAGGGCCAGCTCCTTCTGTACCCTTTTACAGACTACCCTCACCCCAAGGCTATGTCCTAAGGTATCACTTCCAAGAGACTTTTCTCCTTCGAGGGATCTACAGCTTCTGTTTATCTGGTCATCAGTATAAAAAGAAAAAAAGGGAAAACCCATGAAATCTGGTGTTCCCAATGACCTTGAAGAAACCTGTTAATCTTTACAACTCTACTTTTCAACCCCCACCTCCAGGGGAATAAGACACAATGACTGTTCTGTACTTCTGCCTTGAAAGCCTTCTGGGTTTCTTGCTGCAGAACTCTAAGATCCTACCTGCCTCCTCATTAGCTAATGGCCTATTATCAATCCGTTCTCTACCTGGCAAGCACCATTCCACTGCCAAGCCCCTCAGTGAATTTCCTAATAATCCAAATCTGGGGGTTGGAGAGTTGGCTCAGCAGTTAAGCTGTTTTCCCAGAGGACCCAGGTTCAATTCCCAGCACCCACATGGCAGCTCACAGTGTCTTGACTCCAGTTCCAGGGGATCTGACACCCCTCAAACAGATATACATGCAGGCAAAACACCAATGTACATTTAGATAGATAGATAGATAGGCAAGCAGATAAAAACAATCCAGATCTGCATGTCATCCCATCATATGGCATTTGGACTCCTTCTCTCCCTAGCAACCAATTTCTCCCAGTTGATCAGGATGTCTCCTGGCCCCTTGGGGGCCCCCACCAGTCTCTGCCCATTCTTCCAGATTGTGGATAACAATAATCTGGTGTTTTGTTTATTTTTCTGTCCCTAGTAGCATATAGAAGTGGAAAGCCACAGACAGACCACTGTTATCAGTAATTATTTACTGAGTCATTTTAAGTGGAAATCTCACTAATAAACTCTCTAAGTACTTTTCGAAATGGACCTTAACAAAACCTAGCCACTTGGAGACTGGCTTAGCTGCTTTCCTGAATGCGACAGTGTTCGTGTCCGAGCGAAGACTGAGGTTCTGACGTGGGAAAGAAGGAAAAGCTTGCTCAAGGATTGGTTTTGGTTTTGGTTTGGTTTTTTGAGACCTGATCTTACTTGCCCAGACTTGCTCAAGTGATTCTCTTGCCTTATGGGTGCTGGGACGATAGGCATGCCAAGGGCAATTTTATATTAACTTCCAGCTTTTAAGAACTGAACCAAATGATTCCATCTCATGCATAAGCAATGTTTGAGAAAATATTGAAGCTGTTGGTTCAAAGAACAGGGACTGTGGCTGCTGCAGAAGAAACGCAGCCTTGGAAACTGAGTGACCTTGTGGGCACTATACTCTCATGCTGGGGGGACAGGACTTGAAGAGCATCATCCTTACATGTCTTTATGCAAATTTCATATGTGTGTATGTTGGAGGGGGGGTTCTCCTGTTAGGCTGTTTGTATTTTGTCTTTTTGATAGTACTGGGAATTTAGGTTCAATTCCCACTGAGGCACATGCCATATCACTGGCAACCATGTTTTCTTCCTTCCTTCCTTTCTTTTTTTTTTTTTGAGACAAAGTCTTGCTAATATTCCCAGGCTGGCCTTGAAGACACTCTGCAGACCTTGAATTTGTAACCTTCCTACCTTTGCGCAAAAGTAGGTGGGGTGATAGGCCTGAGGTACTAAACCTGGCAACTGCTTCCTTTCTTTTTTTTCTGTCTTTAAGATGAACATTTTTACTGGGCTGGCTGGCCTCAAACTCATTCGGTGTTAAAGTATAACCTTGGACTTCTGGTCCTCCCGCCCCTACCTGTCAGGTGCTGGGATTGAAAGTACAGTCACCATCCCAGGCATGTGTGCTGCTGGGGTAGAAGGCACTGTGCATGTTAGGTTACTTCCCTGCCCATTCTTGGACTTAAAAAAATATTTATTTTGTTATTTTTAATGTATCTTATTACTTAAAATTTTTGTTGTGTGTACATGCCTACCTCTGGGGTGTGTGTGTGTTCACAGCAGTGTATGCCTGTGTATTCAGTACCCATTAGATGTTTGGGAGCTACAGGCACAGGTGGCTGTAAGCCATCAGGCCACGGTGCTTTGAACTGAACTCTAGTCTTCTAAGCAGCAAGCACACTCAACCACTGAGCCATCGCTCCAGTTCCAACTCTGCACATTTAAATAGGAGATTCTGAAAGATGAAAAAGTTCTCTGAAAGCCAATGGACAAAATGATGAGGACCTTGGTCCATGGACTTACTGGGAAATACTCAGGAGGAGGCTGCCTGTATTAGTCCAGTTCAGATGACCATTACTGGAGTGTGGAGGACCCTGAAACAGTGCTTTGATCTGCTTGGCTATGCTGTTGGGGAGAAGGCCTGGGCTCAGATTCACAGGCAGAGTATGGTGGGTAGGAGGTTCAGGGACAGTGTAAACCCTATAGCTACCATGTGCTGAGTGTTCACTGTATCAGCAGAGGGGGATCTTCGTGAGCCTCCAGGTAGCCTCATGTCTTCATTTTTTTCCGTGTAGTCTTTAGGTTTCGTTTAGTTCAGTGGGGTCTTGAACTCACTCTGTGGATGAGGATAAGGGTATCTCTGAACTCCTGATGCTGGCACCTCTATTTCCCAAGTGCTGGGATTGTAAATGGATGCCACCACATCTGATACTTTCTTATTTATTTGTTTGTTTGTTTATTTATTTATTTAGAGGCAAAGTCTGAAGCCCAGGCTGGCCTTCAACTTCCAACATAGTCCTATTCTTTATATACTTGAGAATGACCTTAACCATCTAATCTTCCTGCTTCCATGTCTCAAAATGCTGGCTGATTCTGGGAATTAAACCCAGGGCAACCACTCTGCCAACTGACCTACATCCCTATAGGTTTATTATTATTATTATTATTATTATTATTATTATTATTATTATTAAAAAAAGATGAGCTTAATATATAGCCAAGGTTGGCCCTGAACTCACAATCCTCCTGCCTCAGCTCTCTAGGGCTGGGATTACAGGTGTGTACCACCAGAACAGACTTTTTCCCTCCATTTCTTCCCCTCCCCTCCCCTCCCCTCCCCTTCCCTTCTCCCCTTCCACTCATGTAGCCTTGGGTGGCCTGGAACTTTATTATTCTACTGAAAAGAAATGTGAGCTCCTGCATAAGTAATAAGTTCATAATTTGAACCCAGGTTCAATTAAACTTACATTGTATTTGTGCTTCCTGGTACCCAGCCAATCTTCCAGCAGTGTCAGGGTAAAGCATGAATAAGCAGAATGTAGCCTCTATTGCCTGGACTTAGGGGAAGACCTTTTGTGGGGACATCTGAGGGAAGATGTATGCATAACACAGTGGAGATGTCTGGCTTAAGGAAAGACTGGGGCCTCAGATAGGGGCACACCTGGTTCAATTTGCTGATTCAAACTTGGTAATGGCCAAGGGCATGCTGCCTCTCTCAGCCTCCGCTTGTCACCACTGAGCTGGACTCATGATCCCAGGCTCACACCGCTGTGGTGAAGAATAAAGGAAGCGGTGTATGCAAGGCACAGAGCCCTACTTGGCACAGGGCGGAGGCTCTAGCAGTGTGGGCCTGAGCGCAGCTTCACGCTGGAATCGTGAGCAGGTCTTCCGGAACTCCGGGTTACTTCTCCTTCTCTCAGCTGACCCTCACAACAATCCTCCTTGCTTCTCAGCTCCATTTAATTGCTGGCCTCAGGTAAAACTTGTTTACATTCAAGTCTCTACTTCCTCACTTCCATTTATACCTCGAACTGCTGGAATCTAGTTTAGACCCACCAGTCAGTTGGGTCTGCTTTGGTCAAGGTCAAGGCTTGGGGTAAAAGCCAGTAGTGGACCCTGAAGTCCGGTTTTCCTGTTTCAACAATTGTACGTCCTTGCTTTGGTCTTTAGACCTGCCTGGTTTCCTGTTTCCTCTCGTCCCCACGGCCTCCTTGGAGCCTCAAGTGATTCCTTATCGTCCGGCTATCCTAGATGTCCCTCAAATACTCCTGTTCTCTTCAGAGTCCTCAGCCCCCAGGATTTTCTTCCCCTGCATGATGGAGTAATTTCCAGATGGTGTCCTTTTCCCCCACTCAACCCACCCGTAGGAGATAGCCACAGTCCACACTCAGCATGGCAGCTGGGTGCTGCCCAATTGGTGCTTGCCTGCCCCCACCCCGCCCCTTGCCTCCTGGCCCCTCCCCCTCTGTACTTGACTCCAGTGGCTCACTATGGCCGACGGCTACCACCTGCCCCTATGCTGCCAAATCAGCTACCAGTCTCAGTGTAAATGCCACATCTTCAAGTACCCCAGTCAGGGTTCCCCGAGAGTGTTTCTCACTGTTCCTCCTTTCTTCCTTTTCTTTCCCCTCCCCCTTCCTTTTCTTTTTCTCCTCCTCTGTCCGTCCTCATCCTCTCTCACGAGCTCTTTTGCTGTTTTCTTGGTCTCTCACAGTAAATTCATGGCCTCCTATGTTCAGGGCAAGCAGTGTACCACTAGGCTCTACCCCCAGCCCCTTCTCATCCCAGGTTCTGTCTTCTTAACTCAACTGCCACTTGTGCCTCAAACTGCTCACTACCATCTTCAGCCACGTCTGACTTGCCTTGGTCCCTGGTGTCTCCTCTGCCTCGCCTGGAAGGAAAACCACACGTGGTCTAGCTCAGATGTCTGTCCTGTGCAGATCAGCATGATCCTGAGCTACCCCAACATAAGCCTCTGCAATTAATTTGGGGGTCTGTCCATGACTTTGAAGGCAGGACAAGGATGGTCATTCAAAAGAGAACACATGTGCTTTGCCAAGTGCTGGCTGGGGCAGACCAGGGTAGGAAAGAGATTTGGAGACTTGTCCTTCCACTTCTCCTGGGGTTCACACCACCTCTCTCCCTTTGCTTAAATCAGATGAAATCTCTCTCTCTCCAGTCTCTCCTCCCAAGGGCTGTTCAGAAATAAAGGGTGTGTAGTCTGCCATACGTGGGTTCCATCCTGGGACTGGTTGCTAGGCAAGCACTCTGCCCTTTTCATTCATTTTTTCTTAAGACGCGTTTCTCACTAAGCTCACATTGCCCTTGAACTGTCTCTGAATGAAACACTGAATGGAAGGTGGCTTTGTGTAAAATGTAATTTCTGTGAGAAAATGCTTTTGGCGAAGTAGAGATGAATGAGTGTATGTTTGGGGATTTTTTTTTTATTTTTGTCTCAACGAATGAGCAAGGAAAATGGATTTGTAAAATGTAAACACTCTTGTGTAGTATTTATAGCTTCTCTAATATTGGGGACAAAGGTCCCCAAGCAGGAACAGGCTGACAGTGTGTCTTTTACAGGGCGATTGTAATCTACAGCAGAAAAATTGCCCTACACAAAGCACCCGACCAGGCCTCTTCCCCTAGCTCTTCTTTCCTTATTAATTTCCTTTCTTTGAGAAAGGCCCTTTGGCAAGGAGGACAAAGAGACTGGACGAAAAGCCAGTGCCAGGCTTGCTGAGAGAGAGTAGTGTGCTAGGCCTGGCAAGGCGGTGGTAAAATGGGAGGCCTCAGACATCCTGGGGGCCGGTCCTTCCCTTCACGGCTGACGGTATGGACCCTGGATAAGGTTCCAGTCTGGAGAAGCACAAAGCCTCAACTTGTGGGATTTCCCTCCCAGACAGTGTTCTGTGTGATACACAGGGACACACAAATGTCTCTGTAGTGTTCTACAGAGTTGATGGTTTAATGGGGGAAAAGCCATGTTGGAAAGAAATCCTCCGGAGTATTTTTTGTTTTGAGGTAGACTCATGTAGCCCAGGTTGGCCTTCAACGCTCTATGTAGCTAAAAGAAACAGTGCTAGGATTACAGTTGGGTTCCAGATGTCTGGTCTTACGCAGGGCTGGGGATTGAACCCAGGACCTGGTGCAAATCAGGCAAGTACTCTCTATCAACAAACAGGGCTTGCAAATCCCAGCCCTCTCTCCATTCTGGGTTTTGTTGTTGTTGTTTGTTTGTTTGTTTGTTTGTTTTTCGAGACAGGGTTTCTCTGTGTAGCCCTGGCTGTCCTGGAACTCACTCTGTAGACCAGGCTGGCCTTGAACTCAGAAATCTGCCTGCCTCTGCCTCCCACGTGCTGGGATTAAAGGCATGCGCCACCACTGCCGGGCCTGGGTTTTGTTTTGAGACAGAGTCTCTGCAGGCTTGGATGGTCTCAGATTCATAATAGTCTTCCTGCCTCAGCCTTCTGAGTGCTGGGATAACAGGTGGGAGCCACCACACTGGGGAAGGAAAACTGATGGCCTGATGGCTCCTGCCTATAAAGTCAACGCTTGGGTGGTAGAGGAGAAGGAGCCTCAGATTTGAGGCCAGTCTGGATCTTGTAGCAACTGACAAGGTGACGTGACATGAGGCACCCTGTCTCAGGAAAAGAAAAGCAGTCCTTAATTTACTTCTGAAGTGGCCTTTATTCTCTTCGGTATGGAAGTCAAAACTTTTCCAGGGAAAGTCAATTTTGCCTTGGGCATCCAGTTCACTGCTCACTGAATTTTGTGCTGTTGTGTCTCATTCTTCTCTTGGCCCTTTTGCATTTTCTGGGCATTTCGACTTTCCTCCCTGGCCCCTGCCACCTCTCTTCAGCTTTGGTCTGGTATCTTTGCAGTGGGAGCAGATTGGTGCACTCTCTGAGACTTCTCCCCTTTAACATTCTCTCGATGAGCATTTTATCTTCCTGTACCACACATGCACAGTGCTCAAGAAGGCTAGACAAAGGTGTCAGATCCCTGGAGTCTTTTATATAAAAACACTAATTCTGGCCAGATTTAGCACACATGCCTTTAGTCCCAGTGCGGAGGAAGCAGAAGTTAGCAGATATCTCTGTGTGTGAGGCCAATCTATACGTTGAAATCTACATAGTGAGACTGTATCTAAAATAAAGAACACTGATTCTATCCATGAGGATTTCACCCCGCGACCTGATTTAGTCCCAAAGCCCTACTTCTTTAATGTTGCCACTTTAGGAACTAAGATTTCAAGGTGGGACTGAGAAGGGGCAGAATCATTTAACCCATTACAAGGTTTCATTCAGGCTTGAAGTACAGAGCGTTGAGGATGAATGTCATCGGGGGTCACCATTGCAGATCCTGAGGGCAGTGCCACTGTTTCAGGCTTGCTTGGTGCCCAGAGCCCAAGGCTAAGAGCTCAGGCTGGTAAGCTGGCCTGACTTCCTCTCCACTTGGCTCTGCAACTGTTGATAACCCTCTGGCTCTCTCTCCTGGCACAATCCTGGACCTCAGTGGTTAACACTCCTGGGGTTTGCTCTGTGAGAAGAATGAGCACCAAAGGCCCAGAAGCCTCCTGGTGGATTCTTCTGCCATGCTCTCCCTCTAGGGAGAGGCAACCCTGCCACTCTCCTATCCTAGCCTGGACAGCACAAAGCCATTCTTTCATAACTGCTTCCTGATATGCCTTCCCCCAGAGAGCCCTTTAAAGGCAGTGACTGTGTCTCTTCAGATTCTGCAGCCTTGTGTTTAATCCCAAGTGGGCAATTCATAGATGTCACTGTATGAAGTGATATTCCATTTGAGGTATAAAAAAATCTACACAAAGTGAAGCCTGTCTCTCCTTTCAGGCATTTCTAGTGAAGGGACATGGATCCAATCCTGCATGCAGGAGCAGTGGTGGAAATGGAAGACTGTTCTAGAAGACTTGCAGTTAATCAAGACAGCAAAAGAAAGTGGGAAAATTTTTATGCACACACATGCACACGCACACGCATATACACGCACACGCATGCACACGCACACGCATATACACGCACCAACACTAACAGTGCTAATCACAGCCTTATGATGTGGACTAGACCCTCACCCTCCTCAGATGCGGTGTTAGGAGAAAGATAACCCATCAGAACCAGCTTTTGGTGTTCTTGATGCCACTGTAAAGTAAAGCTCAGATTTGGTAAAGTATAAATGAAAATATGTACATCCACACCATGCATCTCAAAGCCTTCTCCAGGACAGGGCGGGAAAACAAAACCTTCACGTGGTGCAGGCCTGTGCCCAAGGAACTTTCCCGAAGCCTCCCCTCCTCCTCTTCCATCCCACTTCCTTTCCTCTTCCCTCTTCTCCTTCTTTCTGTTTTGTTTTAGGAGGAAGAAGGTGAAGGTGGTGGGCTGTTTTTCTTTTTTAAGTAAAACTGGGTCTCATAATTCAAACTGGCCTTGAATTCACTATGTAGACAAGGCTAACCTTAAACTCACCATGTAGACAAGGCTAGATTTAAACTCACTGTGTAGACCAGGCTAATCTTAAATTCACCATGTAGGCAAGGCTAGCCTTGAACTCCTGGTTCTCCAGCCTCCACCTCCTAGTACTAGAATACTAGGACTGTAGGTGTTCACTAGCCTTACACAGTCTTGCCCAGCCTGTAACTCTTACTTCTGCCTCAGCCTCCTGATTGCTGATACCCAGAAGCTTCTTTTGACCATGAGGACATCTACTCATCTCCCAAGCTCTTCCTTATTATCTGTCTTCAAGGAACTGATGACATAATGGTTGTCCACAGTCACAGCATCTGGGAGCCTGAGACGGGAGAAGTCAGACAACTTATATTTTTAAATAAAACTCATAAAATATGTTTTAAAAATATGTTCCTCACAGTGAGAACAGAATTTGCCCAAGTTTTGCTGTGTCTCAGTGAAAGAGAGTGAGTCGTGAGCAGCTCTCACGTTTGCCTAGCATCTACTAGCCCTGCCAGCGACGGCCTAAAGCCTGCTGTAAGTAGCAGTTGTATCACAAGGGTTCTCCAGTAAGAAAGTGGGGTTGAAACAAAGAGACTTCCTCTGTTAAAGATTATCGAACGTGTCTCCTGGGTGCCAACGTTCCCATAAATCCCAGTAGCTATAAGCAACTCTGTCTTACCTACTATAACCTGATGGCTTTGAAACTCTGCCAAGGACCTAGCCACAGGCTCCATGACACAACTCATCACAGGGGAATGGACCTTACCATGAAGACTCTGAGGGTTTGGATAGTGATTTCCTGTGCTCATCAATGACCAGAATTCCTAAATTAAATCTGAGCCCTGGGTGTAATGACATATCTTAAAGTTTCATCACAAGGAATCTGTCATGGAGGCAGTGAGTCTCTCTGGGTAGCCCTATGTGAATCCGAATATTGATTCCTAGGTCTGCAGAAGCAAAAATAAGTTTTGGGTTGTTTTTTTGTTTTTTGTTTTTTTGTTTTTTGTTTTTTTGTTTTTTGTTTTTTTGTTTTTTGTTTTTGTTTGTGTTTGTTTGTTTTTTTCTTTCCATCTGGGGACACAGGAACCAGGCTGGGGCCCAGCCAGAGGAGTTGGCTGGGAAAAGTTTTCTTCTGCTTATTCCTGACTCCTGGTCTCTTCTTTTCTTTTAAAGTGAAGCTGTTGAGCTCGTGGCTTGGGACAGAACTCTGCTGTCTTCATCTCTTGGCCAGGCAGGTAGGTAACACCAGTCAATTGTCAGTATGAGTGTCCTGAACTCAAAGGTGTCCTCAGCCCTTCAACAGCAGCTCAGCTTCCAACCACAGTCTGTCCCCAAGGACAGTGTCCCTGGTGGAAACACATCCTCTCTGCTTGAAGCACTCCAGGCTACTTATGGCCTGGTTAAAGCATAGACTCTAACCTTTGCATCAGTGGGTGTGAGTTCCAAGACCCCTGTCAATACCAAAACCTATGGACATTCAAGTCCCATATAAAATGATGTAGATACTACCCTCCCCAGGCTCAGAGACCAGTACAGAAGAGGGGACAGGAAGATGTAAGAAGAAAGGACAGATAGAGTGTTGTGGAACATTCCTTCTGGGTGTGACACAAACAACACAGTCTGGAACTCCTAGCAGCTGTGATTACCTGTATAAGACTGGGCCTGCTAACATGCTATCACAAAGTGGAGGGCATTCATGATACCCTATCCTCTCTGAGGATATGTAGCCACTGAATAGTTGCTGGGGGAGAGAGGGGTTTTCTTCAATAATGTAGCCACTGGTAAATGACCAAACAAGCCCCTGTGGAAATTCAAGCAATGTCCTCACCATCTCAGGCACACATACCTGTGTGTGCATATGCGCTAAAGATGGGGACCTATTGGAAGAAGAAGGGATTAGGAGCAATTGGGAAGGAGACAAGAAAAGGAACTGACTGATAGATACCATCAAATACATCACATGCATGTATAAAATGTTACAATGAAACAATATATATATACTATTAATATATGTTAATAATTCTTAAAGATAATAAGATCAGCAGTACAGAGTCTGCCTGGCATGCATAAGCCCCTGGGAACCATTCCTAGACCTAAAGCCAGCAAAGAAATAAGGCCACGGTTTTTGTCTGTGACCAACACATATTCTCTGATGTATTTATTATTATTATTATTATTATTATTATTATTATTATTATTACAGTACTGAGGATTGAACTTGGCCCCCCATATGGCTAAGCAAGCACCCTATCACCTAGCTGCAGCTGCAGAAGCTGCCCACATATATTAAACCATTTTTAGATTGCTTATAACACAGAACACAACATGAATGCTGTGGCTGAGAGGCCCAAGTTCATAAGACAACAGAAGTTGAAAGGTAAACACGGATGCTCATGTGTTTCAAAAGGCTTTATGAAGATGGTGATCTTTGAGCCCCTGAGAGGAGCTAAGTTGTGACTCACAAGCATAGAGTGTTACCATAAGAGAGATATCTATTCACATGCACATGCTCTTTTGGCAGGAGCTAGTCCTTCTGAGCCACTTTGTAGGAATCTATGACAGAGCTGGGTGGTGACAAAAGTAAAATCAAAGCTCCTGGAGTCTGGCAGCAGAACTCAGGTAGCTGTAGGATGAAAGACTCATCTGGATGCTGCATGCTGCACTCATCTGGGTGCTTTCCACATGGAGCATCCTTCTGCAGATGAGGGCATGAGGGGACTCTGAGCATCCAATGCATGTTCTACTCATGTGAACTCACTCACCTTCTCTGAGAAGATCCAGAGTTAGTTCACACCCAGACATTCTGAGAAAATTCCGATTAACTCTTCCTGGTCTTCATATGTAACTGACTCCAATGCTTTTCAAATCAAGAATAACAATGCCCCTTTCCAGTTAATCTGCAGGGAAATGTGAATTAATGCCCAAAGTGAGGGAGCTGTGTAAGTGCTGGCTTCCTGCTTCACTCTTCTGGAAAGCTCTTTTCTCCCCCTTGCTTTTATTTTGTCTGGCTGCAACTTCCTTTCTCACTCCCCCATCTAGCCCAAATTGTCCTTAGGCTCTGTTTGAGGGACCCAGAGTGTGTGCACGGAAAGATTAAGCTGTCCTCTTTATAAAGGAGAAATGCATTCAAAATGGGGCACATCAAAAGTAAATGTAGGTGACAAATGTTTATATTTGGAAAGTGCTTCTGCTTTGATCCTAGGCTCTAGTTTTTGAGAGCTTGACAAATGTGCCCTGGGGGCCTTGGCTTCAAACATCTTCAGTAGGCAGAGCCCTTCACTTGACCTGAAATTCATTTGATCCTGACTTGCTGCTCTCAATGCAGAGGAAAGATCTGCGTTTGCAGAAGAGCCCTCCTCTGCTTCCCTGTGGTAGCCCGGCAGGTGATGGACTAGCCTTGCTCCTCAGCCTGGATCCCAGGATTTTTGAGTTCCAGAGCCCATCAGAAAAGATCCCTGCTGTTCTCTGCCTTCCTTCTTCCTCTGGGACATCGTACTTTTCTGGCCAACCGATGACAGCTCTTTGGGAAGGTGACAAAAATGGTGTTTCTAGGAGGGCATTTTGGAGGAAGGGTTAAGATGTGGCATTGAACTTCTCTTCAGATCTCCAATTGGTGGCCACATAACTGACTTGTCTAGAGCTGTGTGTGGGGAAGGGGGGGGAGATTAATGAGGAACACATATCATGTGGCATGTAGGTCACAGTCAGAAGACAATTTTATGGGGTTGGTTCTCCTACCTTTATCTGGTTCTGAGGAATCAGACTCAGGTTACCCCTTTCCTTTTTTTTTTTTTGACAATGTATCATGTAGCCCAGGCTAATCCTGCACTAATCTTGTAGCTGAGAATGACCTTAAACTTCTGATCTTCTGTCTGTATCTTCTTAGAATTGGCCCTTAAGGCGTATGCCGTCATGCCTGGGATATGTGGCACTGTAGGACTGTCACTCCAGGCTAGAAGGGAAGGCAGTATTACTTGACCCTGGGATCTGGGGCCATCCAGTAGAGGTAGGACCACTGTGGCTCCATTTTGGAGATGTGTCCTCTCTCAGAAGGGAGGGAGGGGGTTTTCCTCCAGCTTCCCATGCTGGCCATTGCTGGACCAGATAGAAGCCGTTGGTATGGTCCTAGGAGGCAGCTTTCTAGCCAGCTCTGTCACCTGTCCCAGAGACACAGTAGACAGGAGCAAGGGCATCTGGCCCCTGCAGTGTGAATTTTACTTAGGATATGCCCATTCTTTGAAAACCAGTGAGCAGGAGGAGAGAGGGAAAGACAGCATCCAATAAGGAGAAGAGGTGAGAAGCAAGCCTGTAGCAAGACAGACAGAGGTATCCTCCCTGAAGGGAACGCTCCCAGGCTCTGATTTTCCCATGGAAACATTCATCCCTAATAACTTTTGGAGTCCCTCACCAGTGACTAGGACCCACTTTTCTGTTCTCGGGACTCTTGGCTTCAGCAAATGTTGTTTCTAAGAATGTTCTGGGCATTATGAATTCCTGCCCTGGTCACTGAGAGGTTAATTACTTAGAGGCCTACATTGTCTGGCTCAAGATCATAATGCTGAATCGTGGGGAGGCTGGGATGTGAAGACTTACTTGATTATGATATTTTGCTGTCTAGTCCATGGCTGTCGTGTGATTCTGTTAATGCAGGTTTGTAGACCCCTCCTTTTCTCTTATCTCCAGGGATATGTGAGAGTATACTTTTCTGATAGCATGGGCTAGAGTCACAGGTGGCCAAGAAACGATCTGGAAGGGCAGGTGACCTCTGGGTCACCTTGGGAGAGATACTTTATGGCCCTGGGCCAAGTGTCTCTGGCAAATAGAAATTATGGTGTTTAACAATAAAATTTTTTTCTTATTCATAAATATATGTTCATCTGAGAAAAAATCTTTAAAAATATTCTTAGTTGTTATTATTATTATTATTATTATTATTATTATTATTATTATTATTAATTACTTTCTTTTAGACAAGGTCTTATATAGCCCAGGCTGACCTCAAATCTTCTATGTAGTCAAGGCAGTGCCGATCCTTCTGCCTCCACCCACCTTTCAGGTGCTGCTGTGATAACAGGTATTACCAGGACCCTTCATTATCACAGTAGCTAAGGAAGAAGAGACCATGTCAAGATATTTGTGACCCCACTCAGCACTAAAGAGGCCTGGAGAGAAGGCAGCATACGTTTGGGGCAGGCTGGGGGTGTAGTGTGATACCCTCTCTCAGGAATCCAAGGAGAGGAGGAGGTTGAGGATGGTGGAAGAAGACCCCTCTACAACTCCATATATAGCTGGTGCATTTGTAAATTTTTATTTCCTTGTTTGAGACTGGTTCTCATGTTGGAACCTAAGCTAGATCTTCCTGCCTTGGTCTCCGGAGTACTGGGATTATATGTGGGAGCCACAGTACTCAGCTTAATAACTGTGTAAATGTACCTTTGATTTAAAAAACGACTGTGAGGAAGGCTTTATACCTACTTATATATCTTTTTGTGCAGTTTACTTTTAAAGTATTGTACTTTTAAAAGGTTCGTTACAACAGCCCAGTAGACACTTCCACTGAACTGTGGCCGGCTATTTTGTATGATAAGACGTTTTCACCCATCTCATGTCCCATAAATCTAGAGCCCAATTCTCTAAAATGATAAATGAAGTTTAAAACTGTTAAATAACATGGCATTAAAATTGGCCCACACTTTTAATTCTAGCATTCAGGAGGCAAAAGCAGGCTTTTCTGGCTAGACTTAGGTTAACTTGACACAAAATATAGTCATCTGAGAGGTGGGAACCTCAATTAAGAAAATGCCTCCACAAGATCAGACTGAGCAGCCAGGCAAGGTGGTGCACACCTTTAATCCCATCTCAAGGGATGCAGCTCTCTGTGAGTTCTAGGCCAGTTTGGTCTACAGAGCGAATTCTAGGACAGCCATGACTCTTATACAAAGAAATCCTATCTAAAAAAAAAAAAAAAAAAAATTCAGGCTGTGGGCCAACCTATAGAGCATCTTTAAATTAGTGGTTGATGGGGGCAGCCCTGGCCTGTGCTCCTGGGTTCTGTAAGAAGCAGGCTAAGGAAGTCGCGGGAAGCAAGCCAGGAAGCAGCATCCCTCCATGGCGTCTGCATCAGCTCCTGCTGCCAGGTTCCTGCCCTGTGTGAGTTCCTCTCCTACTTCCCTTGGTGATAGACTACAACATGGAAGTATAAAACCAAAAAACCCTTTCCTCCCCAACTTGCTTTTTGGTCACGGTGTTTTGTTGCAGAAATAGACACCCTCACTAAGACATAAACAGACCTCTATGAGTTTGAGGCCAGCCTGATCTACATAATCAGTTCCAGGCCAGCCAGAACTGCAGAGTGAGATATTGATAATAACAACAATAATAAACAGCAAGTGTTAAATTTTAGAAAAATTGGTATTTGTGGAAGAAAGACAGAGGATCTGTGTCTTCTTAGGTGAATTTAAAATTTTTCATATGAAAATCCTAATGTAAAGATAGACAGGGAAACAATTCGCTGATTCCATTTAGTAAATCTGTTATTATTTCTATTGGGGGGAATAGAGTCTTGTTATTATCCCAGGCTTGTTTTGAATTCTTCATCATCTTACCTCAGTCTGCTGAGTGTTATGAGCACAGTTAGGGTTAGGGTCAGATCATTAATGCTCTCAGCTAGCATTTGGGAGGCCCAGGGTTTGATACTCATCATTGAAAATAAATAAATAAATAAATAAATAAATAAATAAATAGCATGTCTTTTTGTTGTTGTTGTTTTTGTTTTTACCTCTAAAGTTGGCAAAGGTAAAAAATAATATAAAACCAGGAAATGCAATGCTGAAAGGCACCCTTCCCATAAACCCCAGTAGAAAATTCATAGACCATGACACTTCACTTTTAACATGTGTGTTCTTTTGTTTAATTAGTAGTTATTAAGTTTCTGGTAATCAAATATATTTTAGGAACTAAACAGAGTAATACAAAAACATGTGGGTAGGCCAGTGAGATGCTCACCACCAACCTGACCGCCTGAGTGTATTCTCTGGAAGCCACATGGTGGATGGATAGAACAACTCTCAAAGACTGTCCCTGAGTCCTATGTGCCTGTGCCCATGCTTGTTCAAACATGTGCACACACGTGTACACAATAAATAAACAAGAATCTAATTATTGATGAGCATTAGCATAATAATAAAATAATAAATGTAATTTTGAAAGCTAGACATATATGTGGGACACAGGTTTCATCCCTGCAGAGGACATGGCTGAGAGGAGAAGCTGTAGTTATGTACACTGTCAGGCAAGGGGTGTGAACTTAGAACCAGAAGACTTTGCTCTGCTCTTGCACACTGGCTTTGTGAATATAGTCACTTTACAGTCCTAGGCCTCAAGTTTTTACCTGACAAGTTAGTTGAACGGAGATTAAATGTGATAAAAGATTCAAACATTTGTGAATTGTGTGAAACTTCTTCATGTAGAGCTTATACACCTGCAATTTTGAGAAGACCTCCAAGGAAAGGGAGACCAGTAATCCTACACTTCTAAAGGTTGAGGGTTCATGGTTAGGTATAGGCTATAGAGAAAGGGCAGCCAGGCCAGGAGCAGACCAGCGAGGGTAAGGTGACCTGTGTGTGAGGTATCTGGGTGTGGAGAGGTGTGTAGGTTGAGAGCATTCCTCTGGAGATGGTGGATG
This sequence comes from Rhynchomys soricoides, assembly GCA_019843965.1. Taxonomy (NCBI): domain Eukaryota; kingdom Metazoa; phylum Chordata; class Mammalia; order Rodentia; family Muridae; genus Rhynchomys; species Rhynchomys soricoides. The sequence continues at coordinate 1,392,528 of JADRCH010000086.1, forward strand.
GACTGGGGACAGATTGTGAGGGAATTTTGATGGAAAGCCAGAGAAGCCTGACTTTTTTCTGTGGACAATTAGAATTACACATATCGTTCTGAGACAGGACCTCACCTTATAGACCAGGGAACTCATGGTAATCCTGCTGCGTTGGCTTCCAGCATGCTGGAATTAAAGGTATAAGTCACAGAGAACTACAGAGGCTGATGAACACTCGTGTCGGCACGGGGGCATTGGAGCAAAATGACAAATGAACCCAACGCTCAGATCTTGGATTGAAAGTAATTTTCCAATACAGAAAACCAGAGCTCCCTGGAGGGAGAGCTGAAAGTCATATCTGAAAGACAGAAAGTGTTCAAAAGAAACAAATGAAAGACATCAGAAACTATGGCCTGTCTGCACACAGGGGCCAGCCACAGAGCCCAATGGCCGCAGACAGAAGAGCTTAGATACTGCAGTAGATGGTGTGGTGATAGACTGCAATAGTAATTACTGTAGTGAGAACCGGAGAGCCCTGCAGATTGCTGTGCACAGGGAAGAGATGGGGTATTCTTTATTCTCCTTCCTTCACCATGTCATTATTCATTTCTTCTTTGCCCCTTTTGATTTTTTCTTTTGAGGGGAGTTTTTTATTTGTTTGTTTTTGTTTTTTTAAAGGCAAGATTTCTTTGTATAGCCGTGGCTGTCCTGGAACTTGCTCTATAGATGAGGCTGGTCTTGAATTCACAGAGATCCCCTTGCCTCTGCCTCCCAAGTGCTGGGATTAAAAAGAGACCACCACACAGCTACTTCACTCCTTCTATATTTAAGTAATATACTTACTTCCTCTGTGTGTGTGTGTGTGTTTGCACATGGCATAGCATGCACAGATGTCAGAGGACAACCTTCCAGAGTTGGTCTCTCCATGTGGGTCCCAGGGACTGAACTCAGATCATCAGGCTTGGCAGCAGGAGTCTTTACTAACTGAGCTATCCTGTGGGCCACAGAGAGCAATCTTTCTCATAGAATGCCAAGTCATTTACATAGATGCTCCCCTCAGCTACATGTGAAGCAACGTTTGTCTCTGTCTTGAATGTAGGCCATGATTAGTAAATTGCTTCCAAGCAACAGTGTATAAACACGCAAGCAGTGGGATGGCCTTACAGTGGCAAGATAGTGACATCAAGTGACAGTACCACCTGCTGAGCCATCTCGCTGGCTCTGAAAAGACAAGTTTCTTCCACAGCTCTTCACAACTTTGGGTAATGGTTGCAGTGTCCTCTCACAACCAGATCCTTCACAGTTACATGCAGTTTTGTATTCTGGACCATCTAATAGGCCTGGGTCTATACAGAGGGCTGGAACCCTGTTTTCTGTCAATTACTATGAATTCAATTTCTTCACAAAGGTACCTGTCAGGAACATCGGAACAGCCACCTCTCAGGACATAGTGCCCACTTCAAAGTAGAGCATAATGATTTCTTTCTTTGATAATGATTGACCGGTGGTAAGCACAATCTTAGCAACAGCAAAGATCAGAACCTTTTAAAGGATTTCTGCTGACATGTAGAACCTTCGACTTCATAGCTGTGGTCGTTTGAGAAATTAACTCTGTGTCTTCCTTCCTACATGTCCCTGTGTATTTTCTGACCTGATTGAGGCCCATTTGAAGGCACAGCTAGATGGGCCAAGACCAGAGGCCACATCCATCACAGTATCCCTATACTGTGTCTGCAAAGGATCTGTGTCTGCTTGGTCCACATGAGATGCTGATTAGGTGAGAAAATAAATGTCTTCCTTGTGAGTGGCTTCGTTATAGCCTTGCTTTGTAGGTAGACAGAAAGGCTCCAGTAGAGAACAGTAGTAGGCTGTTGAGATGGCTCAGTGGGTAAAGGCACTTACCACCAAGGAAGGGGACCTGAGTTTGATCCTTAGAACTCATGGTAGAGAGACCCAACTCCTGAAAGTTATCCTTCACACACACACACACACACACACACACACACACACACACACACACTAATGTAAATAAATACATATTTTTTAATTAAGAAAAAAGTCCATTTTAAAAAAACAAATTGACAAAGTATTTCTTTCTTTTTTTAAAAGATTCATTTATTTATTATATGTAAGTACACTGTAGCTGTCTTCAGACACTTTTTTTTTCTCCTCAATCCATCCCTGCTTGCTCCTGCCCAGCTCACTTGCCATAGCTGTCTTCAGACACCCCAGAAAAGGGCATCAGATCTCATTACAGATGGTTGTGAGCTATCATGTGGTTGCTGGGATTTGAACTCATGACCTTCGGAAGAGCAGCTGGTGCTCTTAACCACTGAGCCATCTCTCCAGCCAACAAATGTTCATTTTTTAATTAACAAAAAATTAGAGACCTTCTAAGAAAACAGTTGCCTGCCATGACTCATAGAATTGAAACAAGAGCCCAGACTGTGGGCGTGTCTTCATTTCCCATGCTACTATTGTCTTGGTTTTTATTTTTTAAAGATTTATATATTTTGATTTACTATGTATTGGTGTTTTTCTGTGTACCGTGTGTATAGTATGCCATTGGAGGCTGGAAGAGGTTGTCAGATGCCCTGGAACTAGAGTTACGGGAGGCTATTAGCTCCACATGGATGTTGAAAATTGAGCCCAGGTCCCCCGGAAGAGTAGCAAATGTTGCTAACTGCTGAGCCATCTCTTCAGCCCCTGTCTTTGTTTTTGATACAGGGTCTCATGTAGTTTGAGTTGGTTTTGGTTTACTATGCAGCCGATGATAACCTTGAACTGATCCTTCTGTTTCTATCTCTCAAGTACTGGGATCACAGGAGTGTGCCACCATGCCTGGCAGAGTCTTTTAAAAAACAAGTCAGAGTAATGTACAAGTGTAAACCCCTGACTCAATTGGCTAATTATGAACTTGCTAGTTAAAAGTCCATCAAAAGGGATGGAGAGATGGCTCAGCAGTTAAGAGCACTGACTGCACTTCCAGAGGTCCTGAGTTCAATTCCCAGCAACCACATGGTGGCTCACAACCATCTGTAATGGGATCTGATGTCCCCTTCTAGGGTGTCTGAAGACAGCTATAGTGTACTCACATACATAAAATAAGTAAATGAAGGGGAGGGGAGGGGGGGAAGGGAGAGGGAGAGGGAGAGAGGAGAGAATCAAAAATATTAGCAGCAGCAGTTTCTGCTCAGCCTTTCTTGGACACATTTCTTTTTCATTTTTTTAACACATTTTCTTTTAACTTTTTTTTTTAAGACTGAGAATGCAGCTCCAATGGAAGCTTAGGGATGGAGCTCTTGCCTACCTAATAGATACTTAATACCAGCTTAAATATCACATCTCCTCCTATGGCATGCTGTTCCCTCAGCATTAAAAACAAAACAAAACAAAACAAAAAAAGAAACAAAAACCAAAAAACCATAAAAACCAGAAGTAGGATGTCCATGATTAGTAACTCAGTTTTCTTTATCTAGGGAGAATTCTTTAAAGATCAAACATGGGGGGGAGGCTGGAGAGATGTTTCTGGCTCCTTTCTCAGAGGACCTCGGTTTAATTCCCAGCACCCATACCTGTGGCTCACAACCATCTGTTACTGCAATGTCAGGGATCCGACTCCCTCTTTTGGCCTACAAGAGCACTGCAGCTCCAGGTGCAAAGGGAGACTCGTGGGCAAAATACCTAAACACTCAAAATAAAATAAATAGATTTAAAAGAAAGAAAGGGAAAAAAACAAAAGCCGGAAGCTTCATAACAAAAGCAGACAGCAATAGTTCTAGGTTCTTACAAAAGGGAATTAAAACATCCTTGTTTTAAGGAAAAGCCACAAAAGAACCAAGGGTGGCCATGCCCTCCCATCCCCAGGAGCAGAGAAGCCAGAGCTTACAAAGAAGAGTTGGCAAGATAAGCCAGCAGAAGTAGGAAGGAGAGGGAGGAAATAAGCAGCCAGGCTTTTCCTTACATTTATTTAATTTTGTTTGTTCTTGTTTACTGTTTTTAGAGAATAGTCTCACTTTAATATAGTACAAGCTGGCTTTGAATTCATTATGTAGTCCAGGCTGGCCTCAGAGCTGCAGTGAATCTACTAGCCTCAACTTCCTAGAAGCCGGAACAGCTGGAGAGAGCTAACCCTGCCTGGCTGTGAAGTGACTCTCAGTACACAATGAGCAACTCTTAACCAAAGCATGTGGGGCCAAGTGAACTGGAGTTTAGATTTCTTAAAAAAGACTTGCCATATGTAGTACAATATTCTGGGGAAGAATCTCAATGTAAATTCAAAATTTATGCTTTACTTCCTTGTACTTTCTCTGAAAGTAATTTCATACAGCATTTTATACCATATTGTATGGGAAACAGTTTCATGAGGTGGAATGTTCCATCTGTGGGCTTGTGTCTAGCGTGGAACACTCTGGGACAGTCAGCCTACAGTGTTACTATCTATAGTGTTGTTAGCGGGAGCTCAAGGGTTTGTTTGTTTGCTTGGTAATAAAAAGTGGCAATAAACAGATCTATACAAAGCAAAAGTTGTGTCTTGTGCCTGTAATTCCAACCCTCCAGGAGCTGATGCCAGATGATGGCTTTAAATTTCAGACCAGCTGGAGCTACAAAGCAAGATCCTCTCTTAAAACAAATAAACAAAATACCCACATATATTCGGACTTGGGGATATAAATCCAAGGTGTCCCCATCTCTGATAGTCGTAAATAAGCAGTTTTCTAGAATGGTTGAATGTGTTTGCTTGTCGGTGGAAGCAGCCTGGTCTCACAATCTGGGGAATGGGTAATGTGATCTTGAGGAACTATGGATAGGTCTTTGTTCCACAGTTGCACTTGGCCGTTGGATACAATAGCTGTACTTTGTATATTCAGAGTTGCTTTGGAGAAGCATCTCTTCATAGCATCTTTTAAAGTCAGGGCTATGGAATGAACTTACAAGGGATGATGGAGCCAGGAATGGTAGTGGCGCACCCCGGTAATCCCAGAATTTGTGTGGATAAACTTAGCAAGATTTTTGCCAATATGAAAACAACCTGGGATTCCTAGTGAGATGCAGACCAGCTTGGAACTAAAGTCTATCCTGTTTAAAACAAAACAACAACAACAACAACAACAACAAAAGTCAAAATGGAGTCCAGCAGTGATGGTGCATGCCGTTAATCCCAAAATTCCAGATGCAGAGGCAGGTGGATCTCTGTGAGTTTGAGGTCAATCTGGAGTAAGTTTTAGGACGGCCAAGGCTACACAGAAAACTCTGTGTTGAAAAATAAATGAGAGGTAGATGATAGATAGATGATAGGTAGATAGATAGATAGGTGATGAAGAGAGATAATGAGCTAGATAGATGATAGATGAATGATAGATATATAATGGATGGATAGATGATAGATAGATAGATAGATAGATAGATGAGATAGACAGACAGATAGATGATGGATGGATAGAAAGAGGGTCTGTGCCTCACAATGAACACCTATTTCCATTTAACTCCAAACTAAACACCCTAAGAACACACTATGAACCTCTCCTTTCTTGTCATTTAAGGCCGCTGAACCCTTAGGCAATTTGTTTGATGTAGCAACCTGACCCAGAGGCATGATTTCCTCTGCCTCCCTCAGAAAGCCAGGAGTGGGCTGCGGAAGAGGCACAGAAGCCAGCTGAAGCGTAGATGTGGACAAGTGGGTTAGAGGAGGTGTGGATGTGGGGTTCTAGAGCTCGGAGTTTTCTTGTGGATGGGGTGGGTGGATTGGGAGGAGGCAAGTTGGTAGAAACAGGGGTGATCTCACAGCCGCTTAACTTGACCTTTGGAATTCTAAAAGGAGAGCTAAGTCTTCTTCAATAAAATGATTTAGGGTAGGTCGGGTGTCTGTTTATCATCAGATCTAGCTATGATTTGGGAAGGGAACAAGACATATCCCTGCATAAGTGTCTCCTGCTGTCTGTCCCCCAAACATCTGGGCATCCATTGTTCCAGCTGTTATGTGGACCTTCTCACACAGCCCCTCTGCCTTTTGCTTTTCTCTGTTCTAAATTTTCCTGAAAATTAGCCCCAGAGAGGGACCAGCAGGAGCTAACCTGGCTGGACAGCTTGCCTCTACATTCTCTTAATCAGAAGGTGGTAGAGATAAGAGCTATGGCCACCTGCCCAGCCCTACCCTGGTGGAGTCTTGGTGGAGCCACGCCAACTTTGTTGGCTGAGGGGACAGCTGGCCAGTGTCTAGCAAGAACAATAAGGAAGAGGGACTGCAGAGGTGGATCAAGCAGGTGATGCATACTCTGGCCAGCAGGACTCTTTAGTGACTGATTGCTCAATTCTTCCTCTTCGTCTAGTCCAAGGGACAAAAAAGTCAGGGTTTTATTAAAGAGTTCTCCTTCACTCTGCCCACATAGCTCTGCCCACAGGTCCTCTCACTATAGCCGTGAAGTCTCTGTGGAGAGCTGCAGCACATAATCCCTGTGGTTTTCAAGATTGCACCTTTCCCAGAAAGGAAAGGACTATCTTGCCTTGTTGGCCAGTTTGGTCCCCATTCTGTGTTAGGAGGAGGGATATAGACAGGTGGGCCAGAAATGGTTCTCAAGCCCTATGAGACAGGGCTCGCAATTCCACAGAAGAGCCTGTGCCAGGCCAAAGCAAGAGCTCTTCCTTGTGGGGCCTCGTGAAGGACTTGGGTGTTTGCCAGGTGAAAGGTTCAACATTTAAAAGGCATTGCATCTGCAGGCAGAAGGCATTCAGCAGCCCTCTGAGTGATCATTTGGAGGAGCGGAGATATTATGCCAATTAAGTTGAGACAATGGAGTCTTGTTCCCCTTGTGTGAACCCTGATGAAATTGCTTGTCCAGGGGAAGGAAAGTATTTCATTATTGCACCTTTGAAAAAGGATAATCCTCTGTGTATTTCCTTTCGGGGAGGGGGTGTCTTTTGTTCTGCTGTCTCTGATCCACACTACGGCTCAGTGTTAGTTTCGTGGGGGGGAGGGGGGAAGAACGCAGTAAGGGTTTTTGTTTTGTTTTGAAGTGTATGATTAAATGACGAAACATAGAAAAGAAGGACCCATCTCAAGTATTCTGGAATGAGTAAACCAGGGGGCATAACTGGGGTGATCTCCTGAGGATTTCAGGCTGAGGTCAGTAACACCGAAATCTCACCTGCTTCCCTGGGTGGTGGAAGGGTTCCTGGGGGTGTGGGTCTGGTGAGCGTTTATACTTGGGCCGTAGTGGAGCCTTCACACACACCTGAGTGGATATTTAGCTATTAAAAAAATTAACACTTTTTACTTTTATTTTTTTGGAGATTTTATTTATTTATTTTTTTAATTTTATGAGTATTTTGCCTGCATGTGTGTCTGTGTGCCCCATAGCTGCTGCAGAGTCTGGGAAGGATATTGGACCCCCTGGAACTAGAGTTTTGGATAGTTGAGAGCAGCCATGTAAATGTTGGGAACTGGATGAAGGCCCTCTGCAAGAATACCAAGTGCTCTTAGCCATGGTGCCGTCTCTCCAGCCCTAGAATTAGCTTTCTAATGGTGGAAATTCTCTGAGCCTATGAGACACAGAATTCTGCAAGTCTCCAGAGTCGCCGCCTTTACTGCCTTCAGTACTTCAGTGACGGTGTCCCTAGAAATCTGTCCTTTATGTCTCTGTCTGTCTTATCTGTTGACTGCCTTCCAACCATCAGCATTAGAGAAGGCTCTGCACTTTGCTGTAGCATTTACCCTTCAACACACGGCACCAAACATGCACTGGGTCATCTTCTAAACCAATACTAACACGAAAGAGGCAAAGTAGGGTCCATGAAACGGAGGCCAGAGGACCTGAGTTCAATCCCTGGATTCCCAAGGTGCAGGAAAGAGCCGCTTCCTGAGAGTTGTCCTCTGATTTCTCTGCCTAAACCATGGAACAGACTGGTCTGGACACACACACAAACACACACACACACACACTTAAATAAACAGGGACATGAATATTTGATGTGAGACCTGCAGGATATCGTTCAAGTCAAATAAACTTGAATTCAGTGGAGTTTGCTGTGTTTCTCTTGTGTTCCTAAGATAACCCACAGGAAGAAGAAAATGCTTCATTAAAGCAGGGTGGTGATTGTAATGTTCAGTGGTTAGACACACAGTTTTCAAGTTGGATGTGTTGGCAAATGTTTGTAATCCCAGTACTTGGGAGGCTGGGACAGGAGGATCAGGAGTTCAAGGTCATCTTTGTCTATATGGTGAATTTGAAGCAAGCCAGGGCTACAGGATACTCTATTTAAAACAAATAAACAACAACAAAACCAGGGCTGGTGAAATGGCTCAGTAGGTTAAGGCGGTTGTTGCCAAGCCTGACAACCTGAGTTCAAGCCCCAGAACCTACAGGGTAGAAAGAGAGAATTAACTCCTGCACTCATGTACACACACACACACACACACACACACACACACACACACACTCACACACACACACACACACACTGTTATTTTACAAATGTGATTAACAAAATAAGAAAGACAGAAGTCAAAAGGAAGAAAATAAAGCAGTTTTCTACTTTCAGCGATGAGTGTCCCTCTGTCTGTGTATATCTTTGACACAAGGTGTCTCTGTAGCTCAGGCTGAAAATTCTCCTGCCTCAGTCTCCTGAGTGCTGGAATTACTGCTCCTTTAAGGAAGGTGTGCTTTACCATTGTGGCAATGAAAAGTTTCCTGACCTTATTTTGTTATCATTTTTATTTCTTAAACAGGGTTTCGCTCAAGCAGGCCTCAGACTTTCTAGGTAGCTCAGGGTGACTTTGAACTCCTGGTCTTCTAGTCTCTACCTCCAAGTATTGGTATTACAGGCATACATTACTACACTCTGAATTCTGTTTGCTTGCTTGCTTGTTTAAGACAGCCAAGCTGGCCTGGAATTCACTATGTAGCCTAGGTAAGGTTCAAACTCCAAGAGATCCTATCACAGTTTCCCAGGCATTGAGATTACAAACGTGAGTCGTCATACCTCACGAGAATGAACAGGCTCTCGAGCCCCAGAGTACAGTCACTCTTTAATCAGGTAGTTGGGGATGAAAAGGTTTTCTTTCCCTGCTCTGAGGCTAAAGAGTTTCTACCCTGGGTGTCAGGACACTCCAGAATAATAAAAGCAACCTCAATAATAACATCACTAATACTTATTTGTTTTAGATGGTTTCTTAATTATTTTATTTATTTATTTTTAATTTATTTATTATTATATGTAAGTACACTGTAGCTGTCTTCAGACACACCAGAAAAGGGTGTCAGATCTCATTACGGATGGTTGTGAGCCACCATGTGGTTGCTGGGATTTGAACTCAGGACCTCTGGAAGCGCAGTCAGTGCTCTTAACCACCGAGCCATCTCTCCAGCCCCTAGATCTTTTTTGAGACAGAGTTTTTCTTAGTTGCCCCAGTTGGCCTCAAAATTTCAGGTTTATGAGTATACACAAACATTCTGGGCTCAGACCTTACACTTTTTTTCTCTGTTCTCTTTCTCTCTCTCTTTCTCTCTTATTCTTTCTTCCGCTCTTCCTCCTCCTCCTTCCTTAGTATTTCATGTAGCAAGTAGCCCAGGATGTTCTAGAACACCCTAGGTAGCCAAGGATGCCTTTGAACCTTTTACCCTCCTGCCCCTATCTCCCACGTGCTGGAGCTGCTGAAGTGTGCTACCACACCTGGTTTGTGTGTGTTGAGAATCAAACACAGGGCTTCATCTGTGATAGGTAGCAGTCTAACAACCCAGTTACATCCCCAGCCCTTCTGAGCTTTTATTTTGAGACCAAGATAACTAAGTTACTCTGTTTGGTTTGCTTTTGAACTTGCTCTGTATCCCAGGCCTTGTGATTTACTGCCTCAGCTTTCCAAGGAGCTAGGGTGATAGGTCTGTGCTATCAGGGTTGAATCTAGCACCCAGTGAAGCAGTGGATAGAGCAACTGTGCCAACAACTCGGTCACAAGCACACATGTCATTCTCACTTCAGTGATGACAATTTAAGGTCCCTGAGGTGAGGGTGTCCTGCTCAGGGTCACACAGCTAGTAAAAGGTGGAAGGCAGATTCAAGAGTGGCAGGATGTAACTCCCACTCTCACTCTAGAGAGTGTTGGTCCTGATGTGAAATGAAAGGTGTTTGTCTTACTCCTTCCCTGGTGGAGTCTGGCTATGCTCTGAGCATCTGGTAAATCCTGGGAAGCTGGGATTGTTCTGAGCCCTGGAGACCATTGAATGAACAGATGTGATATTTGTTCTCATTCTAGAGAAGACATAAAATCAACAGAACACATCATCACTCACGTTGGCTATGTGGTGGCATGTGGTAGAGAAGGAAGATGAGCATAGACAATGTGGGGATGGGGTGCGGTTGGAGAGACCGTGTGGATATGATCGTCAAAGCCTGGTGGTACCGTGCAGGGAGGAGAGGTTTGAGGCTAGCCTAGGCTACATAGCATGCTCTGTTTCAAGAAATCAAACCACCACCAATAACAGACAGACAACAAACAAAAACCCCTGATCTCTCATTCTCAAAAGCTGAGAGATTATTGCTGAGGAAGCTGAATCACAGAGCCTTCTAGGAGAAGAAACCCAGGGAGATGGAACAGTATGCCAAGGCCTGAAGTGAGGTTGTACTTGACAGAAATCTCAAATGTGGCCACAGAGTACTGAGCAATGGGAGAGCACACACTTACATGTAATGAACACATATCCTCCTGCATAGTTTACATTTTATTTATTTATCTATTTTCATATACTTTGTATGTGGCAGTTACAGGACAACACGAACAGTTTCTTCCCTTCCACTGAGTGGTCTTAGGGATTGAACTCCAGGCTATGAGTCTTAGAATGTACCTTTACTCACTGAGGCATCTCACCAGCCCTGGCATCCCACATACTTTATTGAAAGACTTTGTTGCTGTTGTTTATTTGGCTTCTGTTTTGCCTTTTAGGTAGGATCTCACCTACATAGCCCTGAAGGAACTAGAACTTACAAGATAGCCCAGGCTGGCCTCCAATTTGTCCCAGTTTTCCAACCTCTGCCTCCCCAGCTTTGGGATTAAAGGAAAGTGTCTCTATGTCTGCCTGCCCTGGTGTACTTGAAGTCATCTGGAGTGTCTTACTGTAGCAAGTACAATGTCAGCCCTGTTAACAGGTGCTGTCCTAAACAGTCTAGGGACAAAACAAAAAAACAAGTCCGTACAAGTCTTTAATATCTAAACTGTAGAAGCCAAGGATGGGGAACTTGCTGGATGCTATTGTCTGTAGTTTATCCTACTCTATAGAAAAGTCTACAAAGATAAGGCCCTTTCCTGTCTGCTTTCTTCCGTGAAAATCTCTTCTAAGGGAGCCTGAGGGAAGAACATTTGCTACAGAACTTCAATGCCCAGAAACTGGCCATTGTGCTGGAATGGAGGCAGGTGGTTGAATATTCCAGGGATGGGCCCTGAGATATGCAAACCTTGCTCTCAAAGGAGATATGCTTATCAAGGAGGACTCTCCTGCTTCCCAGAGGAAGTAGGGACTGCCAAGTGGGGGATGGCTTGGTGGCTCCTAAGAAAGGGAAGACCTTGGTCTACACCAGGAGGCCCAATCCAAGGGCCATGGTGAGACAGAGTTGAAGATTCTAAAAGCTAAGGCAGGGGGTAAACTGGGCTGGGAGGGAGACCGTCACCATGGACCAAGATAGCTCAAAGAGAAGGAAACTTAATTTTGACAGAATTTCCAGGAAATGTTCTTTTGGCCACACAGTCCTCCTACCAAGGCACTCTAGAGTGAGATCTGGCTGTCCTTACTGTGTTTCTTTTTTGATTTACTTATTTCTTTTTAATGTGTATCCATTAGTGTTTTGCCTGCATTATGTAAGTTACCACATGTGTGCCTAGTGCCCAGAGGGTCAGAAGAAGGTATGAGATCTCCCGGAATTGGAGTTGTTAAAGACAGTGTGAGCTGCCAGATGGTGCTGGGAATTCAATCCAGGTCCTCTGCAAGAACAGCCAGTGCTAGTAACTGCTGAGCCACCTCTCCAGCCTGTTTTCTTTGTTTTACTTTTTGATCCCTGAACTCACAACTCTCCTGTCTCAGTCTTCTGAGTGCTATTATAGGCAAGTACCATCATGCCCAGTTTGTGATACTGGTTTTGAAAGACTTACTCCCACAACCCTTGCCTGTTTCTGGTTTTGTCTTTTGAGACAGCCTCTCTCTGTAGCCCAGGACCTAGAACTCATTATTTATAATCGGGCTGGATGACGACTAACTACCATGGCTTCCCAGCCTCTGCCTCCCAGTGCCAGAAGGACTGGCCTGCACCACCGCACCCAGCTATAGTTAAGGTCTTTGAGAATATTGGGGAGATCTTGGCACTCAGGATGATTATAAAGCTCTGGGAAAACCAATGGCCTAAAGCAAGATGGTAACAAAACTTAACATCATAGAACATCATAGATGATTCTACTATATAGGGTCTTAAGAGCTTTTCAGAAGGAAGAATTCCTTTGTCCTATCTTTCTAGATAGAACTGAACCTCCAAAGACTGAGAAGTAGGTTGATCTTGATCTCAATGTAAGGAGCAGTTCACTCAGAGGGAAATAACTACCTTCACGCAGTAACTTAATTTTCACATTATAATTGAAGGGATATCCTCTATTTACCTAATGCTTTCCCGCTTAGCCTTTTTAGACAGAGAGTCTTGTATATTTATATACACAAAGATGGCTTTTCCTTCCCTCAATGACCAGTGCTTATCAGCACGAGCAACCCATGCTAGGCTCATAAATATGTCACTGAGCTTATTACCAGGCCGGTCTTCTCTCCGAGGAATCCTCTCTCCACGGTGGCTCACCCTTTGTTCTCCCAACTCTGCACAAACTGTACCTGAGTTCAGAAAGCACAGTGGTGTGGCTTTGGTTTCACTCATTGCTGGCAACGGTAAATAAATGACAGGCTGTTGTTCATACAGCAAACTTATTGCAGTGGGAACTTGTAGACAATACAAACTGAGGCCATCAGAGCCAGCACCTTCCGATTCCAGTGAAATATTTCCTGTAAGTCAGTGCCAACTGTGCATCTTGTAAGAATATTCGAAAGCAGAATTTGAACTCATAGAGACCTCACTGCACTAAAACCCAATTTCCTGTTTGACAAAGCATACTTCCTAGAAGCAAAGCAGCCATTCCAAAACAAGTCATTGTTAGTGGTTCAGATGCGCAAAAGGTGTTGGTTTCCACTGCAGAACCCAGCTCTTTGAATTGTAGATGGCTGTCTTGTAAGTAAACTCACTGAACCTTAGGCCCCTGTTCCCAAGGGCCCTAAAGAGATTTCCTGGGTTATAGAAAACATTTGCTTATCTTGCCCACAAAACATCCTACCTGGTGTGCTATCTGGTAAAGTTGCAAGAGTCTTTTGAAACAAAGATATCATGTCCATTTTACAAAGATGAGGAAATGCAGGCTCAAGCCTCACAGCCTTTCCATTCTCTCTGCAGCTCTGGAGATTGTAGGCACCACGTGCTGAAGGCACTCCTCTGTTAGGACTTTGCATGTTACTGAGACAATCTCTTAGCCAGGGTTTTTTAATTTATGAAATGGGGAAATGCCCATAAAAATTTGATGGCATACAATACTTCAAGCTGGATAAATAAAGGTATTATCAGGCTGAGGAGATGACCCTGTGGTTACGACTACTTGCTGCTCTTGCAGAGGACTCAGGTTCAATTCCCAACACCCACACATTGGCTCACAAGCATATGTAACTCCAGTTCCAGGGGATCCAACCCCCTTTCTGGCCTCTGAAGGTACTAGGCATACATGTGATGCACAGATATACATGCCAGCAAGACACCCACACACATAGAAATAAATAAGTCTGAAGAGAAAGATAGAAAGAAAGGAAGGAAGGAAGGAAGGAAGGAAGGAAGGAAGGAACTGCCAGGCACCACGGTTGATCCTGAAGAACATTATGTTAAGTGAAGTAAGTCAGACACAGAAAGACAAATTCAGCATGACTTCACTACACGTGGAATCTAAAAAACACTGTACTTTCGAAATCGGACCGTAGAACTATGATTGACAGGGTTGCTGGTCAAAGGGCACTAAGTTTCAGTTAGGCAAACGGCTGAGTTCTTAAGGTGAGATGTACAACATGGTGACTAATTACTGACACTGCACTGGCGGACAGGAGGACACCGGATTTTCCCTCATAAAACAAAACAACAAAAAGTGAGGCTTGATCGTGTTCATTAGTTTTGATTGCTATGATCGTTTTGAAAAATATCAAGACATAGTTATTTACTTACTTATTTTTGGTTTGAGGGGGTTTTTTGTTTTTGTTTTTGTTTTTGTTTTGAGACAGGGATTCCCTGTCTGTCCTCTGTGTCCTGAGTACTTGGATTAAAGGTGTGTGCTACCACTGCCTGGTGCCTGGCTCCCATTGTTATTCTTAAACAGAGCTTTTATCTGCTATTAAGGTATAATTACCCAATAATGCATTATGATAATCATGAATCAGTGTGATTAGGAAAATATCACTATTATTTAAAAATTTATGTTATTTTAGGGCTGAAACACAAAGGGCAGTCAGTCCTCAAGGTTTACAGATTTTACTTTTGAAGATTCACCTCTCTGTGGATTGAAAATATTTGGAAAAATTATTTATTTGAGGCTGGTTAGGTGACTCAGCAGGTAAAGGCACTTGCAGCCAAACCTAATGACCTGAGTTCAACTCTAAAACCCACATAGTAGGACAGAACAGACTCTCACAACCTGTACAACACACTCTCTGACCTGTACAACACACACTCTGGCACACACACACACTCACACACATGCACATAAGTAAGTAAGCAAATAGAATGAAATGTTTTGCATGTACTAGATATATACACACTTCTCCCTGTCACTTTGTCTTGTTAGGCACTGTGACTAATCTAGAGGTTGTGCCTAGGTAGTAAGCACATATAATGACATTTTATAGAATTAAAAAAAAACCTTGAGAATTCTGACATCTTTGGAGGTCCTCAAAGCAAACCAGTTCCTCATAGGTACTGAGGGAAGTTCTCACAATACTCTCTGAGCAGGCCCTCATCTACCGGCCTTTTGCTTTGTTTTCTTCTGATTTGTTTGAAACAGAGTCTCTCTGTGCAGCTCTGGCTGTCCTTGGAACTCACATAGATCTGTCTACCTCAGCTTCTGCGTCCTGGGACTAAAGGCATGCTCACAGTCTTTTGTCCACACCCCTCCTCCTGGGATGCCTAACCCACTCTTCTTTGTTTCCCCGAGGGTATCTCAGCCAACCTGGGGACCAGCTGGTGTACTCACAATCTGAAAATCCAGCATTGTATTAGTAGGACTCAGCCAAGTTACCTTGTTCCACTGAGCCCTACAGTGCTCACCTGAGTGTGTGTGTGTGTGCAAAGTGTGAGCAAATGTTTGCAGGTATGCATATGTGTGTTCATGCACGCGTGTGTGGGTGTCCTCAATAGTTTTGCCTCCTTTCCTTTTTAAAATATTTCTCTATTTTAAGATGAGGCTTACGATGAAGCCCTGGCTACCCTGGACCTCATAAAGATCCACTTGCCCCTGCCTGAATGCTGGGACTAAAGAGGTCCACCACCATGCCTGGCCTACCTTGTATTTTGAGGCAGAGTCTCTCACTGAACCTGGAACTCGTCCATTGGTTAGATTTGGCGATGCGTTAGCCCCACAGATCATCCCGTCTCCATTTCCCTTGTTCTTGAATTACAGATGTGCACCACTACACCTGGCTTTTATTTTGTTTTGTTTTATTTTTTTAAATGTGAGTGTGGTGATTCAACTCAGGCCATCATGCTTATGTGGCAAGCACTTGACTGACTGAGCCTCTCTTCAGCCTCTGGTCTAAAACTCCTTACTTTGCCCTATTAGAAGGTTGATGTAGGACACTCCATACAACACATGTGGCCCACGACAAACACAGGCCGCTCAGATCCAGGCATTGGTCCCTCCCTTGCGTAGATGTGCTTGCCTGTCCTTCTGCTGTGACATCGTCGGTTCTAGCTTGTGTCGTTGTGCCTCTTACACGTATCTGCTACCCACATCAAATCTGAGATCTTCAAAAGCCAGGAAAGGGGCTGATTTGTTTCCCCGCTCACCATTGTTCTTGCCTCCTGGAGATTCCTGGGAGTTTCTGATTGTTCTCCTGGACCTGATTACCTTGTGGGCCTGGCCGGGGATTGCTCTTCCCAGGTGACTTACGGGAGGCGAGCCACGGACTGCTGGACTGCTGAGTGAGTCAGTACCAGGGTCCAGGCACTCCAGAGCTCATCTACCACACCTCCAGCAGCTTCTTCTCCTCCTCAGCTTTGCCCAAGTTAACCCTACACACGCTGCATGACTGGGGGATGCAACCCAGAGAAAGGAGAGACACAACATTCACTTAAGAACCCGTGATGTGGATGCTGCTAGTGGGGGTGCATACACTAGGATCCAGCTACACTCTGACTCTATTCCTATGACAGGAATGTCGCCAACAACCTGAGAAGTGGGCCTGTTTTTATTATTGTTTTTATTTCCTTCCCTGTGCCTTCTATTTTTCAGAAAAGTGAGAGACAGACAAAGCTTATGTCCTGATGGCTTGGTTCTGGAGATAACCACAAGTCAGTACCAAGCTTCTGGGTTTTGAGATCTGAAGGGGATAGCAGAGACAAGCAGGCAAATCATTAAATGCCTCCAGAGGCTCATAGATGGAGGTGATCAGTTACCGGGCTGCACTGAGGAGCAGTGGTAACACATGCCTTTGATCCCAGCATTTGGAAGGCAGAGGCAAGGGAATCTTTGAGTTTGAGGGCCAGCCTGGCCTGCAGAGTGAGTTCCAGGATAGCCAGGGCTACACAGAGAAACTCTGTCTTGGGGGAGAAAAGAAAGAAAGGGAGAAAGAAAGAAAGGAATATGCCATCAAAACCCCTACCTGAACCTCTTAAAAATATGCCTTCCAGGAGCTGGAGAGATGGCTCAACAGTTAAGAGCACCAGCTGCTCTTTGGAAGGTCGTGAGTTCAATTCCCAGCAACCACATGGTGGCTCACAACCATCTTTAATGAGATCTGATGCCCTCTTCTGGGGTGTCTAAAGACAGCTACAGTGAGCAGGATGGAGCGAGCTGGGCCAGAGTGAGAGGAAAAAGTGTCCGAAGACAGCTACAGTGTACTTACATATAATAAATAAATAAATAAATAAATATTTTTAAAAATGCCTTCAGTTTTTAAGCTATTAACTTTCATTTGTTTGTTTGTTTTGTTTTGTTTTTACTCAAGGTCTTGCTGCATAGCCCTTAAGCTTGTGGCAATTGTCCTGCTTTGGCCTCCCAATTGGGATTCCAGGTGGGAGCCAACAGGCCCAGCCAGCTGTTAAGCACTTTTGCAGCAGAAGCCATAATAATCTGGGTCAGACAGAAACTCCTTGGGAGCAGGGCTCCCAGGTCACAGTTCCTCCCAAACCCCACTTTCTACTATGTGGCCTGAGCAGACCATCATCCAGTTCTATAGATATTAGGCCTTGGCTTTGGGTTTGTGGTCCAACAAGAAGAAGCTTGCTCACGTTATGCTAATTATCCAGGGATGAAGGCTTGAAGACAACCTACTACTGAGTCTTGGGAGTAGAAGTGGCGAGAGAGGCAGCGCCTCCTGGTTGGGAGATATCACCCTTCCTCCTGAGACAGAGAGAAAACCCAGTGGTGCTAAAGTACAAGCTGCTTTAGCTCTGTCTAGAATGTCAACTTCCTCAACTAACTTAGCTTTCTCTCTCTCTCTCTCTCTCTCTCTCTCTCTCTCTCTCTCTCTCTCTCATGCTTACACACACACCCTTCCTCAGAAGTTCCTCAGAGAACATGAAGAAAACAATAGTACAAGTATGTAAGCTCACTGGGCTGAGGCAGTGCATGGAAGTCCCTCAACAGGCAAAAGAGGCAAGTGGCCAGCAGCCAGCTCCTGGGTGCCATATGCTGGGCACAGAGAGCTGGTGAGGGTGGAGAAGGCTACAGCCAGCATTGATGGAACTTCAATCCTGACTTTTCTGGGAAAGCCCAGTGGCTTTTGATGCTCCTAGAGCCTTCTGAGCCTTGGTGTCCTTAACAGTAGTTTTCACTAATGTGTGATAATGGTCAAATGCTGCCAGGAATGGTGTGCATGATTGTCATCCCAGAACTCAGGTGTCTGAGGCAGGAGGATTGCTGAGAGTTTAAAGCCATTCTGGGCTATATAATGAGTTCCTAGGCTGTAGAATTGGGTCCTGTATCAACATTTAAATTACATTAGCCAGGCAGGTGGTGCATGCTTTTAGTCCTGGCACTTGGGAGGCAGTGGCAGGCAGATCTCTGATTTTGAGGCCAGCCTGGTGTACAGAGTGAGTTCCAGGACAAATGGTGTTGAACAGAGAAACCCTGTCTGTTCAATAAAAAGACAAAGAGGAGGAGGAGGAGGAGGAGGAGGAGGAGGAGGAGGAGGAGGAGGAGGAGGGAGAGGAGGAGGAGGAGGAGGAGGAAAAGAAAGAGAAAAGGAAGAAAGAAAGAAACCCTAACTGTGACATGCTGGGAATAGAGGTCCATGCCATCAAACCCAGGCAGTCCTGAAACTCCCACCTTGGAGTCCTGGAGATGGCATTTTAACCCATCCTTTTCCTGGCTGCACGGTTGCTTTCTGTCATGTCCATAGAAAGACCCAAGGGGCAGGGAAGCAGTAACTTCTTTTGTACAATTCTCCTTCTTGGCCAAACTGTGATGGCCTCTGTGCCACTCTGCTGCTTAGCAACAAGGACAGTTAACAGCAGATGGAAACCTTGATTACAATGGAGAAGGGCCACGCTGTCCCCAGCAGGCCACACTGTCCTCAGTGGGCCATGCTGTCCATAGTGGGGAAGTTCCAGCACCAGGCTAAGAAGAATTCTTTTAGTTCTTCTAAATGAGCTGGAGGACTCGTTTTATGTTTTAGGTAGGTGTGTGTGTGTGTGTGTGTGTGTGTGTGTGTGTGTACAACTTCAGAAGCCAAAGAGGGCGTGAGTCCCCCTGAAGCTGAAGTTACAGTCAGATGTGAACCACCCTAAGTGTGGGGATCTAAACCCTGAATTCTTTGAAAGATCAGCAAATGTTGTTAACTGCTGAGCCATCTCTCCAGCCCTTTGCCTCTCTCCCTCTCTCTCTCTCTCTCCCTCCCTCCCTTCCTTTTCTTTTTTGACTTTTGATACAGGGTTTCTCTCTGTAACTCTGGCTCTTCTGGAGCCCACTCTGTAGACCAGGCTGGCCTCAAACTTACAAAAAATTCCCCCTGCCTCTGCCTCCTGAGTATTGAGATTAAAGGCGTGTGCCCTTTTGGCTTGCTTATTTATGTATTTATTTATGTATTTTGTGTATTTATGTATTTATTTATTTTGTGTGTGTGTGAGTGTTTTGGCTGCATGTATGTCTGTGAACCACCTGCATTTTGGTGCCTGAGGAGGTAGGGAATCTCCATGTGGATGCTGGGAATTGAACCCCGGTCCTTTCCAAGAACAAGCACTCTTGGAAGTGAACCAACTCTCCAGCCCCCTCCTCCTTTTCTAATTTTACTTTTGTTTGTTTTGAGATAAACTCTCATTATGTAGTCCAGGCTGGCCTCAGACCAATGGGATGAGCTCCTGCCTTAGCTTCCCAGGTGCTGGGATGACAGGTGTGTGCCACCACACCTGGCATAGTTTTAGAGTTTAATGTTTGTGAAGATTTGCTTTTCTACAGAATAAGACATAACTAAAGAGCAGGGAGGATTTAGGTCCTGAGAAAGCCAGAGTCCTGGTGCTGACTCTTTCGCTGCTGCTGTTTTGGGTCATTTCCTTTACTGCTGCTCCTAAAAGGAGGTGGGGATTCAGACCCAGCTCGTACTTCTGCTTTTTGAGCTGCTTCCTTGCAGTGAATCATTAGCTGCCTGGGCAGGATAAGTACACAGAAATACAGGATAAACATGAAGAGAATAAATACACAGGAATGCATGATAAATACACAGGGATACATGATAAATACACAGGAATACAGGATAGACACGGAGAGAGTAA
>JADRCH010000086.1:1412541-1460138 GCA_019843965.1 Rhynchomys soricoides
GGAATGCATGATAAATGCACAGGAATACATGCTAAATACACAGGAATACATGATAAATACACAGGAAAACATAATAAACACAGAGAATAAGTACATGGGAATGCACGATTAGCACAGAGGACATGCACAGGACACTTTTCTTTGGGGTCAACTTCGGTGAGTTTTAGTCATATGAAGACTAGTAGCTATTGCTGTTTTCTAGCTTGAAGATGGTAATGCTCTAGAGGAAAGCAGAGGGACTGACTGCCAACGCGACTGCTGCCTGAATTCACATTAGTTTAGCTCAGTCAGTTAGTAAAGTCTTAAAGTCACTAGGAGGATAGGATATGCCTTGTCCTCTAGTGCCCAGTGGGATTTCTGACAGGATTTGGTCTTCAACAAGTTACAGAGATATTGTTCATTCCAGTTCTCCTTCCCTTCCTCCTTGGCCCCACCCCACCCCCATTTTGGGGGGTTGGAGGGAGGGGCAGGGATGGGGATGTGGGGATGGATGATACTGGTAGCTCAGGCTGACCTAGAACTTGCTATGTAGACCAGGCTGGCCTTGAATTCTCAGTGGTTCATCTGCTCCAGCCTTCAGAGTGCTGAGATTAGAGAAAAAGGTTACTAAGTATGGCTGAGATACTTGTCTTGTTTTTAAGTTAAAAAACAAGGCATGTTAGAGTGAGCTTTCTACTGTATAAAGAAAAGCAGAGGCCCTAAAGTCCATGTGAGCTTGGAACCTTGGAAGCCTGTGCTTTGAACAGATTTACTAGGAAGGCAGGCAGGCTTTGGTCAGGGTGGGGAGAAGGTGAGGGAAAGTGCAGAGGCCAGGGCGGAGCTGAGGCTCTGAGTAGGGGCAGAAACAAATCAGGTTCAGATGTAGGGAACAGAGTGTTTGTTTGTTTGTTTATTATTTGACAGGATCTCACTGTGTAGCTCAGGCTGGCCTTGAACTCACAGAGTTCAGCCTGCCTCTGCCTTGATGCTGTGGTTAGGATAAAAGGCCTGCCCAAGCACAATGTGTGCAGTTTTCACTGATGAATTTGGACAATGTCTGTGGCAGATTCTAGGTGCCCTAGTAGCTGAAAAGGGCCAGAGTCTCAGCAATGTCCTGGAACCTGATGTTGCCTGGACAGTTAGCAGGAGGATGACTTCCACCTCAACGAAGAGGACAGTCCTTGGGATCCCTCCACAGCCACAAACCAACAAATCCAAAACAAGCACTTGCAAGCACGGAAGGCAACTGGAGCTCTGTCACAAACTTGCTTAACTTTTATCTCCCACCATGGGTTTATTGAGGGCATACACATGTGACACAGCACATGGGTAGGAGTCAGTTTTCTCTTTCTACAGTTTGAATCACAGGGATTGAGCTCAGGCTGTCAGGCTCAGAGGCGGGGTCTTTGCCTGTCCGGCTATCTCACTGTCCTCAATGTACATTTCTTTAGTCCTCTCTCCTGGGGACACCAAGATAAGATAGCCTTTGAAGGTACAGAAAAGGGCTGAGTGGGGACACCAGGATAGCCTTCGAAAGTACAGAAAAGGGCTGAGTGGGTTTCAGTTCCTGAGTTTAAACTACTCGTGGCTTATGGGAAAGCAAAGACCATCAAACCAACAACAACGACAACAAACTCCACAAAAACAAACCTGCCTGATGATGTTTTATTACGGACACAGTTCTGAGTTAGCAGAGGGGAGTAAGTCACTTTCTGGTTGGACGACAGAGAACACCTCAGGACACCAGGAAAGTGGATTTTGAGCAAAAGGAACAGAACAGGTGAATGTGTGAGGATCTGACCAGGCCTGTTAGATCTGGGGAATGACAACTTATGAAAAAACGAACAAGACAGTACAGTTTCTCACTCTTCCCAGGGCCTTGTAGTTGTGCAGCAGGAGCGTGTGACAGCGTGGGGCTTAGCCACAGTGACAGTAAGCACTGTTGGCTCTAGAGAATCTTGTGTTAAATTAGTAACAGCTTTGCCTAAGGTTCTTCTGCAACAGGGAATTGAAATGTAAGGAAGGAGTGATAGAGTGCAGGACTCAAGTGCTACAGTGGCTCAAGCCTGTCACCCCAGCTTCCTGGAGGCTGAGGCAGGAGAACTGCTGTGAATTGGAGATCCATCCAGAGCCATATAGTGCGGTCCTGTCTCAAAAGTAAAAATAAAATTAAGAAATCAGGGCCCAGTGGTATACACCATCTGTCACAGCACTTATAAAGCAGAAGGGGGCAGATGGATCTCTGTGCATTGGAGGCCAGCCTGGTTTACATAGTGAGCTCCAGATAGCCAGAGCTACGTAGAAAAACCTGTCTCCAAAGGGGAAAGGAAGGATGGAGGGAGGGAGGGAGGGAAGCAAGGAAGAGAGGGAGGGAAGGAGGGGAAGAAATATAAATCAGAATCCATTTCTCCTTCCAATAGAAAAGGCCTACAGCTTGTTTACATAGAGCAAGCCCCTGAACTAGCCCTTCTTCTGAAGAGATTATAGGATTTAGGTTTCCCAAGGACGAGGACAGGTCTAAGGTCACAGCCGGCTGTCCTTTTTTTTTTAAGATTTATTTATTTATTTATATGAGTACACTCACTGTCCTCAGACACACCGGAAGAGGGCAACTGATCCCATTACAGATGGTTGTGAGCCACGATGTGGTTGCTGGGAATTGAACTCAGGACCTCTGGAAGAGCAGTCACAGTCAGTGCTCTTAACCGCTGAGCCATCTCTCCATCTCTCCAGCCAGCCCCCCCCCCCCCCCGTTTGTCCTCTGGCTACTTTCCCAAATGTTACCTGAAGAAGTTAAAGCAAATGTGGTTAAAGAGGGAGGGCTCAGACCCTTGACTGAGTGTCAGCTCTCCCAAGTCACAGCTATGGCCACTCTGCCCACTACCAGTTCACAGCAATTTGAGGAAATGTCGTCTTCAAGTCCTTCAGATAAGGCTAGCTAGTCTCACTGTGGAGGGTGGCAGAGACCCCACAGGTGTGTTGGTGGACCGCCCGTCTT
This sequence comes from Rhynchomys soricoides, assembly GCA_019843965.1. Classification (NCBI taxonomy): domain Eukaryota; kingdom Metazoa; phylum Chordata; class Mammalia; order Rodentia; family Muridae; genus Rhynchomys; species Rhynchomys soricoides. The sequence continues at coordinate 1,415,519 of JADRCH010000086.1, forward strand.
TCTGGACAGATATTGTCAAAGTAACTTTTCCCTACCTCATGAAGGTGCAAATAAAGCTGGGGGGTTGGGGGGGCATCTAACTTCAGCCCCACATCTTAAACTGGTAGGCACTGCAGAGCTGCAGAGCAGAGTGAGTTATTGGTTAGCTGCCATGCTCACACCCTCAGGGAGGGACTTTAACATTTGAACCCTGGGATTGGCTCTAGAAAATCTCTTGATTTTTGGGGCTGCTGGGCTCCTGAGTGACAAAGGTTTACCCTACCTTAAGACAGGCAGACTAGACAAAACAGAGTTACTTTCTTCCCTGACTCTGACTCTGCAGTTCCTTGAACAGGCTGGCATTGCTCTTTTAAGTACAAATTAAAGAAAAAATGATATTACTTGCAAACTTTCAGAGAATATTCAGCCAGCAGAGAGGATTCCTAACAGGAATGTGGATTAAAGGATTCAGTCCTTGGGTTTTGTTTGGTTTGGGTAATCAGTTGGGGTTGGGATATGTACATTTAAATTTGAATGATTTTTTTTTTTTGAGGCGTGGTAGGTCAGAGAATTTCAGTCATCCTGGCCCTGGGGGTGGGTTGGGCATGAGGCTAAAGAATTACAAATTTGAGGCTAGCCTGGGATGTAAGGTAAGGCCTATTTCACAAGCCTAAAACAAACATGAATGGTTGAATTGGATGAACAGGTAATACAATCAATTTGAATGATTTTTTAGCTGTGCTTAGTAGTCTCAGCACTTCACGGACACACTTTAAAACAACACAGATCTTGAGTTTCGGCCATCTCAGTCTGTGTCTGAGACTAAAGCTTTAGACTCTGTGGGGGAAATGTACAGAAAATGTGATGGGGTCTTCTTTCCCAAACAGTGTCCAATATTATAATATACACACAATATTATAATATACACACAATATTATAATGCACACAAGACCTGTGGACGCCAGGCGTGACACTCTGGTGCTGAGGACCAGCGGAAGTCAACAGTCTTTAGAGTCTGTCTGAGGCAACCAATACACAAAGAGGGCTGAGTGTGGCTCATAGCGGAGTGTGTTCTTGGTATGTGGTTGTTGGTCTTTAGCGCCAAAAAGGAAGGAAGGAAAGAAGGAAGGGAGGAAGGAAGGGAGGGAGGAAGGAAGACATACATTGGGCATGGTGACTGACATCTTTAATCCCAGCACACAAGAGGATCTCTGTGAGTTCAAGCCTACTCTTGTCTACACAGTGAGACCCTGCCTCACAACAGCAGTAAGGTTGAACTGGCTTCTTTCTGATCAGAACTGTCTTTAAGGAACCTTCTAGAATAGATTCTATAATTCCATGTGTGGTGAAGGATGAAGGAGAATGAGAACAGTGCTCTGATTATCTCTGTCCCCTTATTGCTCTTAACTGAGGCTTTGGAAATAACCATGATTTCTTCTGGTCAAAACCAAAAACAAAGAAGCAGGCCTGGTCTACAGAGCAAATTCCAGGACAGCCAAGACTACACAGAGAATCCCTGTCTCTAAAACCAAAACAACAACAACAACAACAACAAAATTACACACACAAAAAAAGATGATTTTAAGAAAACTCTGTCCAGGGGCTAAAGAGATGGCTCAGTAGTTAAGAGCACAGTTTGCTCTTCCAGAGGACCCAGGTTCAATTCCCAGCACCCATGTGGCAGCTTTCATCTGTCTATAACTCCAGTTCCAGGGGAATCTTGTACCCTCATACAAGCAAAACGCCAATTCACATGAAATAAAAATAAATCTAAGCCGGTTAGTGGTGGCGCACGCCTTTAATCCCAGCACTTGGGAGGCAGAGGCAGGTGGATTTCTGAGTTCGAGGCCAGCCTGGTCTACAGAGTGAGTTCCAGGACAGCCAGGGCTACACAGAGAAACCCTGTCTCGAAAAAACCAAAAAAAAAAAAAAAGAAAGAAAGAAAGAAAGAGCTCTGTCCATTTACTTACTTTGTATAGGTTCTTTCTTTCTCTCTCTCTCTCTCTCTCTCTCTCTCTCTCTCTCTCACATACACACACACACATACACAAACATGATAAATAACATTTATTCAATGCTAACAGGACAGTATCTGGATATAATGATCAAAACTGGGAAATTAAATTTGATATATTACTCCTGTCAAGCAAGGTAGTATATATACATCCATAATTCCAGCACTTAGGAGCCTGAGCCAAAGATCTCAAGTTTCACATCAGCCTAGGCTACACTGAGAGACCCTGTCTAAAAGTAAACAAACCAAACAAAAACAAACCATAAAAAACAAAAGCCAGCAATCAGGAGACTGAAGCAGGAGGACTATTAGTTTAAAGTAGAGCCTGGCTAAGAAGTAAAACCCAATCTCAAATAAATAAACTAATCACACAAATACCCAGGCACAGGTACACATGCATGATCTTATCAAATCTCAATTTGATTTTTTCCAGTTGTTCTATATTCAGGTTGGTCCAGACTTCAGTGCAGGAAACTACCGTTCATACTGTCCTGCCCTTTTGAGCTACTTTCATCTAGAACAGTCTCTGTCATTTACAATACTGACACTTGAAAAGTCCTGGCCAATTGTTTTACCGAATGGTCTTCTACCGGCTCATATTCTCTCCTAGGTCCATCTTGCTGCCAGAGAGACATGGTGTCCTCCTTAGGCCATTGTTGCCCAGAGGCACACGATAGAGTCATTCTTCTGCCAATAATCTCCACTTTAATACACTGACTAGCTGTATGTACCTTGTATTTCTTTCAATCCAAGCATGGTAGAACACACTAGGAATTCCAGCATTTGAGAAGTTGAGGCAGAATTTTTTGTTTAAGATACAAGCATATCACTCCAATCTGCAGACTGGTCTCCAGATTCTGGGCTCAAGGTTCTTCCTTTCTCAACCTTGCATGTTAGCTTGGACCACAGATGCGCACGGCAATGCCTGTGACTTTAGCTTTCATTGGTGAGTCTTCTCTGAATCGTTATTTCTGAGCTGTTTCCAGACGTTGGTTTCATTATTCTGCTTATCAGATGTACTAATGTTACACAGGCTTTGTGATTTCTGCTAACCTAGGCAGCCTTCAATGATCCATAGGATAAACACAAGAAAAGACTATTAATTTACATTTATTCTGCTGTCCCTCTTAACAAAACACCTCTGAAGGTGTGATGCCCAGACAAAGGTGGTAGAGCATCTGTCTCCACACACTGGTGCCAACTCCTGATGCTTTAAACCTTCTGCAGCAATTCTATATATTCTCGGCCAAGGAATCCAGATACAATTTAAAAGTTTTGTTTCAGCTGGGCTGTGGTGGCACACATCTTTAATCCCAGCTGAGTTCAAGTCCAGTCTGGTCTACAGAGTGAGTTCCAGGACTACACAGAGAAATCCTGTCTCAAAAAACCAAACCAAACAAACAAAAAAAGTATTCTCTCCCTTCTCTCTCTCTCTCTCTCTCTCTCTCTCTCTCTCTCTCTCTCTCTCTCTCTCTCTCTCGGATGCAGTTGTGAGTGCTCACAAAAAACAGCCTTCAGATCACATGGAGCTGGAGTTACAAGTGTTTGTGAGCCATCCAATTTGGGTGCGGTAATCAAAACTCCGGTCCTTGGGTACAGCAGTAAGTACTCTTAAACCACTGAGTCATTAGTCCAAACCTTGAGAAGATCTTGTTTTTGGTTTTGTGGGTTTTTTTGTTGTTGTTGTTTTTGTTTTTGGTTTTGGTTTTTTTCGAGACAGGGTTTCTCTGTGTAGCCCTGGCTGTCCTGGAACTCACTCTGTAGACCAGGCTGGCCTTGAACTCAGAAATCCACCTGCCTCTGCCTCCCAAGTGCTGGGATTAAAGGCATGCGCCACCACTGCCCGGCTTGTTTTTCTTTTTTGAGACAATGTTGTGTTAAGCAGCACAGACTGGTAATCAGTTACGATCCTTCTGTGCCAACCTTCCAGCCCTGGGCACACCCTGATGTGCTTCACCCTTGGTACTGTTTTAACATATACTTTGTCCTCAGAACATCACGGTAGAGGGATATGGGAGTAGTTATTGTTACTTCAACTCTGTGAACCCCAGGACTAGAGACAGCTGAGTTGATGCAATGCTCACCTAGCTTGCACAAGGCTCTAGGGTCAATCCCCTGTACCACACAGAACCCAAGAGTGATGGTGCACACTTGTGATCCAAGCACTAAGGAGCTAGAAGCAGGTGCTCAAAAGATCATTGTCATCCTTAGCCAATGACAAGGTCAAGGCCAGCCTGAGCTACTTGCAGTCCTGTCTCAAAACAAAGCAAAACAAACCCAGGTTGTAGAGCCCTCAGTTTGGGTCAGAGGTGAAGAGCGGGGCAAATAGTGTTGAGAAATGTTCAGCTTCTGTCTGGAACCTCTGTAAAGACACAGAGATCATCGGATGTATGAAAAGATGCTTGTTTCTATTTTGTTATTTATTTTCTCAGTGCTAGAGTTGGAAACCAGGTTCTTGTTCACGACAAGCAAATGCTCTATCTGAAACCTGCCCGCAAAAGAAGCTTCTCGAAGACACGATTTACAGCAGTCCTTTCTATCACAGGGTGAGTCTCTCTCTCTCTCTCTCTCTCTCTCTCTCTCTCTCTCTCTGTCTCTCTCTCTTGTTTTTGTGTTGGTAGCAATTGGAAGCAGGGGCTGGGGTGGGTAGTGCTGGAGAGGGGAAAGTCTCTGATAGCCTACTTTGGGTTCAAATTCACTATACAGCTTAAGCTGGCCTTGAATTTCCAACCCTTCTGCTTCCACTTCTAGCACTGAGATCATGCCTAGCTTTGGTTTTACACTCATGCACACCACGGGGCTCAGGTGGAACCTTGCCTCTGTGTGGCAGTGACTGGTGGCTGTTTTAGAGCCCTCAGTGCCAGCGTTGGCCTACACCCCTGCCTTGCTGCAGAGTAGGTACTGGATACATATTTGCTGAATAACCTGCTGACCCCCTGCAGGAGGACCGACTTTCCACTCAAGACAGGCCCAGCTCTGGCTTTGCTGGACTCCTAGGATTGTTTTCTTCAGCTCAAATGTAAAACATGCTCATAACAGAAACTTGTTAAGTAGAATCTCTGGGTCTGAGGTGTGACTGCTGGCCAGTATAGTCCTGGCCCAGCATGTGTGAGGCTCTCAGTTCAATGGGTAACGATTGATTGATTCCCTACTCCCAAACAAAACAAACAAGCCCTGCCCAGCACATAAACAAAATGAGAAAATAGAGCCCACACTTATCAAGCCCAGTGCTTTCCCAGTCACCCCAGGCATTTGCAGAGCAGTAAAAGGGTTGGGTTGCTGACATGCACATTTATGGTAGAGGTTGGCTGCCTCTGGGTTCTACTTCCACACTGAAAGAAGTGTCCTCTCCAGGACACAGTGCCATACATGTATGCTTGTGTCTCAGTGATTCCTTCTGTCTAGTGTTCCTTAGTGCAAGAACAGTACCCCGGGCCTCACAACACTTGGGAGATAAAGTATACCCTGAAATAAGTTTAAACAAGACTGGAAAAAATGCTGTGACTTGCGACTTATAAAGAAACTTAACTTTCTTTCTTTCTTTCTTTTTTGGTTTCTTGAGACAAGGTTTCTCTGTGTAGCCCTGGCTGTCCTGGAACTCACTCTGTAGACCAGGCTGGCCTCGAACTCAGCAATCCACCTGCCTCTGCCTCTCAAGTGCTGGGATTAAAGGTGTGTGCCACCCCTGCCCAGCAGTGAAACTCAACTTTTCTAGGTAGGGTGGTACATGGTTATAATCCCAGTACTTGGGAAGCTGAGGTAAGAGGATCAGGAAGTAAACTTGTCCCTTGGCTACATAGTTGAGTTTGATGCCACTCTGAGCTAAGTAAGACCTTATGTAAAGAGATGAAGGAAGAGGAAGAGGAGGAGGAAGAGGAGGAGGAGGAGGAGGAGACTGGATGAAGGTATAAAGAATGAGTGCTGTCACAGGTGGATGTGAGAAAATAGAGCATGCATGGTAGCTACACACTGGAGAGGCTGAGGCAGGAGGATCAGGATCTGGACACCAATTTGGGTAACATAGTGGGACTCTGTCTCAAAAAAAAAAAAGAAAAAATCAAACCATGGGTTAGAAAAATGTTCTTCCATGCCAGGCATTGGTGGCACATGCCTTTAATCCCAGCACTCGGGAGGCAGAGGCAGGCAGATTTCTGAGTTCGAGGCCAGCCTGGTCTCCAGAGTGAGTTCCGGGACAGCCAGGGCCACACAGGGAAACCCTGTCTTGAAAAACAAACAAGAAAGAAAGAAAGAAAGAAAGAAAGAAAGAAAGAAAGAAAGAAAGAATGAAAGAAAGAAAAAATGTTCTTCCAGAAGACCCAAATTCAAGTCCCAGCACCTATACTGGGCAGCTCACAAATACTTACAAATGCAGTCTTAGGGTGTCCCGGCACTACTGGTCTCTATGGGCACCACACCCAGTGCACAGACACCTGTCCTACTGCCCCAGACAAATAATTAAAAATTAACAAAACAAAGTGCCAAATGCTTGCTTTGCTTATGGAGCAGAAGGCTCTGTGTTCAATCCTCAGAACTGCTCAAGTGTGTGTGTGTGTGTGTGTGTGTGTGTGTGTGTGAAACAAAAAACAAAAAAAGATAAAATAAGGCTCTCCATATCCCCCTAGCTAGAAATGAGCTTGTCCTACCATGAACATTTTCCTGATTCTTACATCCTTTCACACTGATTGATTGTTGTTGGTTTGGGGACAGGGTATGGAGACCAGGCTGGCCTCAAACTCACAGAGCTCTACCTGCTTCTGCCTCCAAAGCCATTGAATATTCCTCAGAACATACTTTTATGACGAATGTGGTGCGGGAAGACTGGAAGCCATCCCAGCACTGACAGATGGAGGCAGAGGTAAGTATCTCCAAGGATCTTCCAGCCACCATACACACAGGCTCATACACCACCACTACCACCCACACACACATATGTACATACACTCTCCCCACACACAGTAAATGAATCCTTTTTACAAAAATAAAATAAAATGTTAAATCTGAGGATGCCTCACATCTAATAATACATGGTTATGGGAAATTTGAGGGCTTTAAGTTGTTTATCTGGACCTTAGACCAGAGTTTCTAGAAGGAATGTGATGAATAGTGACTAGGCTCCCAGATCCCTGCCTTGCTCCCTCACTTCGCAGTGTTACTGAGCAAAGCAGAGCATCGTGTGCACATTGCTCAGTGCAGGTATAAACCACTTAATACACACTGTAGGTGAGTGTGAGCAACCTCTGGCTGCCACTCAGAACACAGTGGCAGAGGTGTTCTAGATGTTTGGGGGATGTGGGGATGGATGGAGACAGAAACGAGTGAAGTCCTAAGTGGATATGTATTGTTAACTTGGGTATAACCATGTCAAGGACCCGAAGTCTCAGCCCTTGGCAAAGTGCCTCCATCTGGAAAGTTCAGAAGGATGACAAAGCCTTCCTGTGGCTTAGTCAAATGTGCATGTTGGCTGTGTGTACAGTGTTTAGGAATGATTGACTAGTGTGTGCAAAAACTAGCAAGTGCAGCTTCCTTTTTAAAGACTGCTTGTAGCCCGAGACTGCTCCTCTGTAGACATCTCCTACAGAGACTCCCTAACTCATTCCCTGTATATACAGCTCCATCAGCATGCACACAACCCACAGAACCATAGCTTATCTGTGCACAGCTCTGCCATTTCTTTAGTATCTGCTCTTTCTTCACCCTGTTGACAACGAAGTCAGGCCAAGGTGTCAAGCCATGCAGGACACCTGACATTTTCATGGGAAATGAAGTCCAAACATCAGTCCTCATGATGGTACATTTTGTGATTCTTTGCTACTAGTTCATTGTATGAAGTAAAAGGAAATTAATGAAACAGAGCAACATTTTTGAATAGCCTCGTATGAAGAGATTGTTGGCCATTCAGCAAGATGTATCATGCTTATTTGAGAGCCGCTGAGGATTTACTGTGATCATCTTAATCATATTGAAATGTCTAGCATTGAATTCTCGTCTTATCACAAAATATGTATACATGGTCTTCTTTGTCGCCAAAACTTCATTTTTTCCTGGTTTGTCAATTTTGTGGAAATGTGAGTGAATCAAATAGCAAAAGCGTACAGTAATGCCTTCCTTTTCTAAACATGAGTCAGACCAAGCAGGGACAATTTTTGGTTGTTTTTTGAAGACAGGGTCTCGGTCTAGACTGGCCTCCAACTCTCGCTGTAGCCATGACACAGGGATTTTTTTCTAAGAATAGAGAGATATGTCTGATTTTGGATGCTTTGAACAATGAAACCTAACGGTTTGGTGTAACTTGACTTTTGCTGCTTTGCTAGGTTCTTTGTCTACCAGCCTTCTCCGCTCCCCCCCTCCCCCCAACACTAAGTAGGAAAGAAAGAAAGATAAAGGGAAGAAGGCATTGATCTCATTAGACTCCTCCATGCTGATTAGGGACATTGAGTTCCTTGAAGCAAGTTGATCTTTGTTATCAGGGTCTTTCCAACAAGCAACCAGCAGCAGCAGCAGCCGCAGCAGCAGCCACCTCTCTTGGGACTCTGGCATTTATATACCATCTCAAGAGTCCCCAGGATTCCAAAAGTAAACTATTTCAGTTGGCAATATAACACCCCTGCCAGAGCATGAGACAAATCATAGTCAGCTGCTGTGGACAATCTGAAGCAGCCCCACGTTCTACACCTGGGATTAAAACAAAAACATATTCAAATATCATTTCTGTGTTTTTAAAGAAACCAAAATTTCCACTACAGTTCATAATACTTTTCAAATTTTGCGTTATAAATTAAAAGACAAGTTATCTACCCATTTGTACATAGTCTGCACTAAGTGGACTCTGGGGGAGGAAGAAGAAGAAGAAGAAGAAGAAGAAGAAGGAGGAGGAGGAGGAGGAGGAGGAGGAGGAGGAGGAGGAGGAGGAGAAGAAGGAGAAGAAGAAGAAATAATCCATCAGATTGAGAGGGAGACAAGTTGCAGAGATAGAGGGGCAAACAGTCATCATTTATGGAAACCTGCTCTTGTTTACTCTTGAGGAATCTGTATGTCACAAAGGGCCTCTCTCCCAAAACTCTTTCCCAGTCAACCTCCAAAGCCTGGGATTCTACCAATCACATTGAAACCCCATAGATCACCAGTACATAGTTGTCTGCTGAGGCCATGTCCCACTGCCGCACAGAAGCAAGCAGCTTCTCTCAGCTGGCAGCTATGATATGGTATGTGATGGGTGCTAGAGTACAGAAGCAGGAAGATCTGACAAGAGTTACCACACAGTGTAGAGCAGGAAAGCAGGGAGCCAAAGACAGGCTGTCTTGTGTAATAGCTTTGCCTAGAGCTTTCTTTGTGCATCATCATACTTCCAAAGAAGCCAACAGAGTCTTTTCCCACTCCTTTGGTTTTGGGACAGTAGCTTCTATGTAGCCCCATTTTCCTGGAACTCACTATGTAGGCCAGGCTGGCCTTGATCTCAGAGAGATTGGCCTGTCTCTGCTTCCCACCTTCGGTTAAGGTGTGAAAAGGTGTGAACCACCCTGCCCAGCTCCTCAGCTCTCACCTCACCTTTGTTCTCTCTCTCTCTCTCTTTGAGGGTTTCACATATTCTAGACTGGCCTCAAGTTGTGCTAAAGATGACCTCAAACTTTTGATTCTCCTGCCCCACCTCCAAAGTGCTGGATTAAAAGCTCACAGCTCCAGCCCAGGTTTCCACAGTATTTTGTGAGGCGCTCTCGTTTCTTTCTGTTTAAGAATGTGTGTGAGCCCAGCTTCCTCTGCAAGTCCTGCCCTATTTCCCACATATTTGGGGGACTTCCAGGAAAGGAAGATCATGGCTGCACATGATGAATGGCTTTCCTTAAACGGGTCACTGGTTCTCACATGGAACACTTCTCCCAGATGGGGAAATCTGTACTACCCTGAACAGATTCCTGTTCCTGAACAACAGGAACGTAAGCAATAATAGCCCTTAGCTGACTTCAGCAAAAATGAAAGAAAGTTGACATTGTATTTGATGAACTCTTCAGGGTGACCTCTGCTGCCTTGCTCTCTTGTCCTCTTGTGGTGTGACCTCATCCTTGTTTAGAAGGCCATTATTCTATTTCTTTATGTTATATCAATGACAAAGTGAAATTGCTCTTTTTTCCCCCACTGGGAAATTTCTAAGTTGGCCTTACTTTTTTAAGATTTTATTTTTAATTGTATGTGCACACATGTGTACATGAGTGTGGCTACTCTTGCCGGGCAGTGGTGGCTCACGCCTTTAATCCCAGCACTTGGGAGGCAGAGACAGGTGGATTTCTGAGTTCAAGGCCAGCCTGGTCAACAGAGTGAGTTCCAGGACAGCCAGGGCTACACAGAGAAACCCTGTTTCGAAAAACAAACAAACAAACAAACAAAAACAAAACAAACAAACAAAAAGAAGTGTGAGTACTCTCAGAGGCCAGAGCCATCAGATCCCCTGAAGCTAGAGTTACGAATGTTTATGAGTGCCTGATATGGGTGCTGGGAATTGACCTCCTCTGGAAGAACAGTATCCCCTCCCCCCCCCCAGCAGCTCAACCATTCATTATCTCCAGCCCTATAAATTCATAGTTTTGGAGAATACATATTCATATGCTGTTTTCTTCCATGAACAAATATTGTAGAGAAAACAACCCTAACTTGACTTCAGATTTTAACTGCACATTTCATATGGAAGTTCATATAGCTTAAGGATGCTGGGAAATGCTCTCAAGACAGATTCCTTAACATAAGAAGCTAAAACCAAAAGAAGGCTGTGTTCTATGTCCAACAGAGGAAATAGAAGGTGTTTCAAGTGTGTGGGATATAGTCCTGGCTGGCCCTGGAACGCACTCTGTAGGACACACTGGCATTGTGGTCCTCTGCCACCTGAGTGCTGAGATGGCAAACATACCACTATTCTTGGCTTAGAGGTGCTAAATCTGTTTTGTTTTTTACTTTATTTTTGTTTACAGGGGAGATGTATGCCCACAGAGGCCAGAAGAGGGTGTCAGATCCCCTGGAGTTAGAGTTACAGTTGATTGTAAGCTGCCTCATGTGGGTGCTGGGAACTGAACTTATGACCTCTGGAAGAGCAACAAGTGTTCTTAACCAGTGAGCCAACTTTCCAGTCAAACCCCTATCAACTACAAATCTTAAAAGCTGTATATGAAGATTGTTGTGCGTAGTGTGGAATCGGGTATTATGACCGACCTGGAATTCCTGTTTTTAGCTTGGAGTCTTATCTAAAACCTTCCTCATGATCATAGCCATCAACTTTTCCCACAAGCATGAAGGGAAATCTATGTGCCGATACCAAGTCACTAGGAATACAAAGATGAATGAGACATGTTGAGTGCCTTTCAGATCTCACAGACGTGGGAGCCAATGAACACTGATGATAATTTAGGGAGTCTTTTTGAGACTGGTCCCACATGTGGATTGACTCTCAACAGGTTTCAGGGCTCCTGTTTCTGCCTCTTTATCCATAAAACAGAGGCAAAATTGTGAAGGGATTCTCTGTGGGGCGACCAGGCTGGAGGACTAGTTTGACCATCTTCTGGTCAAATTTCTGAAGTCTCCAGACCTTGGTTTCTTTCTCAGATGCTCTGGATAATAACAGAATGTAACTCACAGAACTCACTGGGCCACTGGAGGGAAAACATTGAGATAAGAGGCAAAGAGCTTGGCTTACAAGTGTTTGCTATGATGGATACTCCTATCTCAGGTACCTGGGGAAACATTTTCATATCTATAATCATTGGCACTTCATTGCCAATAATGCCATATAAATGCCATATAATCATTGGCATTTCATATCTATAATCATTTGTTATTGTGAGGATAGCCTATTGGAAGGAAAACAAAGCATTTCCTGCTCTTAAATCACTATTGAATGCAGACCCAATGCTTCAACTAACATTATTCAAGATGGTAAAGAAACTGTGATGTTTAAGATCCCTCAAATTTGTGAATTCCACATTTGCAAATTCTCTACCTGCCTACATTTATCAAGCCCAGTGCTTTCCCAGTCACCCCAGGCATTTGCAGAGCAGTAAAAGGGTTGGGTTGCTGACATGCACATTTATGGTAGAGGTTGGCTGCCTCTGGGTTCCACTTCCACACTGAAAGAAGTGTCCTCTCCAGGACACAGTGCCATACTTGTATGCCTGTGTCTCAGTGACTCCTTCTGTCTAGTGTTCCTTAGTGCAAGAACAGTACCCCGGGCCTCACAACACTTGGGAGGTAAAGTATACCCTGAAATAAGTTTAAACAAGACTGGAAAAAATGCTGTGATTTGCGACTTATAAAGAAACTTAACTTTCTTTCTTTCTTTCTTTTTTGGTTTCTTGAGACAAGGTTTCTCTGTGTAGCCCTGGCTGTCCTGGAACTCACTCTGTAGACCAGGCTGGCCTCGAACTCAGCAATCCACCTGCCTCTGCCTCCCAAGTGCTGGGATTAAAGGCGTGTGCCACCCCTGACCGTCGACGAAACTCAACTTTTCTAGGTAGGGTGGTACATGGTTATAATCCCAGTACTTGTGGAAGCTGAGGTAAGAGGATCAGGAAGTAAACTTGTCCCTTGGCTACATAGTTGAGTTTGATGCCACTCTGAGCTAAGTAAGACCTTATGTAAAGAGAAGAAGGAAAAGGAGGAGGAAGAGGAGGAGGAGGAGGAGTTCAAGCAAGTTCTAGGCCAGCGGCAGCCAGCAACTGGGGCTATCTGAGACCCTGTCTAAACACCAATAAAAGATTAAGACCTTGGTTAGGTAATAAAACCTAATTTTTTATTTCCTTTAAACCAAGCTCATGCGCATCTGGTTTTCAGGAAGTTTACAGAATGCAGCTTCCATGGACAGCAGTGGTAAACTGTTCACAAATGTGTGGTTGCTTTTCTCATCTCCATGACATAATACCTGTTTACTGTCCACTACAGCCGGAGAGGCATGTGGCCTGAGGTAGCTCCCATTGCTAACTCAGAAAGCAGAGGGATACAGGCAGCTTCCTGGTTTCCCCCTTTTATTCAGTCTAGGGCCGTGGGATGGGGCAGCTTTCAGTCAGTGTGGCCTTCCCACTTTAGGTAACTTTTTGGAAGCACCCTTGCAGACGTGTGCAGAGGTGTCTTTCCATGGTGATTCCAATTCCAGTCAAGTTGCCAGTCAAGGGTAAGTAGCACAGTATATATGTATGTATAAATGTGTAACTCTGTGCATACAATTAATTAACTTAGGAGTATACTGACTGGTTTGTGTCAACTGAAACAAGCTGGAGTCATTACAGAGAAAGGAGCCTCAGCTGAGGAAATGCAGTGAGATCCAGCTGTAAGGCATTCTCTCAATTAATGATCAATGCGGGAGGGCCAAGCCCTTGTGGGCGGTGCTATCCCTGGACTGGTTGTCCTGGGTTCTATAAGAAAGCAGGCTGAGCAAGCCATGAGAAGCAAATCAGTAAGCAACATCCCTCCATGACTTCTGCATCAGCTCCTGCCTCCAGGCTCCTGTACTCTTTGAGTTCCTGTCCTGACTTCCCCCAGTGATGACCTGTGATCTGGAAGAATAGGCTGAATAAACCCTTTCCTCCCCAACTCCCTTTTGGTCATGGTGTTTCATCACAGCAATAGAAACCCTAAGGCAAGGAGTGTGTACACCATAGCACCTGAGTGGGAGACCATCGGACAACTTTCTTTCCGTTTTCTTTAATTGAAAATAGGTTTGGTTTTTTTTGTTTTTGTTTTTTGGTTTGTTTGTTTTAATTTTGGCTCGGCATTGTGGCACAGGCCTTTAATTAAAGCACTTGCAGATGCCGAAGCAGGCAGATCTCTAAGTTCAAGGCCAGCATGGTCTACAGAGAACCTGCCTCAAACAACAAACCAACAAACAAAAACCAAACACAAAACTGGAAGCCATAATATATATGCAAAGAATCTGCAGGTTAAAAAGAGAGAAGGAAAAACACACAACATTCTGAGATGAGAACTCCAAAGACGTCCTTGGGTCCTTGGGTTTCTTTCCTGGGGTCCCGGCTGCTGGGCGTGCAGCCCACCCTTAAGAATAGTTTGATCCCCTAGTGAGATTCCCTTGGAGAAAACTAATTTTTCTTTTGCAAGTAGTTATGGATTGGAAGTAGCTTCTGGATTTGGGATGGGGGCATGTGTTCACTTCTTCTTTCAGCTCTAGGACCCCATCTTGTGTCAGCCCATGCAGGCCCTGTGCATGCTGCCTCCGCCCCTGAGTTCATATGTGTGTTGCTGGTCCTGTTTAGAAGGCTTTTTTTTGGGGGGTGGGAGGGGTTATAGTCCTGGCTGTCCTGGAACTCACTCTGTAGACCAGGCTGACCTCGAACTCATAAATCCACCTGCCTCTGCCTCCCGAGTGCTGGGATTAAAGGCGTGCACCACCACTGCCCGGCCAAGGCGGTTTTCTTAATGTCTCCATGTCCCCATCCCCTCTGCTGGCTCTCCTAATCTTTCTTCCTCCCTTTCCTCCTCCTCCTCCCCCTTCTCTCCCTCCTCCTCCTCCCTGTCCCTCCCCCTCCCTCCCCCTTTCCTTCCCCCCTCTCCCCCTCCTGCTTCTCTTCCTTGCCAGGCTCCTCCCTGCTCTCTGAAGGGAGGGATTTGATGGAGACTTCCTACTTAGGGTTGAGTGTTTCAAGCTCTCTGTATATTGTCTGCCTGAGAGTCTCTGTATTTGCTCTCGTCTGCTGCAGAAGGAAATTTCTCTGATGATGGCTGAGCAAGACACTGATCTGTGAGTATAGCAGAATGTCCTTAGGTGTCATTGTGTTGCCAGGTTTCTTTTGTAGAGCAGTAGTATTTGCTTTTCCCCAGGATAGGACAGCTTTTTTTCTTTTTGGTTTTTCGAGACAGGGTTTCTCTGTGTAGCCCTGGCTGTCCTGGAACTCACTCTGTAGACCAGGGTGGTCTCGAAATCAGCCTGCCTCTGACACCACCAACCCCACCCCCCCTCCAACCCCCCAGTGCTGGGATTAAAGGCGTTCGCCAAAGATAGGACAGCTTTTGACACTCAGCTCTCTCTTACTTAGTGGTCCCATTGACCTGATGACAGACACCTTAACCTATTATAACATCTCCCCAGTCTAGAGGGTTTTATCTGTCCGTCCATCTGTCTGTCCATCCATCTGTCTATTTTTATTAATTTTTTTCTTTCTATAGAATCTTGCTAATACCTCTCACTTGCGGTCATCCATCTGTCTCAGTCTCCCAAGTGCTGGAATTATTCAGAGCACTTGTAGAGAACTTCTTAAAGTAAAATCATCCTGAAGCAGAGTCCCTGTGAGGACTGTGTTCTAGTCCTGGTGTGGAAGCCTAGTCTCCACAGGCTCTCCCTCACCACTGTGCACACAAGGTCCAGAATATCCAGACTACTCTTCTCTTTTTAGTGACAGTTTCACTGAGTAGCCCTTGCTGGCCTGGAATTTACTGTACAGCCCAGATTGGCCTTGAATTTAGAGGTGTGCCTGCCTTTGCCTAAGAGGGTAGAGCTGAAAGGCTTGTACTTCCACAAGTGGTGAAAAATGCCCAGAGTTAGCCAGCAGTTTGACTCAGACTTCTGAATTGGCTTTAGTTGTTAATGGATAGGAGAATCTAGATCAGGCCTTTGAAATTCTTAGGTGCTGGCTGTGGTGACACAGGCCTTGAATCACAGCACTTGGGAAACAGAGACAGGTGAGTGTCTGGGAATGGAGGCCTGCCTGGTCTACAATATCAACCTATACATCAGCCAGCCGAGTGAGGCCTTGTCTCAAAACAGTAGCAAGACCAGAAGTCTCAGCCATAACCTAGGTGACAGGGGCTGAGGAACATGTATGTCTCAGCATGCTTGCTTGCTTTGCACATGTGTGGCCCTGAATTCAATCTCTAGCATTTAGGCATGCCTAGTGATCCAGAGAGTTGTAATCCCAGCTGCTCAGGAGGCTGAGGCAGGAGGATTGTCAGTTGAAGGCCAATCTGGGTATCTTGGCGAGACCCTGTCTGAAAAACTAAAGGGAAAGAAGTAAAAGAGTGTCAGAGTCTAGGCCTTCACCAGGCGCTGTGCCTGGATTCCTGTCTGCCACCAAGACTGACCTGAGATGATTTCCATAGTCCCTCTGCCTCCTCTGTGAAGTGGAGTTCATAAAAGCAAGTAGCTTGCAGGGTTGTGCAAATAGGAAACAAAACCTCTTGGAACCATAGCTGGCTTGTGCTTATCAATTTACATCAGTATGGACTAGCTGAGAATTTCCTTTGGCTTCAATCTTGAGTCCACTCCCCCAGTCACCAAACAGTGAGTGTGTTCTGCAAGTTAACAAATGGGTAAAACTGATAATTAACTGAAGCTTGCAGACTGTAGACGTACATTCTGTAGCGGGCCACTTATATAGTATATATGTGATGTGTCTACAGATAGGTGAAATGGACCCAAATTGCTGACCTTGAAGCTGGGGACAGAGCTCAGTTGGCAGAGTGCTTTCCTGGCATGCAGGAAGTCCTGGGTTCCATCCCTAGCACTTCATAAGCCAGGCATGAGGGTGCAAGTTTGTAATCCCAGCCCTTGGGAAGTAGAGTTGGGAGTATCAGGAGCCCAAGATCATCGTCTGTTACATAGTGAGTGTGAGACCAGTTTGGGCTACAAACTGAGTCAAAAAAAAAAATACTTTTTAGTTATAAAATGATGCCAATCCAGCCAGGCATTGGTGGCCCACGCCTTTAATCCCAGCACTTGGGAGGCAGAGGCAGGCAGATTTCTGAGTTTGAGGCCAGCCTGGTCTACAGAGTGAGTTTCAGGACAGCCAGGGCTACATAGAGAAACCCTGTCTCGAAAAACAAAAACCAACCAACCAAACAAACAAACAAAATAATGATGCCGATCCTTTTTGAGCGCTGATCCAGTACTGCAGTGGAAAAGTCTGCACCAGATTTTGTGCAATTGGTCACAGCGAAAATGCTAGCCCAGTCAACATCCTTCTTCAATGCCAGTAATTGAATTTAGGCTTTAGTATAAGGGCAAGCTCTCTATCATTGATCTACATCCCCAGATCTTATTACATGCTTTATTTTGGGACAAGTGCTTGCTAAATTGTCCAGTTTGGTCTTGAGCTTTTGATCCTCCTGCCTCAGTCTCCTGAGTAAGTAGGATTACAGATATGTGCCACCAGGCATGACTAGGGGCAGTAAAAATATTGCAGAAAAGTATCCTCACACTGTGTGTCTAAAGCATATATGAGACAATTTTATGTTTAAATTTGAGTTCTATTCCCAAGATAGCTCATATCTCTATCCTCTCTCTCTCTGTCTCTGTCTCTGTCTCTCTCTCTCTCTCTCCAATTTTTCAAATCTGAAAGACTTCTTGGGCTCCAGCATGTCAGAGAAGTGACGGCCTGCATAGACACTTCAAACTCATTGGCCACACTCTGAGAAGGCCACTGTCAACAGCTGGATACAGTTCGCCTATTCTGTCTTGTTCAGTGGGAGTGACCTTAGTGGGTGAAGGCTGTCCAGCATGCAGTTGGGAAAAGGGGTCTGGTGGGTGTAGGGCACCTTGCCTTCTATGGAGGAATGACAGCAGCTCTGTCTGGAGAACCCCGGGGGTTTTGAGCGTTGACGGTTGGAGACCCCCAAAGACAATAACAATATTTTCACTGCCATCACCAATCATGCTCTCAGAGAGGACATAGATGGCCTTGAACCAGACACTACCCATCAGGTTTCTGAGTTATCTACTTGGAGAAAAAAGCTTAAAATTGAAGCATTGATTGTTTCTGTCTTTGGGGAGGTTGAGGGGAAAGTGATTACAAAGGTTCTGAGTTTTCAACTGTTTATTACATTTTGTTTTCCTTCTCTGTGTGAGCATGTATAGGCATATGTTTATGTGTGTGTCTACATGGACTGGTATGGATGTAAGTGCTGTGTACAGCACAGGTATAGAAGTCAGGGGACAACTTGTGGCAGCAGGCTTTCTCTTTCTACTATAGAGTCCTGGGGATTCAAATCAGGTAGGCCCACCTGGAAGCAGGTGTGTGCCTCCTTGCTGACCCAGCTCAAAAATATTAATATTTTATAACATGGTGTGATGGTAACAGATGCCTTTAATGCCAGCATGGGAAGTTCCAGGCTAGCCTGGTCTAATGAGTGAGTTACAGGCCAGCCAGTAAACCTTGTCTCAAAAAAAAAAATATATATATATATATATATATTTCTTAAAAATCTTTGGTTTTTTTGTTTTAATGTTAGCTTATGAACCACACATATATGCAAAGACAAAGCTTCTATGTATATGTATTTCTGTATTTATACTGTATTTTATGTATGTGTATATATTTATACAGGTTATTTTATATTTTCCTTTTATTGAAAAATAGATTCTTTTCTCACATATATTCTGATCACAGCTTCCCCTCGCTCTACTCCTCGCAGTTCCTCCCCACCTCCCCTCCCATCTGATGCACTTCCTTTGTCTCTCATTAGAAGAGAACAGACTTTTAAGAGATAATAATGAAATGCAACAAAATAAAATATTATAAGATAAAAACTATCACATGAAAGTTGTACAAGACAAACCAACTGAAAGAAAAGAACCCAAGGGCAGGCACATGAATCAGAGGTTCTCTAGTTCACATGCTCGGGGTCCCGTAAAAACACCTACCCAGAAGCCATGAATGCAGAGACCTGTGCAGGTCCTATCTGTGCATGCTGCCTCAGTCTCTGAGTTCCTATGAGCTCTGCTCATGTTGATTTAGAGGGCTTTGGTTACTTGGTGTCCTCCATCCCCTCTGGCTCTTATGCTCTTTCTGCCTCCTCTTCTGAGGGCTTCCTGAGCTCCAGAGGAGGGATTTGGTAGAGACACCCCATTTAGTGTTTCAGGGTCTCCCATACTCTGTGCAGTGTCACCCTGTGGATCTCTACATTTGTTTCCATCTGCTGCAGGACAAGCTTCTCTAATGGTGGCTGAGCAAGGCACTGATCCAAATATAGCAGAATGTCATTAGACTAATTTTATCACTATGTTTTTTGGGGCGGGTTGTTTGTTTGTTTGTTCCAATAGCATTTGATTTTACTCTAAGTCCCTGGACTATCTAGTGTCTGGTTTTTTATTTTGTTTGGTTTTGGTTTTGGTTATTCGAGACAGGGTTTCTCTGTGTAGCCCTGGCTGTCCTGGATCTCAGAAATCTGCCTGCCTCCCCCCCCCCCCCCCCAGTGCTGGGATTAAAGGTGTGCGCCACCACTGCCTGGCTAGTGTCTGATTTTTCACCCAAGCAGCATCAAGTATGGGCTTCATCTCATGGAGTTGGCTTTAAGTCAAGTCAGTTCTTGGTTGGTTAATCCACAAGGGTGTGCCACCACTGCCCTGGCATATTTTGCAGACAAGATGCATGCCATGGTAAACCAAGGGGTTTGGGACTGGCCCCGTGTTGACTTTTCTCTTTTGGTGGCATGCAGAATGCCTTTCTGTTTCAAAGACAACGGAACATAGGACTGAAGGCTCTAGAGTAGGTGCTAGCTTAACTTCTCCATGTTTATTGAGTTGTGTGGATGTTGTCTTTAACAATGGGAACTTGCTTGCTGTCAGTTTGTAGAGAGAAACTTATTGTCTAGGCAGCAGCCTGGGTTGTTGAGGATTCCCATGGGACCCTTTTGGCTAACCCAATCCTATAACTGGATGCTTCATTTGGTGACAAGAGATAGCAAGTTAGGACTCTGTCTCCCCTACTATTTGGCAATTTCATTTAATTCGCCTTCAAATATGTGTATAGTTAGGAAGTTTCTACTGTCTTAGAATTGCATATAACCCTTCAAATACCTCTTAATTTTAGCTGTCTCTTCCTGTATTCCCCTCATGTACCCCTAGCTCCTCCCAACCCATAATTATCTGTCCTGTTTCCCTTTTCTAATGAGATTTATCTGTACTCTTTATTTCAATGGTCCTTATTGCTTTGACCTCTTGTTCCTCATGTTGTGATGACCCTAAGCATACAATTATTTTTATTGATTCTTCCTAACTATAATTTTGCTACCATTATGAATCATAATGTAAATATCTGATGTGCAGGATATCTAATGTGTGACTTCAAAGGTAGAATCCCACTGTCCTGGGCCCTTACTCTATACATACTGTCTGTGGTTTTATGATTGTAGCTTGGTTATCACTAATATCCACAAGTTTATATGTATTTTTGAGACAAATTATCAAATTTGAGCCCAAAGTGGCCTCAAACTCCTTTTGTAACCAAGACTTGTCTAAACTCTTAAGCCGGTCAGTATTATGATTATAAGTGTTACCATGCCTGGTTTAATAAGGTATTAGGAATCTGACCCAAGGCTTCATGTACTTGAGAAGACTCAATGAGCTGAACTACATTTCCAGCCCTGCAGTTTATTAAATGAAAATGTCTTATTTGTTTAAGAGACTGTTATTTTGGTTCAATACTAAGTGGTCCTTGTCTACATCTCCATTGTGTTCTAGACTAAAAACATCTATGTTACTTTCTTTAGGACATGAGAGTTAACAGAGCCCATTATACCTTTTAAAATTAACTGGGCTGAGGGACAGAGCCCATTATACCTTTTAAAATTAACTGGGCTGAGGGGCGGTGGTGGTGCACACCTTTAATCCCCGCCCTTGGGAGGCAGAGGCAGGTGGATCTCTGTGAGTTCAAGGCCACCCTGACCTACAGAGTGAGTTCCTGGACAATAGGGCTACTTGGAGAAACCGTCTTGAAAAACAAAACAAAACAAAGCAAAAGCATCTCTTCTGCTGTCCATGCTGTTCAGCACACAACTTTATTTGCTGTAATGTGACTGCTCCAGGGCTTGCCATCAAGTCTAAACTCCAGCCAACTATTTGGGAGAGGAGAGGGCGTGGTTCTTTTTCCTCTAAGGGAATGACCCTTAAAGGAAACAGGGATGTCTATAGCCTCGTCTCTTTTTCCTCTTCTAACTACAGAGACTACTAAGTATATAACTATGATGTCTACTGTAGGCATAAATGTTTTGCAACCTACTTTCAATAAGAGTTCAACCTCTCCTCTAGCTTACCACCCAGCAGAGGCAGTGGAAGAGAAAAGTTACTAGGACATGGGGGAAGTGGGCTGTTCAGCACTAGATCTTTGGGGGCAAGATTGACCTTCTTTGTCAGCAGTTCAGTCCTGTAGCAAACACCAAATATGAACCAGCAGCTGCAGACCAGTCCTCTAGGCAGGCAAACACCAGGCAAGACCCAGCAGCTACAGTCCAGCCCTTTCAGCAAGCAGACATAGGGCACGAACCCACAGCTGGAGTTCAATCTCAAAGAAGCCACTGTGCTTGCCAACCAGCCTGAGGTGAGGGTGAAGAAGTGGCAAGTTGCTGCAGGAACCTCATGGCAGAATTACCACAATCTGAGCTTAACAACGCTCTGTAAGGCAAAGCAATACATGTGTGAAGAACAACAAAGTAGAGCCAATCAACGCTCAGTGCTTGTCCCCGCTGTCTGTGGGGCAGTATTCATACTCCTGTATCAAGGGTCCTTCCACGTGTCTGCCTCAGGAAAACAGTCTTCATGTGTTTGCCTTAGCAAGACATTCTTTCAGCTTCGAGCCTCAGCATTTGACATAACTAACGTTTAAAAGAACTAGAAGGTTCCACTTTGGTCCACTGCTGGGGTTGGGGTGGGGAACGTCTATTGCTGTAGAGCTGAAGCTGTGTAAAGGTGCCTGCCTTCAGGCCTGACTCCCTGAGTCTTATTCCCAAGACCCACATGCTGAAAGGAAAAAGTTGCCTTCTGTTTCCCACCAGTGCATCATGACACATGTTTACACACACATATGAACATACATACATACATACATACATACATACTCTAAGGAAACAAGGCCTTGCTGTACAGTCTGGGCTGGCCAAGAACTTTCTAAGCAGGCCAGACTGGTCTGAAATTCGAGGAATTTGGGCAGGAACTGGTGAGGTGGCTCAGCAGGTAAAGGCACAAGCCTGACAACGGGAGCTCGATCCCTGGCAGGCACATGTTGAAGGGAGAGAATCTACTCTTGCTGGTTGGCCTTTGACCTCCAAGAGCCATGGCCCATGCATGACCATATACATAGACACACAATAAATAAGATGCAGTTTAATTTAAAAAGCAATTGGGGGCATGCTGGGGCTATGGTTCAGTTGGTAGACTGCTTGCCTAGCATGCATGAAGCCCTGGATTTGATTCCTGGCATCCCATAAGCCAGGTTTAGTGATGTGCCCCTGCACTAGGGAGGTGGAGGCAGGAAGATTAATCTTGTCTTTAGCTACACATAGAGTTTGAGGTCAGTGTGAGCACAGATGAAACCATGTCTGAAAAACAAAACTGGCATTTTTTTCTTAAGCATTAGTGCCTTGAAGGAAGACCAGTATGGAATGGGTCAACTTAAGCAATGAAATGTTAAAACTTACAGCAAGTTGATCATTATTTTGAAATGGAGAATTAACAACTAGAAAACCATCTGAACTTCAAGAATGTACCGAGCATGGTGGCAAGGAGAGCTCTTGTATGCTGGGACTAAGTCTACAGTAGAGGATGACTGAGGGCCGGTGCCATAGAAAGGAAACTTTATGCAAGGACCCAGGCAGTGCTCACTGGCCCTGTCCTAAGTTACCAGCTGAGATTTTGAGGAGGAGGAAAATGTTAGGACTTGGAAAGGAGAGAACTTGATCTGAGAAAGGAGTCAGGAAGGTGAAGAACTTCAGGATTAGCAGTCAGAATGTGAATGGCCGGTAGAGTCCAATAGGACTTCACCATAGGACCCCAGTACTCACACTGCTGCTTTTCAGGTGAGGGCCTGGTGAGGATGTGTAGTGGCAGAGTGCTGGCCTAACATGCATAAGACCCAGTTCCATCTTCAGCACCAAATAAGCCAGACAAATGGTATACATTTATAATCTCAGCACTTAGACAATAGAGGCAGGATGATCAAGAGTTCAAGGCCAGCTTTGGCTACATACTAAATTCTAAGCCAGTCTGAATTACCAGAGATAGTGTCTCAACAAGTAACCCACCCACCAACCAATCAAAACAATCAAACAACCAAACAAACAACAAACAAACAAACCCTGAAAGAGAGAACTGGGACCAGGGAGCTGGCCTGTCATCCAGAAGCACTGCTTCCATAAGCCAGATGATCCAAGGCTAAAATGCCAGATGAGTGGTACCTTATGAAATGGGAGGTGGAGACTGAAGCCGGTACCCAGAAGGTCTCTCTAGCTAATGCTTGGCCTTTCTTTCCCCTCCGCCCCTCTTATATATTACTACATTAATTAGTTAATTAATGTATTTATTAATAAAAACAAACACAGAGCAAGGCATGATGGCACACCCTTGTCATCTCAGCACTTGGGTATCAGAGACAGGAGGATTACTTCCAATTTTTAGCCAGTCTGTTTCACACAGAAAGTTCCAGGCCAGCCAGGACTGCACAGCCAGACCTTTGTTTTTGTTGCTGTGATACACACCATGAAAACCACAAACAAACAAGCAGGTGGGTGGATTTTTTTTTTCTTTTTTCTTTTCTTTTCTCTTTTTCTTCTTCTTCTTCTTTTTTTTTCCGAGACAGGGTTGCTCTGTGTAGCCCTGATGGGTGGATACTTTAGTTTGCAGGTCATAGTCCATTACCAAGGGAGCCAAGGAAGGAACTGAAGCAGAGACCATGGAAGAAAATTGCTGCTGGCTTGTTCCCATTGCTCCTGTTCACACACAGCTTTCTTAGTCAGCTCTGGGTCGCCTGACCAGAAGTGACACCACCCACAGTGGGGTAGGCTATCCCACATCAATCACCAAGCTAGGCAATGTCCACAGGACGATTTGATGGAACAATTCTTTAACTGAGGATCCCTCTTTCCAGATGTGCCACCACACCTTGTCTCAACTCCTCTCTCTTCCCCCTCCCCCATAAGCCTTGGAGTTTGGCAATAGGCTCATGTAGCCACAGTGACAATACTCAGAAAGGTCTGAGTCAGAAGGACCGTATGTTCAAAGCCACCCTGGGCTATTTATCAAATTCTAGTCCACACTAGGTTGAAAAATCAGTGTGTGTGTGTGTGTGTGTGTGTGTGTGTGATGTATTCATCTGTTTTATTCCTTTAAAATTATAAATATTTTAATATATGAATTTTCTTATTTGTTTTTGTTACTGGCCCACTTAGTGTGTTGCTAAAAGTAGATACCTGAGTCTGGAGAATTTACAAGGAATTTACGTTTATTTGGAAGCTAGAAAGACCAAGCACATGATCTTAGCATCTAGGGAGGGCCTTCTTGCTGTATCATAACCTGTGTAGGGCAACGGCTTGTTGGTTTGAGTCATGGGCCCCTGCCATTAGGAGACCACCTGACCTGAATTGCCAATCAAGAGACTCTAGCATGTACTGCTGAACATATGAGTCTGGGAATTTGATTCCCAGAGACAAACATGTGATGGCATCCCTAGGAAGGTGGTGATACAGTGTCTTTGTCTGAGGGAAGGAAATGGCAAGCTTAGGGGATGGGGAACTCTTTATGTCTTAACATGACATTCATTTGTAAGTGTGTACCTACTATGTGTCAGGCTCCTGGCCTGGACTCTGGGGAAACCTTTAAGCAGAAGAAACCATCACCTCAGTATTACTGAGCCTGCATTCTGATATTACATCCTAAAGCCACTATTTTGGGCTTCATTTTAATGCCTGACATCTCATTATAATAGCTTGGCAGACTCAGTCCTTCTTTGGTCCCCATTGCTACATTTGTTTCTGTTGAAAGGTTTCATATTGATAGTAAATTTTCCAGTTAATAGTTTAAAGATTTGATAATTTCTTTCTTCTTAGTTGACAGTTATCTTTTGTCCTAAAGGACACAGTTTTGTATAATTTTTTTTTTGTTTCTTTTCTTTTTTGAGACATAGTCTCACTATGTTGCCCTGGCTAGCCTGGAATTCACTCTGTAGACCTGCTTGCTTCTGCCTCCAGAGTGCTGGGACTAAAGGTCCCACTGTGCTTGAATAATAAATTTTATAGTGAAACGTTCTGCTGGTACTTCAAAGTCTCATAACCTATTTCTTTTTTTGATTGATTTATGGATTGGTTGATTGATTAGCCTCATAGAGATTAGGTTGGCCTCAAACTCAGTATACTGTGGCCAAGAACACTCTTAGAGCTGATCTCCTTGCTCCTATTCACAAATCCTCCAAGGTTTAAAAATCACATGAAGTACATCACCACACCTGCTAAAAGCAGTATGGGATCGTGGTTTTGTGATCGTGGTTTTATTTATTTTTTGGTTTTTCGAGACAGGGTTTCTCTGTGTAGCCCTGGCTGTCCTGGAACTCACTCTGTAGACCAGGCTGGCCTCGAACTCAGAAATCCACCTGCCTCTGCCTCCTGAGTACTGGGATTAAAGATGTGCACCACCACTGCCCTGCAGGGGTCACTGTTTTGAAAACCCTTTTTAATATACCTATTCATTTTGTGCATGTGCGCAAGCACTCAGGAACCATAAGGTTCCAGTGGAGGTCAATCATCCTCCTAAGGTTCTCATGGAGGTCAATCATCATGCTCCTGCTGTGGAGGTCCCAGAGATGGAACTCAGGTCTGATTTGTCAACTTGATTGGATCTGATTATTTGAAGCAGAAAGATGTACCTAAAATGGGTGGTATCAGCAGGATGTGGTGGCACAAGCCTTTAATTTCAGTGCTCAGGGAGGCAGAGGTAGGCAACTCTCTGAGTTCAAGGACAGCCTGGTATGTATAGAGAGCTTCAGGACAGCCAGAGATATACAGACAAACCCTGTCCTGAAAAACCAAGGCAAAGATAACAACAACAATTCCACAAAAGTAGGCAGTGCCTTTTGGTTGCAGCCCAGATGATGAGAGGACGTGAAAGCAAGAATCCTGCTCTGTGCCAATAGGCAAGCCCATCTCCTGTTCCTACTGCATTCTTGGCTGATGCTAGAGCCACCTTCTTTGGGCTTCCAGCCTACATTTAGGACCAGAAGTTTTTCAGGAATCCTCCATGTCTCTGGTACCAGTTTGGGACTGTGGAGAAATCCAGAATTGTGGACTATTACCAGGTTCTCAGATGCTCCAGTATGACATAGCCATGTTGGACTACTCAGACCGTATCCTGTAAGTCATTCTGGGTAACTCATATAGTGATTTATTATATACTATAATAATTATACACACACACACACACATATGCATCTACATATCTGTCTTCATTCTGTCAGTTCTGTTTCCTGAGACAATACTGACTAATACATTCCACTTGGTATAAAGGTGGTATAAGCCACCTTTATTTGCTGAACTGCCACAATCACCCATTGATCAAGGATTTTTGGCTTTGTTGGTTATGCAGTCCAGATTGACCTCGAACACTCCTCCTGCCTCAGACTTCCAGGTATGGCAATTGCAGATGTGCATCCACACATTCAGGCTGTTTATGGCCTTAAGTGACCCCTAGTAGGTTACATTTTACCCTCTCAGGTGCTTTGTCTCAGGTGTCCTTGTCCTGCCTTTAATCAGCTCCCCTCTCTCTCAAGTCTCTGAGCCCTTGATACCCTTTTCGCTCGCTTCATGTCCCCATAAGTAGCCTCAAGGAGGATTTCATCATTTTCCTGCCAAACAGTCTAAACAGCTGGGTCTAGAAGACACTCTTACCTCCTCTGAACAAATGAGGAAAATGGCAAGCGGGGTTACGGAGGGATTTGCTGAAGGGCTCGCAGCCGGAGAAAGACAGTAAACTTTCTCTGTGTCTCTGATAGTTGAACTCGTGACTCAGTGGCTGACTCACGTGGGCTCCTGTCTGTTCACCCTGCCATTTCCACAGAGGCTCGGAACTCTACGTGCTGAACTCTTGACACTGAGAAGGCCTTTGAAATTTGAAGGTTGAGCAGGGCTGGTGACTCAGGAAGCAGAGGCGAATTTCTGAGTTTGAGGCCAGTTGGGTCTACAGAGCAAGTTCCAGGACAGCCAGGGCTACACAGAGAAACCCTGTTTTGAAAAAGCAGCAACAGGGGAAAAGGAAAGGCAGAAACTTGAAGGCCAACAGCTTGCTTTGTTTGTGAATCTACACTGTGGTTTGGCTAGACTTTAGCTAGGTACTGCTTTATAAATGGTGTAACATTTATATTGTTTTTGTTGGATAATTACATGCCTTTAATTGTTTGGTACCATAAACAGAGTAGTAATCTGACTCAGGATGTGTCAGGAGAAGTCATTTGATATCAGACTATCCTTAGTCCTTCCACAAAGGCCAGAACTATGGTCAGAACGAAGCAACTTTGCAATGTTGCAAATGGTATCTGCTGACTAGCGAGCTAAAAAGTGCCTTCTGGCTTTGTTTTGATTTTCTTTCTAAGAAAGATTCATCAATTCTTACTTTATGTGCATTGCTAATCTATAAACTATGCACCACATGCATAAAGTACCCACAAAGGCTAGACGAGGATGTCAGATCCCCTGGGACGGGATGAAGTTAGATGGTTGTGAGCCATTGCATGGGTGCTAGGAACCAAATCGGGGTCCTCTCTGCGAGACAGCCAGTGCTCTTACCTGCTGAGCAGTCTCTCCCTCCCTGGCTTTCATTGCTGTTGTTTTATTGAGACAGGATCTTACTGTATCCCAGCTACCCTGGAACTCACTATGTTGACCAGTCTGGCCTCATACTCACAGAGATCCCCCTGCTTCTGCCTCCGGAGTGTGGGGATTAATGGTATTCACCACCACCCACTCTGCTTTGGTTTTCCTTTTTTTTTTTATTTTTATTTTTTAAGATTTATTTATTTATTTTATGGCTATGAGCACACTGTAGCTGTCTTCAGACACACCAGAAGAGGGCATTAGGTCCCATTACAGTTGGTTGTGAGCCACCGTGTGGTTGCTGGGAATTGAACTCAGGACCTCTGGAAGAGCAGTCAGTGCTCTTAACTGCTGAGCCATCTCTTCAGCCCGGTTTTCCTTTTTTTTTTAAGACAGGGTCTCAAGTAGCCACAGCTGGCCTCTAACAGGCTCTACATGGATCTGCCTCTATCCTCTAAGTACTGGGATGTATATGTTTTAATGTGCTATATAATAATGTGTACCACTTTACTGCTGCCATATCTCCCAGATAAAAAGTGCCTCCTAAACACAGTAGCAGCCAACTCTGTGACGTTTTAATAGGGTTACTGCAGTTGTCCCCTTAGATATTATTTAGCTTTTTTCAGGCCATGAGAGTGAGAGAGACAAATTATACCTTTTTAAATTCATAGTCCTGTTGGGTGATGGTGATACACGCCTTTAATCTCAACACTTTAGAGGCAGAGGCATGTAGATCTCTGAGTTTCCCACCAGCCTTATCTACAAAATGAGTTCCAGGACAGCCAGGAATACACAGAGAAACCCTGTTTCAAAAAACCAAACCAAACCAAACCAAAAAAACAAACAAAAAAACAAAAAGAGAAAGGGTCTCACTAAATAATCCTAGTTGGCCTAGCCCTATGTAAAGCAGGTTGGCCACAGACTTCTAGTGATCCTCCTGCCTCTGCCTCTTGAGTCATGGGAATTACTGGCATCTGCCACAGTTTAGCCAACATTTTCCTCCCAGGGTTTGATTATTTGCTCCTCTTAAGGACTTGTTTTTCCGGACTCAGACTTGGAAGTATAAGCTCTCAGCGAGGACAGCTGGTGGCTCTTGGCAATCTCTTCCCAGGGTTCTTTGTCTTCCTTCATTCTCTTGGCCAACAGTTTGTCATATCCCACCTGCACCTCCATGTTTGTGTCAGTGTGTCTTCCTTCAGAACGCTTGTGTTGCAGGACATGTGGAATGACAAGTCGCTGAATCTTAAGTGCTTTGGTCCTGGGCTTCTGACCTTCTTTGCTTAAGGGCTTTCATATTGGTGGACATGATCTTCCTCAGAGAGACTGGACAGATTTCAGATTCTGTGAGCTCTTTGGGGCTCCAACCACCAAGGCAGATTTACTTGTTTGTTTTGTAATGCTAGACATTAAGTTAAGGGCCTGGAGCATGCTAAGCATGTGCTCAGTGGTAACTGGGCTACTCCCCTATACCAGAAAATTCTTATACTTTTTAAGAAATGAAAACATGAATTTGGGCAACAAATAACTTAGTAACTACAATGCCCTCACACTATCTACGCTAAGAATAAGAAGTTTCCATCCTTGGTTACCACTTGTAGTTTATGTTCTTTGGTTTTGTTCACCAAAGTTTATATTCATGGGCAGAAAATAAGGTTTTTAGAAAGCATCTTCCATCAGAAGACATTTCAGTGGTCTGGAACCCTGAGTCTAACCTAACTGTTTGGCCTTTGGAGACAAATCATTCCTTTTGTTTAGCCCACTAGTCTAGTGTTTAGATTAACATCTAAATTTGTATTGAACCTGACAGGAACTGAAGAGCCCATCTCAGAGGAGCCTATAGGATGGCAAGTAGAACCCGGGTCATCAGTCCATGATGAGTGCTTGTGTGAAGCAATATTTTTATCATTTTATGGATGGAGCAACTGAGGCACCTCGGGGTTAAGTGTCTCGGCCTCGAGTCCATTGCTGTTCAGTAGATTTAGGAGAGCCAGCTCTCAGGGCAGCTGTCTAGGAGTTTGCCCCCCCCCCCCCCCCCATCTTAACCAGCTCTGCATGTGGAAGCTTAGGTCTTTCATTCCTTACCCCCAAATCTCTGACAATCCATCTCAGGAAAGAAGGGACTGAGGTTTGCTGGGATAGCAGAGGGGGCCAGGGCATTCCCTGTCCCCTTGGACTAACTGCTGCTTCTGATCTGCAGAGGCTTCTGTCCACGAGGATTCAATCAGCCTCAGCTGGCTGGCTGGGGTGGAGGGCAGGACTGTCAGTCTTGGGAAGCTGCAAGCACTCAGGGTCTTGAACTTTATCAGGTTTGAATGTGTGATTGTGAAAGTAAAGAGCAGAGAAATGACAGCACTCAGTAAATCAAACTGAGAGAAGATCTGGGCTGTCAAAGACCAGAGGAAAGCAGTCTTTTGGCTGACATGAGGCTAGGCGCCTATGGAGGAGAGGGAGACTCACCCACTCTGGCTCTGCCTCTGTGCATCTCTTTCACTGTCTTCTTATCTAGAGAACAGGATTCTTCTTGTTCAGGTTTGGATCTTGGTTAGAGTACACACTGCAAGGAGGGGAAGGGGAAGGGCCAGAAAGAAAACAAGACTGAAGGAATCTAGAGTGGCCTACGAGCTATGATAATGTGCTTCTGCAGTGTGCAGAGTACTTGCCTAGCATGGGCTTCCAGCTCCAGCCCTAAATAAAGAAAAATAAAAGGTGTGGGGAAAGGGAGAGAGAGAGAGACAGAGACAGAGAGAGTGACACAGAGAGAGTGACAGAGAGAGAGAGACAGAGAGAGAGACAGAGAGAGACAGAGAGACAGAGACAGAGAACTCAAACTGGGGTAAATCTACAGTACTAACTGAAAGGGAAAATCTTGAGAGAAGTGCAGGGTTGGTTACAGGTAGACCAATTTCAATCTTCTAAGCCTCTACTATCTTGTGTCAATCTCTTAGTCTCTTAGGTTGCCCTTCTTAATGCTGTGTGCTAATTCCCTTCTATCTCTAGAGCGGAGTTGGCAGGGAGGGCTGCTGTGGAAGACTGGGATTCTTTTTTTTTTTTTTTTTTGAGAAGTTTCAAGATTGCTATCTTGGTTCTGCAGAAGATGCTGGGAATCTGCAGCTTGCATTTGCAAAGGGGAGAACAAGGAATGTGTCCTCTTCAAAGGCACCAAAAGCCAGCGAAGGACCTGTGTTTGCCTCACACACCCCTTCCCTACCATAATGCAATAAATAAAGTCCTGGTGCCAGTACACAGAGGGCTCAAAACAGCCCCCCAAGTCAAATGGGAATTCATTTAGTACAGGGTCGGTTAGGTCACATGCAAAGTTGAAATTTTGTGCAGTATATGTGAGAGTGTCAGTAATAATTCACAGACCTTACCATGCACAAGTGTTACTACCAAAGCTTAGTCTTTGCAATGATCCCACGAGGGAGCCCCTCCCTCCCTCCGTCCCTCTTTCTTCCTCTCTTTTCTTTTTCCTTCCTCCTTCTAGCCTTTCTTTAAATTTTAAAGTACACTGATGTATGTATGTGCTCACACATGCACACATGTCACAGCTCATGAGTGGAGGTCATTGGTTTGTCTTGTCAGGAAGTATCTTTACCCTTTGAGACATCTTGCCCACTGTGTTGTAGTTTTGGCTGGTCTGAGAATCACAGTGCTGTTCATCCCTGAGAACAGTGATTACAGACATAGTCAGGACACCTTGCCTTGGTTTTTTTAAAACTCTATTTTACAGAAGAGGGAACTGGAACAAAGAAGTTGGGTGAGTTGCCCTCCTCATACATCTATCGATGGGGGTATTAGGAAGTGGCACAGTAGCCCCAAGTTCTGGGCTGGCCCAGTAGCTCTTACAAATTTCCTCAGTGTTTAAGCTAGAGGAACTCTCAACTTTCCAAAGCCACTTCACAGCCTGGAAGACAGCTGCAATCTATGTGCCCTTTCAGAGAAAGACAAAGTTTCCCTCAGCTCCTTCCACGAAGCTGCCTGTGGCTCTGCAAGAGGTGCCAACCTCCCAGACTGTAAACACTTGCAAACTTGGAGCTGCCTCTCCTATTTCTTCTCCCGAAATGCATACTCGGGACATGATCTGTTGATGAGTGGCAGGAAGCTGGAAGGCTGCACAGTGGTAGACAAACCCTTTGGTCCTAATTCTCTGCATATTTGCAGCATAGCTGAATAGAGAGGTCATATGTCTGAGTAGTAACTTTTCTTGGTCACTACTCTCTCCTGGACTTAAGGATAGCATCTATAACTTAGCAAATCTCCCCCAAACTCATTTTTCTGTTTTATTTCTTTATTTTTTCTTTCCCCCTATGTTATCAATCCCTGCCTGGCCTTTAAAAAAAGGAAAGAAAGAAAAGAAGGAAGAAAGGAAGGAAGGAAGAGAAAGAAGAGAAGGGCAAGTGCTGCTCAGGGATGAAGGGCTTTGAGGGACACAGATCCCAGAATTCATTGTACCTGCGCTCTCAGTGGCTCCCACATTCAAGGAGACCTCAGGTCTAGCTCAACCCATAGAGCAGAAAGTCCCTTCTCTTTCTGAGGCTTCCTTTTCTCTTCCTTTGGAGGCTAGGTTAGAGGGCAAGGCTACACATGGAGGGTGTTTGGGAAGTAAACTAATTGGAAGGAACAGGAAAAGGGGTGTATATAAGTTCACCCCCCAGCATAAGGTAACAGAAAGAACCTGGACTGCCTTTTGGAAATGAGTCCAGCATCTGCCAGAGAGGAGATCGCAGGAGCAGCAAAGCAGAGGTTCTACCCACCAGGACCTGGGATCTCAGCCATGTTTCCCACACATTTCAGCCCTTTCCATTCCGAAGCAGCAAAACCATCAAATCATTATCTGACCATTCCAGTGGACACCCCCTTCCCCCAGGACTTTCAGAGTCCTGAGTCTTCAAAGTGAGGACCCTGGGTTTCATCCTTTGAGAGGGAAATGATGGCTTTGGTTGACATGCAGCCCTGGGCTTCAAGTAGCCATGCCAGCTGTAATTAATGATTCTAAATACTACATTTGACCAAACTAACCTTTGAGAGTCTACAGTCTTGGGTTCAGTCCTGGGATGCAGGTATTTCACATCTGCTAGGGGTTTAGACGTTCTGCTCATGACCCCCCAGGAGATATAGGGTGCTTCTCTGATCCTAACATGAACCATGGGAAAGGTAGAGACAGGTCTTATTTGGTTTTGTCTTTATTAGTATTAGAAAAACAAAAAACCAAAACTGTAGGGCAAGGCTGCAAACATTTGTGTTTCCAGTGCTCTACAGGCCTGAGGCTTGAGGATCATGAGCTCCAGGCCAGCTTGTCATACATAATAGAAGGCTTTATCTCAAAGGAAGGGGGGGGGGGCGGGCGGGCAGATTTAAATGGCACTTTGGGTTTGTTTCATTGACCTTGGTTCTTCTGCAAGCCTGGCAGGAATGTTTTAGGTCCTACAGTTTCTGGGTTAGGGTTAGGGTTAGGGTTAGTTCCAATGCCTGAGCATCCCCAGGCCCGGAGACAATGCCTCAGTTGCAGTCACTGGTCGCAAAGGACCTTTGAGGTGGCGATCTCAGGGTGTCGGACTCAAGCAGGCTGCCGAGGGAGGCCGGCGCCGGAGTGGAATTTCTTTATCGGGATTCGAGAGCCAACAGCTTCTCCGCTTCTTTAAGGGATCCCAGAGAGACACCTTTCGATCTTTTGTCAGACATGTTGGCCCTTAATAGCTAAATTTATTTGGTTTTAAGCGGCGATGGGAGACGTGGGAAGGGAAGATCTTTCGTTGGTCATTGGGTGGCCCAGATAACAAGCTTTAACAGAGAGAGGAAAGACGAAAGTAAAAAGGTTAATGGCTGAGGGTGGGCCGCAGGCGCCCAGCGTGGGGCTTTTACGGCGACCCTCCCGGGCCACCCCCTTATCGCCACTGTGACTTACCGCCGCGTAAGAAGTACATTAAGTCACGTAAACAGCACGCGGACAGGGGTGCCACCTCAGTGACCTTTCGGGCAGCCGCGAGCCCACCTCTGCGCTGAGCTGGCGGCTGCAGGCCGGGGTCACCAGGGGCTGCAAACGCGCGAGACCTCGGGGGCAGGGTCGGGTCCCGCGTGTCGCTTAATTCCCACCTCCCGGGATCCGTGCATTAGTCCCGAAGCCCAGCAGAAAGAGAGCACCGAGAATTGGGGCGACCTTCGCTCTTCCGCCGTCACCTGATCACGTCTGGAGCGGTTTTGTTTGTTTATAGGAAAATAAGAATAAAACAGAGAAAGGGAAGAAGTGGAGTAAAAAGAAAGAAAAAGGACTGACGCATCACTAAGGGAGAGCGAAGGGGGAGGGAAAAGAGAGTACCCTGGTTCATTGCTGGCATTCCTAGTGGGGGCACACACTGTTCACAACCCTCTACTGGACTAGGACATTGGAGAAAACCAGGAAGCCAAGGTGACCAGTATCGTTGGGTGAAAGAGTCCCTAAGACAGTAAGAAATGTGGTATAATCAACTAGGCTTTATAAATTTGTGTGTGTGTGTGTGTGTGTGTGTGTGTGTGTGTTGTAGTGCGTGGGAATCGAACCTACATCCTTGAACATTAAGCAATTCACCAGTGAGTTATATATAGCCTTAGAGTAATATTTTTAAATCTAAAGTTCAAACCATGTTTAACACAGAAATTGTATGTGTATGTATCTACACCCCCTGCGCCACTTTTGAATCGACGTTGGAGCAGATGGAAGCTTAGTGAAATGACAGGTAATGAACTTGAATTTGCAAGGCCAGAGGTGTAGAGCGACAGGCATCCAGGTCCAGGTCTGTGGTGCCCCCCGGAAGCAGCGTGCCATCGAGTCCCCAAACACCTCTTCCGTTTCAGCTACAGAGCCCCCGCCCCCTGCCCTATTGGCTGCTGTGTTCCGGCTAGATTTGAAAGGCAGTGGTGGTGTGGCCCGGACCAAATAAATGAACTTAGGGGGACAGGCCGCGCCCCAGAACCAGTTTCTTTCGGGGGTAGGAAGAAGATTCTACTCGGAGGGCCTGCTCCTTGGGTCTAAATGGTTCTGAGCAAAACGATTCGGGTTGAGACTAGCAAAGCCGGGTGGGGGAAGACAGGAGGGGACAAGAGAAAAGGAGTTGAAAAGAAAGAAACAAAAGAAACACACAAAGGAAGAAACTTTTAGGAGCTGTGTGGAGCATGATGGGGACCATCTCCATTTTGGGGCTCCCCTAGTTTGGTGTGCCTCCTTTCCCTCGGCATCCGGGCTTCTGCTGGCTTCCATTTTCCTGGAGAGGCCAGCCTGAGGCCGGTGGGGGAAGGCTTTGCCTTTGCTGGAGGGCTGGGGTGTCTTCGCAAGAGTCCGGAGTCGGAAAACAGCAAATTAGAGTCTGCAGGCAGCCTAGGTTTTTGTCTTAGTTAACCGGACAGGTTAACAGTTTTATTTTAACATTAACTAAGATGGAAAAAAATATTTCTCTAACTTATTCCTTTTTCGGAAAGCCAGCCTTTAAAAAAAATTTTTAAAGGTGAATTTTGTGGCCCTGAAAGGAAAAATAATTATCTATCTATCGTTTTTCTTGTGGTTGGAGGCACTAAGATGATTTGGAATGTGGAGGGTAAAATTATGGGTCGCTTCCCGAGCCGCTAGAGCCCGAATGTTGTCGAATCTGTCAATATGGGTCGAGCTCCTCACCTCTGTCCCAGAGGCTCCAGGGCCAGAGTGTTCTCTAGTCTCCAATGCCTAGCTTCGGGAAAGCAGGTCAGTAAGGGTTTGCTATATTGTTCCAGGAAATTTACGCAGGCTAACATCCCCCCTCCCAGCCCCCGAACTTAAAAAAAAAAAAAAAGCCAACAACAAAACCACAGGATAGGAACCAGGCTCGCGCCGGAGCTCGATCTCCCTCAGCCTTGAAGGCCGTTCACAGCTAGGACACCAAATCTAGTTAGCCAAGTCATTTATTATTTTATTAGCAAATACAAACTGTAAAATTCGCCTTTAAGAGCAAACTGGAGACATTATTTCGGAAGATTGGACTCAAATGAAAAACGACGTCCGAAGCTTTAATGAATTGCTTACAAATGAACTTCGCAGAACCCAACCCGCTTAAAAATTTGGTTGGAACTTACCGGACAACCCAAAGCAAGCCGCTGGAAGCCGTGGTGGGAATTGGGCCGGCCCGTGCCAGTCTCTTGTGGTAGTAACTTTCGATCGAACTCGGTTAAAATTTAAAGCTTTCGAATCCCGCTCCATCTGCTAGCCTCTCCATTCCAGAGTTTTCTACTTTCAGCCTTTCAGAAAGGCAGACACGCTGAAGCCACAGTGACTAGGGGAGGCAACAAGAAACATGGCAAAAATGACGCAGTTAGGCAAGAACGGTTTGTAGACCGTCTCGGTAGCAGGTTTAAAAATCACAAGTGTTTGGCCGCGATTTACAATGTAGAACGAAAACGGGAGAATTCTTGCTAACTTCCTGGATTCGGAGGCTCCCTCCCCTCCCCAATAAGTCCATTCCGTTCTCCCGCAGCACACAGGTACAGTTCAAGGAAAGACCCCCTTCGCAACGAGGTCTCTCGAAATGGTGTTTTACGGAGCACCTATGTATTCATGTTTCAATCTGCTTGGATCCTTCTCTTTTCTCCAATTGGAAAAACAATAAAAACATATCAAACGAAACTAAAACAACAACAAAAAAGAGTCCAAATGCTTTCAGGAAGATCTATAGAAAACATTTACTTTAATTTACCTGGAGTGTGCGTGTAAAAATCCACTCCCGCAGAGTGTTTCTCCTGTTCAATTCCCTTCCCGCAGCCTTCCAGTGTCCAGCCTGTCGGAAGAAATCCTTTTTGTGAGCCCGAAGGAATAAGACATATATCACTGCTGATGCCTGAGACAAGCAGTGTGCGACTCGCTGCTGACAGATCAACACTGATAACCCCCGCAGTGTTCATTTCCAGTCCTTGGCCGACTAAAAACCGTATCAGTTTGTACACAGTTGTGATAACCATTTGGAGGGAGCGACTAAGGGGTGTGTGTGAGATTGGGGGTGGAGAAATGGTATTTCTTTGAGTCCAGGGAAGGTACCCCTCTCCTTCTCAACGCATTATCTTTGATTGAGCTGAAGTCCAGAGAAAGCTCAGAGTGAACGCGACAACCAAACTAGCGTCCTTGGACACCGCAGTGTTTTTCATTCAGGACGGTCCCCAGCACGTCATAGATTCAACCTTTCGGTACACCAGAACTGAAAGGTTAGCTGGGGAATGTTCTCCTGAACTCTACAAAACTTCCCAGGAATTTAGTATATATTTTAAGAGCAGGGGCGAGGTAGGGACTACACAAGGGCACCTTTCCCAGATCGTTGGATCTCAAACAGCCCCCAAGACCTGAGCATCCCGAAATAGGGGTCGGGAAAGTTTAAGGTCATTTACAAGCAACTGCAATGGGGCTCCAGGGGCGCGCGGGGGGGGGGGTTAATTAGAAGGAGGAGCTGGGAGCTCCAGTTGGGCATTCCCTGCCCCCCCACGCTGACTTTGGGGGCGCCCTGACCCAGGAGGTGGCGAGCCCCTCCCTTTGCGGCAGCGGTCAGTGGGGTCTATAAAGATTCAGCTCCTCCCTAAGCCAAGTTTCCCTCCGCTTTCTCCCCCTTCTACTCGTGTGTGTGTGTGTGTGTGTGTGTGTGTGTGTGTGTGTGTATGTGTGTGTGTGCGCGCAACTGGGGACCCGAGAATGTGTTCCAGCGCTGGATGAATATGGGTCGCTGGCCAGGTCGGGCATACTATTGCCCCTTCCCTCCCTTTGGTGTCCTCTAGCTTAGCGCCCCAGGGGTGGACTCGCCCCCTCTCGGAGGACAGGGCTAGCAGCTCAGCCCACGCCCGCAGGCTGCCTAGCTCTTATTGTCCGCTAGGGCTGAGCACTCCCCTCCCCCTCCCCGTCCCCTCCCCGCCCGCTTTTTTTCTCCTCCCCTGGATCCCTCCTCCTTCTCTTCACCTCCGCACCCAGCGGCTTGTAGAGAGCAGTTCCGACCCACAGCCTGGCACCCTTCGGTGAGCGCTGTTTGTTTAGGGCTCGGTGAGTCCAATCAGGAGCGCAGGCTGCAGTTTTCCGGCAGAGCTGTAAGAGGCGCCTCCTCTCTCCTTTTTATTCACCAGCAGCGACTAGCAGACCCCGGACTCTCGCTCTCCCGCCGGCGCCCTCCGCCTCTCTCCGCGCCCCGGAGCACCCTCGGCCGCGGCCGTTCTTTACACGTCGCTCGCTCGAGGTTCGGCTGCTTCCTCCTTTGTTTGCCCCCTCCTCTCCCTTCCAACCCTACCAGTCACGGGCCCTTGGCCCTCCAGCTCTCTGGCCTTTCCTGGGCTGTGATCGGTTCCGTGGGTGTCCCCTCTTTCGCTCTAGAGGATCGCAGGGACTCCGAGGTTCCCGGGATACTCCGGACCAGCCTCCCCCCGCCCCCCGTGCTTATCTGCCTGCAGCTTATCTTCGAGTTATCACAGCGCCAAGGGGCGGGAGTAGTCCAGGGGGCAGAGAAACTTCTTTCTTGCTATCTTGCCCGGGTCTGTGTGTGGGCATTAATTTTAGTGTGGTTATCTCCGATGAGCCTAAGCGATTTGGAAAAGCAGCCGGGTGGAGGCCTGCCACCCCCCACTCCCCAAGTCTCCCTGTCATTCTTCCTGCCTTCCCCTTTGGGGTGGCCTCGGCTCTGGGGCGGTCTCACCCCCTCCCCTCCTGTGTTTCCCCCTCCCTTTCTCTGCGCTCTGCTCCACCCTACTATGTCCAATTCCAGAACGATCTGGCCTTTTCCCCGCTGGGGTTGACCATGGGGTGGGCCGGGGGTGGCCCGGCTGGCCTGAGTGCGCGCGCTGGTGGCTGTAAGGCGGTCTGTGTTTAAGGTGTGCCGTTGGCCCGGGAATGGTTGGACGTGAGGTTTTGCCAAGTGGGTTTCTGGCACTATTTCCTAGATCCGTATGCCTTTCCTGGCATCCCACTTTCTCTGGGCTGGGTAACTTTTTCTGGAGCTCGCGCTGGATCTGGTCAGCGAGGTCTGGGAAGCTCCGAGAAAAAAAGCGGCGGTTTCGTTTTCGGGGACAGGTTGCCTTTCGAGCTATTTCCACGCGCGGAACACTCGCACTGAGGCATCCCAAGAAAGGGGAACCTACTAGCAGGCAGGGTGAGACAGCATTGACACACATTAAATTCTTTCGTGTCACCGGCTCAGCGTTAGCCAATCTGAGACAGAAGGAAAACCTCCGCCGACTTCGAGGTCACTCTTGGGATCTGGCGCGCTTTGCAGAGGATGGATGCTATAGAGGGGTGGGATAGGAGGGCTCAGGGACACGTGTCCTGGGTGACGGAGGAGAACACCCTAGTTGTCCAGGGTCTCTTGGCTGCTGCACAGATTTCAATTGCTGTTTTCTAACCCCCTCAAGTACAAGGCAGAAGCGGGATATTTCAGGAATGCCCTAAACTAGGAGAGGGGTGCGTGAGGAAGCGAAGCATGTGTGTAGACAGCCTAGCCTTTTAGTAAGTCCGCTTTATCTGTCTTCCTGTGTTGTTTCTCAATCCCACCCTAGGAACCAAAAGTCAGGTTGGAGCAGCGCCGGACAGTGGATGGCCTTGGCTGACGGCGGCTGGTGCCTGCCGAAGCGTTTCGGGGCTGCTGCTGCGGACGCCGGCGACTCTGGGCCCTTTCCAGCGCGGGAGCCCTCCTCGCCGCTTTCCCCCATCTCGTCCTCGTCCTCCTCCTGCTCCCGGGGCGGGGATCGCGGTCCCTGCGGCGCCAGCAACTGCAGGACGCCGCAGCTCGACACCGAGGCGGTGGCGGGACCTCCGGGCCGCTCGCTCTTGCTCA
This sequence comes from Rhynchomys soricoides, assembly GCA_019843965.1. Taxonomy (NCBI): domain Eukaryota; kingdom Metazoa; phylum Chordata; class Mammalia; order Rodentia; family Muridae; genus Rhynchomys; species Rhynchomys soricoides. The sequence goes on from JADRCH010000086.1 coordinate 1,454,852, forward strand.
GCCCCTACGCCTCGCATCCCTTCGCCGCTGCCCACGGAGCCGCGGCGCCCGGGGTCGCTGGCCCCGGGAGCGCCCTGTCGACTTGGGAGGACCTGTTGCTCTTCACTGACCTCGATCAGGCCGCGACCGCCAGCAAGCTGCTGTGGTCCAGCCGGGGCGCCAAGCTGAGCCCCTTCGCGACCGAGCAGTCGGAGGAAATGTACCAGACGCTCGCCGCCCTGTCCAGCCAGGGGCCAGCCGCTTACGACGGCGCGCCCGGCGGCTTCGTGCACTCGGCAGCCGCGGCGGCCGCGGCGGCTGCGGCGGCCAGCTCCCCGGTCTACGTGCCCACCACGCGCGTGGGCTCCATGTTGCCCGGCCTGCCCTACTTACAGGGGGCCGGCAGCGGGCCCAGCAATCACGCGGGCGGCGCGGGCGCCCACCCAGGCTGGCACCAGGCCTCCGCCGACAGCCCCCCGTATGGCGGGGGTAGCGCAGCCGGCGGCGGGGCGGCCGGACCGGGAGGTGCAGGATCGGCCGCGGCTCACTCCTCGACACGCTTTCCCTACTCGCCCAGTCCTCCCATGGCCAACGGTGCCGCGCGGGACCCCGGGGGATACGTGGCTGCGGGCGGCGCGGGCGCGGGCAGCGTGAGTGGCGGTGGCGGCAGCCTGGCGGCCATGGGTGGCCGAGAGCACCAGTACAGCTCGCTGTCCGCAGCGCGGCCGCTGAATGGGACGTACCACCACCACCATCATCATCACCCGACCTACTCGCCCTACATGGGCGCGCCGCTGACTCCCGCCTGGCCAGCCGGACCCTTCGAAACGCCGGTGCTCCACAGCTTACAGAGCCGCGCGGGAGCTCCACTCCCGGTGCCACGAGGCCCCAGCGCAGGTAAAGATCAGATCGCGCCGCAGTGTGGGGATGTGGGCCGGGGACCCTGGGGCGCTAGCCGATGTGAAACAGCTATTTACTAGAGGTTCATCTGGGCCAGAAAAGTCTTAGTGGCAGACTCAGAAGCTAGCAGCGATGCTGTGGGAGACACTCTCGTCCAGGAAAGAGGGTGAATGCACATCTATAACCTCAGGGCCGTGGGGAGGGGATGTGCGCAGGGTAGGATAGGGAGGGCTGGGGCGCTTTATGAGTAGTTATGAATCCGGCAATTAAGAAAACTTGCATTTCAGTTTGAAAGGTATGTGGGACCGGATCTCCACTTGTGTCCTGGTTTGGGTGAGTGGTGAGTGAGATTCCAGGACTAGGTGCATTTGGAATGTTGGGCTTGATCAGGTAGACACGTGGACATATTCAGCCTCATCTAATTCAGTCTGAGAAGTTGAGGAGTTCCGTCCTTTTCTTTGGTATTTAAATAGGACACTCAAAGCCCTGAGACCTAGGTATCTACAAGCATCGCTGTCTCCCTAAGCAGTGGTGGCAAAGGGAACATGGTCATCTGTGACATCTGTGGTTGATAGGCCTTCAGGCATCTGCTGGGTGGGATTCAGGGATGTGGCTCCTACTTGGCTAGGCCGGGACCTTGAGAAGTTATCCTCATACTCTCCGTGCCAGAGGCTATTAAAGTGTAAAGTGGGAAAACAAAATCAGCTACCTTGGAAAGACCTTATTTTGGAAAGTGGCTCTGCTCTTAGCAGAGGAAGGGATGATCACGGCATGGTTTCTTTCTCTAGGCATCCTGTTTTGAGCCTGGGGTTCATCTCTAAGTCTCTCTTTCTCAGGGTTACACCCGTTTGACAACTGCTCCTATAAGGACAAATGTAGCTGTCTATTGAGGGCAGTAGTTAGTCCTGAATGGAGGCACACTTGTCCTTCCCATGAATCTTTGTGTCTCATTCTGGGAGCCCCTCCCCACTTAGGTTTAGGCACTTCCTTTCAGGATCACTGACCTGTTACACTAAATGGGAATGTTGTTCAGTTTGTATTTAGAAAACCCAGTGGCTTAAAGTGAAGAACCGGATTTGATCATCTCCTCACTAGTAACACAGAGAGGTCAAGAGACTTGGTAAAGAAGTCAATTTTCCCAGCGGCTCTCGGGAACCTCCCTTCCTTCTTCACCTTTCCTGTCAGCCTAGCTTGGGACTTGATAGGCTGTTACCCTTCTTACCACGTAAAGACCATGTTTGGCTCCCAAGGGTAGAGACCAAGAGACTAAACATCTTCAAGGGGCATGAAAGAGTGGCTAGGCTGTGAAGCTTTTTGTCGGAGTGAGTAGGAAATCCAAAGAGTTCGTGGGGCAGGGTGCTTGCTGTTTGAGTCTACCCCATTCCTGCCTGTTTCTTGACACACTTTTGAATTCCCTCTCAATTCTTTTTGTCTCTAGCCTTGAACCCCGAACCATCTCATTTGACTGAGGAGGTAGCTTGGCAGAGATAATTCCATCTTTACATTGACAGTAATGGGTTTGTCTGAGAAATGCTGTTAGAGGCACCATAGAAGATTCTTTCAGCTCTGATCTTAGCCTATATTTTCCTTGATTTTTTTTTTTGTCCCCTTCTGGTCTTTGGAATTGCAAAGTCAGAAAAATCATCTGTACACTCAAACAGATTTTTAAAAGGGGTTTGGAGAGAAGGGATTTGGGAATATCCAGATTTTTCATTCTGATAAGAAAAGAATCAACTAAGGCAGAATTGGCTAGGAGTGTAGACCTAAGTTTGAGCACACAGGCACACCTGTTTCTTTCTTTTTTCTTTTTTCCTTTTTTTTAAGATTTATTTAGTTTATGGAGTACACTGTCACTGTCTTCAGACACACCAGAAGGTGTCAGATCCCATTTCAGACGGTTGTGAGCCACCATGTGGTTGCTGGGAATTGAACTCAGGACCTCTGGAAGAGCAGTCAGTGCTTTAACCTCTGAGCCATCTCTCCAGCCCACATACTTGTTTCTTTACCTTGATTTTCCCCTCCCTCATCTCTGCCAGGGTCTTCCTGTTTCCCTTACTGATCTTGAATTTGCAGCCACCTTCTGCTTCCACAATTATAATATTAATAATAATTATTATTTAAAACCGAATTTGGAGGGAGACCCTGTAAGTGGTCCAAGCAAACAGCAAGGCTAAAACCCAAATGCTGTGCCTAATGAACCTGCACAGTAAGAAGTCTGCTCTCTGCCCTTCCCTGACTGCTGGGTGGACTGCAAGTTGTTCAGACTGAGATGAGTCTGGGTCCTCAGAGCCCCTGATCCCTTTGCTCCCACTGAGCAGAGCTCCATTTAGGGAACCCCACCTGACTAGAGTCTCTCACATCCCAGGAGCACCCCAAGGAAGCATTTAGGACAGAGGTGCTAACCTCCAGGCACAACCAGGTTTTATAATTAAAGTCTATTTTCTTTTGTCATTTTAGAATTATTGCTGTCTGACTCTCCTTGCAGGGAGGCAGAAAGGGAACTAAGGAATTTTTATTTAACAAAACACAAAACAAAAGACAAAACCCTTTCTAGAATTTCAAATTTTGTCTCTGGGACTCCAGAGGACTATGTTCTTCCTGGGGCATTTACACAATCTTCTCCAGGGACTCTTTATTGTTCCTAGCCTGAAGGAGACCAGACACATGGCCCAGGTTTCCAGGGAATGCCCCACTCTGGGAGAGGAGCTCTCTGATAGGTAACATTTTAAAGTCAACAACAAAGGCAAAAGCCTTGTTTAACTTCAGTGTCCTTGAAGTCCTGAGTATTTTACTGATTACTGTGGTCAATAGTGGCTTTTAGGGCAGAGAAGAATAAATCTTTGTGATGTGTTGTAAGTTCCAGTGTCCCCAGGATAACTTTGAACTCACTTGTGTGGGATGTTAGCTTCCTTTAAATCTCAAGACATTAACTCTAGAAATAAAGGGCACCTTTTCTTTTAGGGGCGGGATTAAGGTAAAAAATTAATGGTATAAGCATTTTAATGCTAAAACCATATTTAAAAAAAAATTTTTTTTTTACCAGATTACTGACTGTCAACACAAACTTAGAACATAGGGGTTGAGGGATGGTGCTGTCTGGCAGTCTTCAAATAAAATGCTAAAGTGTAAAGTTATTCACTTTAAAAGTGACTCAAATATTTCTTGAAGAATGTCAAATTAGAACATTCAAACTCTTTGTAACAGAAAGGGCTCTCATTTTACAAAGTCTGTATGTGATATATTTAATCTCAGCTTAGAGAATTCATGCTCTTTTATATTTAACCTCCTTGCAGAGAAACAGCAAATGCTGTCATTTTTGTTAATTAATATTATTTTGGATTTGTTTTAAATTAAGCTTTAGGTTAATTTCAAATCCCAAAAGCTAACCACACGATCTGAAAGATGGGAACAAACATTTAAATTAGATTTTAGATAGAAATCGGAATATTTCAGTGTTAGATCCTCATGACATGAAAAACAAAATGTAGTCTCCATGCTTAATAATGTGCCTTTTCCCTCTCCGAGTAAATATTTTTCTTATTTATTAGTAACTGATATAAATGCTAAAAACAGTATTTTAAATATGGTTTGTCTTTTTTTTTTTTAATTGAAGAAAAGGCCTGTAAAAAGGAAATGTTATGAGCACCGAAAATACTTTAAAAATGACTTGATAACAGAGAATGGGTAAGCGAGTCCTAGGTATTTGAGGGCCGTGATCAGTGAAGGATCTGCGGCACCCTTGCGTTTGGCAAGCTGCATTTTATAACTACGATGGACCTCGGTTGTAAAAACTTTAGACAGCACGGGGACCAAAGGAGCGGTAAGGGGACCAGAGCTGATTACACCCTGACCCCCCGGGATCCTGTCATTCTTAGGACCTCTGACTTCCCTGGGGTTTCTACTAGGCCCCCGGGGGAGATCAGAGTGTGGGACAGTGGTCATCGGATCTAGGGCGACTAAGGCCATGGGTTAGCGCCTTGGGGAGCCTGGGAGTGCGCCTCCAGTTTCTGATCACCCGACTGGGACGTTCCAGTAAGGTGTGCGCGGGGCTGACAATCTCACCGGCCTCTGGTCCTTGCTCTCCTCACAGACTTGTTGGAGGACCTGTCAGAGAGTCGCGAGTGCGTGAACTGCGGCTCCATCCAGACGCCATTGTGGAGACGAGATGGCACCGGTCATTACCTATGCAACGCATGCGGCCTCTACAGCAAGATGAACGGCCTCAGCAGGCCCCTCATCAAGCCACAGAAGCGCGTGGTAAGTGTCGCTGCAGGGTTCGGACTAGCAGCACTTCCCACCCCCAACCCCCAGCGTGCCAGAATCCGGTTGAGAACCAAAAGACAAAAAAGCGAGAGAGAGAGAGAGAGAGAGAGAGAGAGAGAGAGAGAGAGAGAGAGAGAGAGAGAGA
>JADRCH010000086.1:1488467-1503399 GCA_019843965.1 Rhynchomys soricoides
CACCGTAACTGCCCCCCTTACTAACACCAGAGAACATAAAGAACACCATAACCACCCTCCCTCCATGCCACACCAGAGAGAGACCATAAAGAATGCCCCACTGCTGTAAAGTCTGTCTGAGCTTTGTTATGTCAAAGGATTCCACCACCACCACCACCACCCCCACACACACCAGGACACTTCTACAAGAGCTTGGCAGTGGCATTGCGGGCTCTGTCTTCCTTGGTGAGTGTCTACTGCATCTTGCTTCTCTGTCACTATTAGTACATTGATAACTGTGTATTACCAGTGATGCTGCACACAGGAGAAGCTCACATAGAACTTGTTAAAGTCACATTGTCCCTGGGTTCCCCCTCACCCTTCACCTCTGGGTTACAGGTTTTATGTAAAGCTAAGGAAAGCTGCATGTTTTGACCTTCATGTTCATTAACAGGTTTTTGTTGTGATTTTGTTTTCTAAGGCGGGGTGACTCTGTTTAGTCCTGGCTGTCCTGGAACTTACTACGTAGACCAGGTAGGTGTGTCTGCCTCTGCATCCCTCCCGAGTGCTGAGACTAACAGTGTGCACCACCATGCCTGTCCTCTAAGATTTTCTCCCTCACTTCTGTGCTTCAGTGGCCCACTTCCTCTCTCAGCTATGACTCTCACTTTCTGTCTGATTTTGTTCCTGCCTTTGCTTTTTTGTTTCCACCGTCTTCACTCCCATGTGAGCCTAGGTGCTGAAGGGACCTACTACCTCAGCCTCTGAAGTGCTGGGATCACAGGTTCGAGCCACCATGCCTATCTTATCTGTCACATGGAGTGAGTGTATCAGCTGTTGATGCACACACAAACAAATAAAAGCATCCATGTCGAAGTTTTGTGTATTAGGTGCAGCCCCTGAGCATTGCTTTGCACGTTTCCTGTCTCACCTAATGTGGCCATTATCCAATCCGTTCCCTGTTCTTTTGCTCCCAGGCAATGCTGAAATTGACAGTCCATTTTTGGTGGCTCACAGTGTGCAAGTGGACTGTGAAGCACACTTCTAGAAGTAGGGTTACCTACTTCTAGGCAAGCATTTTGACTGGTCATTGAATCTGTGTATCCCAAGCTGGCCTCACACTTGCTATGTAGCTGAGGATGATCTCCATCTTCTGAGACTGGGCCTCAGGCATGTGTGGCTGTACCTAGCTAATGCTCTGCTGGGGATGGAGCCCAGAGGCTCCTGCACACTAGGTAGGCACTGATCCAAGCAAGCCACATCTCAACCACAGATTCCCTTTCCTAGTGCTGCCAAGTTGCTCTTACAGACATTATCCCAGTTTAGACTCTGACTGGCAGTGTGCAAGAATGTCTATTTTCTCTTAGTCAAATGAGTCTGTTATCAACCATTGTGATCTTTGTCTCTAGTGTCTTTGAGTTTCGTTTGGTATTTATCTTGTTGTGGATGAGATTGAGTGTGTTTTCCTGTGATTAAGAGTGATTAAGGGACCTTTCATAGCACTTTATTGTTTTTGAGACAGAGACTCAATTTGTAGCTCTGTCTGGCCTGGACCGTGAACTTCCTATGTAGACCAGACAGGCCTCAAATGTGTAGCCATCTTTCTGCTTCTACCTGCTGAGAGCAGGGATTACAGACATGTGCACACATATCTAGATAATCTTTCCTTTTTTTTCTTTCTACAGTGCTGGGAGTAAAACCTATAATCTCACGGATGCTCGGCAGGTACCTTGCTATGGAAACCCAGAGCCGAGGTCTTTCCTTTCCTTCTTCCCCCTCCCTCCCCTCCTTTCCCTTCTCTTCCTTTTTGTTTGTTTTTGTTTTTGTTTGTTTGTTTGTTTGTTTGGTTCGGTTTTTCGAGACAGTGTTTCTCTGAGTACCCTTGGCTGACCTGGAATTCACATAGACCAGGCTGGCCTCAAACTCACAGAGATCTGACTGCCTCTTCTTCCCAAGTGCTAGGATTAAAAATATGAACTACCATGCCCAGCTCTTCCTTTTTTGAGGTAAGGGCACATGATCATCCATGCTAAGCAAGCCCCTCACTTGCTATGCTATTCTCCTGCCTCATTTTTTTGTGTTCTAGGATTACATGTCATAGTACCATATGGATAAATTTGGTCTTTTCTTTTTAAAAGATAGTTCAATTTATTGACTTTAAAGTAGTGGTCCCACCTGTGGGTTGAGACCCCCTCGGAATTGCATATCAGATATCCAACATACCAGATATTTACATTATGATTTGTAACAGTAATAAAATTATGAAGTGGCAAGGATAGTAAAAGCAATATACAGCAAACCAGTAGCCAACATAAAACTAAATGGAGAGAAACTCAAAGCAATCCCACTAAAATTAGGGACTAGAAAAGACTGCCCACTCTCCCTACCTACTCAATATAGTACTCAAAGTCCTAGACAAAGCAATTCGACAACAAAAGGAGGTCAAAGGGATACAAATTGGAAAGGAAGAAATCAAAATATCACTATTTGCAGATGATATGATAGCATACTTAAGTGACCCCAAAAATATCACCAGAGAACTCCTAAACCTGATAAACAACTTCAGCAAAGTGGCTGGATATAGAATTGACTCAAACAAATCAGTAGCCTTCCTCTACTCAAAGGATAAACAGACTGAGAAAGAAATTAGGGAAATGACACCCTTCACAATAGTCACAAACAATATAAAATATCTTGGTGTGACTTTAACCAAGCAAGTAAAAGATCTATATGACAAAAACTTCAAGTCTCTGAAGAAAGAAATAGAAGAAGACCTCAAAGATCGAAAGATGTCCCATGCTCATGGATTGGCAGGATTAATAGAGTAAAAATGGCCATCTTACCAAAAGCAATCTGCAGATTCTATATGCAATCCCCATCAAAATTCCAAATCAATTCTTCATAGACTTAGAAAGAGCAATTTGCAAATTTATTTGGAATAACAAAAAACTCAGAATAGTGAAAACTATTCTTAACAGTAAACAGACTTCTGGAGGAATCAGCCTCCCTGACCTCAAGCTGTACTACAGAGCAGTAGTGATGAAAACTGCATGGTATTGGTACAGTGACAGGCAGGTAGATCAATGGAATGGAACTGAAGACTCAGAAATGAACCCACACACCTATGGTCACTTGATATTTGACAAAGAAGCTAAAACCATCCAGTGGAAAAAAGACAGCATTTTCTTTCTTTTCTTTTTTCTTTCTTTCTTTTTTTTTTTTTTGATTTTCAAGACAGGGTTTCTCTATAGCCCTGGCTGTCACTCTGTAGACCAGACTGGCCTCGAACTCAGAAATCCACCTGCCTCTGCCTCCTGAGTGCTGGGATTAAAGGCATGCACCACTGCCCAGCCCAGCATTTTCAAGAAATGGTGCTGGTTCAACTGGCGGTCTACATGTAGAAGAATGAAAATTGATCCATTCCTATCTCCCTGAACAAAGCTCAAGTCCAAGTGGATCAAGGACCTTTACATAAAACCAGATACACTGAATCTAATAGAAGAGAAAGTAAGGAAAAGTCTCGAACACATGGGCACAGGGGAAAAGTTCCCGAACAGAACACCAATGGCTTATGCTCTAAGATCAAGAATCAACAAATGGGACCTCATAAAATTACAAAGCTTTTGTAAGGCAAAGGACACTGTCAATAGGACAGAATGGCAACCTACAGATTGGGAAAAGATCTTTACCAATCCTACATCTGATAGAGGGTTAATATTCAATATATACAAAGAACTCAGGAAGTTAGACTTCAGAGAACCAAATAACCTTATTAAAAATGGGGTACAGAGCTAAACAAAGAATTCTCAACTGGGGAATATCAAATGACTGAGAAGCACCTAAAGAAATGTTCAACATCCTTAGTCATCAGGGAAATGCAAATCAAAACAACCCTGAGATTCCACCTCACACCAGTCAGAATGGCTAAGATCAAAAACTCAAGTGACAGTAGATGCTGGTGAGGATGTGGAGAAAGAGAACACTCCTCCATTGCTGGTGGGATTGCAAGCTGGTACAACCACTCTGGAAATCAGTCCGGCAGTTCCTCAGAAAATTGGACATAGTATGACCTGAGGATCCAGCTATACCACTCCTGGGCATATACTCAGAAGATGCTCCAACATATAACAAGGACACATGCTCCACTATGTTCATAGCAGCCTTATTTATAATAGCCAGAAGCTGGAAACAACCCAGATGTCCCTCCACAGAGGAATGGATACAGAAAATGTGGTACATTTACACAATGGAATACTACTCAGCTATTAAAAATAATGACTTAATGAAATTCTCAGGCAAATGGATAGAACTAGAAAATATCTTCCTGAGTGAGGTAACTCAGTCACAAAAGAACACATGGTATATACTCACTGATAAGTGGACATAATCCCAAAAGCTCAGAATACCCAAGATACAATTCACAAACCACATGAAACTCAAGAAGAAGGAAGACCAAAGTGTGGGTGCTTTGGTCCTTCTTAGAAAGGGGAACAAAATACTCACGGGAGCAAATATGGAGACAAAGTGTGGAGCAGAGACTGAAGGGAAGGCCATCCAGAGACTGCCCCACCTGGGGATTCATCCCATATGCAGTCACCAAACCCAGACAGTATTGTGGTTGCCAAGAAGTGCATGCTGATAGGAGCCTGATATAGCTGTCTCCTGAGAGGCTCAACCAGAGCCTGACAAGTACAGAGGCAGATGCTCGAAGCCAACCATTGGACTGAGCATGGGGTCCCCAATGGAGGAGTTGGAGAAGGGACTGAAGGAGCTGAAGGTGTTTGCAACCCCATAGGAAGAACAACAATATCAACCAACTATACCCCCCAGAGCTCCAGGGACTAAGCCACCAACCAAGGAGTACACATGAAGGGACCCATGGCTCCAGACACACATGTAGCAGAGAATGACCTTGTCAGGCTTCAATGGGAGGAGAGGCCTTTGGTCTTATGAAAGCTTGATTGATACCCCAGTTTAGAGGAATCTAGGGCAGGGAGGCATGAAGGGGTGGGTGGGGGAACACCCTCGTAGAAGCAGGGGGAAGGGGGATAGGATAGGGGGTTTGGGGGGGATGGGGAAAGGGGATAACATTTGAAATGTAAATAAAGAAAATATCCAATAAAAAATGAAGTAGCAATGGAAATATTTTTGTGATTAGAGGTCACCACAACATGAGAAACTATATTAAAGGGTCACAGCACTGGGAAGATTTAGAAGCACTGATCTAAAGTTTTGTACAGTGGTTATAAAGAACTTCTTATATTAAGATTATTTTTAAGGGCTGTTGAGATCCTAACAACCTGAGTCGTCCACATGCACACCATGGTACACAGAATCATAAATACACGTAATAAAGATTTTTAAAGATTTTAAAAATTGTGCTTTTTTGGTATTTTTATCTTTACTTATTTAAAAAAAATTAATTACTTCTATGTGGTGGGGGGAGGAGAGAGAGGGAGAAGGAGAGAGAGGGGGACAAAGAGGGGAAGAGAGAAAGGGAGGGGAGAGGGGGAGGGAGAGGGAGAGGGAGAGGGAGTGTGCATGTGTGCATATTCAGGCCAGGACAACTTTTTTGACTGTCCTGCCTTGTTGTGAGGAAGTGTCTCTCTTTGGCCTCTGTGTCTTGTGCTCCAGGCTGGCTGGTCAGAGAGCTTCTGGGTGACCCCTGTCTCTGCTTCTCTGCAGGGGTGCTGGGATTACAGGTGCAGACACTCTACACTTAGATAGGCTCTAGGAATTCCCCTGCAGTTAGTGAGCTTTTGCCAGCTGACCTGACTTCTGGGCTCCTTAGGATTTTAGTGTTGTGATTTGCGTGTTCTCTGGTGTGGAATTTGCTATACCATGCAGACTCTGTGTTCATTCAACTACACGCTTCTCCAAAAGGCAATCTAGTTGTCCTAACATTATTTTTTCCTGCCGGTACTGAAATGAAGGGCATGCAGATTTTTTTCCATAAAGTCTTGTGTTTGTTTCTGGTTAAGTTTCTTTCAATTTGTACAACACTTCTCTGTTTCACGTTAATTCCTTCCTTGTCTTCACCTCTTAAACTGTTTATTTCACCTATATGAATGTTTTGTCTGTGTGTCTGTATACCACATGCATGCCTGCAGAGGCCAGAAGAGAGTGTTGGGTCTCTTGAACCTGGAGTTAAGGTGGTCATGAGGCACTTTGTGGTGCTGGGAAATGAACCTGGGCCTCGTGGAAGAGCAGTGCTGCTAACTGCTGTGCCATCTCCTTCCTTTTCTGAAGCAGAGTCTTGATGTGTAGTCCGGCCCTTTAACTCATCACGTGTCCTCTGGTTCAGCCTAGGGTCACAGGCCTGTATCGGCGTTTCCAGCTACGCTAACTTCTAACTCACTCATATACTTGATTTTATTGGACTTTTCTCCCAGAAACATTCTGAATTATTGTGTCTTTTTCCATCGGTTATTTTTTCTTTTCTTTCTTTTTTGTTTGTTTGTTTTAAGACAGGGTCTTTTTGTATTCTCTACAAATATGCAGTAGGTTGATTATTTTTATTTACGAGGCTGGTGGTTACTGTTAACTGGACTGGTCGTGTTCTTGCTGTATAACAATGAAGTTCTACACCTCATAATGTACTCAATCCTTTAGATTCATTGCTTTAGAGAAGGGAGGCCTTCTCAGGTGCAGCTTGGGAAGCCTTGTCTCAGAGATGGTAGTTCAGGCTGGTCTGAGCAGATCTTGGGTTTATAGGCTTGATTCTCGATGTCCGTGACTTTGGGCTAGGCTGAGAGGACTTGGATTTGGATTGGCAGATGCCAGTGTTGTCTCACCATGCCCAGCAAGGCTTCTTTAACCACTTTACAAGTTAACATGACACCAAGACTCATGAAAATAAGGTTTGCCTTTTTGTTTTAATCTTTATTTATTGTGCGTGCCTGTGTGTGTACATGTATGTATGTGTGTGTGTGGGCGTGTGCGTGCGTGCGTGTGTGTGCGTGTGCATGTGCGTGTGTGTGTGTGTGTGTGTGTGTGTGTGTGTGTGTAGGTTAGAGGATAACTTTCTGGAGTTGCTTACCTCTTTCTACCATGTGGGTCATGGGATTAATTTAGTCAGGTTTTATTAGCATGCACCTTTACTGGCTGAGTCATGTCACTGTCCTCCTGGCCTCTTTTGTGTAGCCCAGGCTGGTCTCAAATTCCCCACATAGCCAAGAACAATCTTCAATGCCTGGTGCTTTTCTCTCTACCTTTTAAGAACTGATGTTAGAGGCACGCGCCTCCACATCTGGCTTATGCTGTATTGGACTTCAAACACAGGGTTTTGTGCAGGCTAGGCAAACACTCTACCCACTAAGCCACCCATCCAGTAAGGATGTTTAAAGATTGTGTATGTCTCCAGACACTGACTCTAAATTTTCTCCAGGAAGCAGCACAAATGATCCCTAGTCTCCTGTGGCTCATCAGACTATACTTGTAGGAATAAATAAAAGCCCCATTGGAGTAGAAAATCGGAACACATACTTGCTAAACTAAACAGCTTTCCACCTGAGTCCCTGGAGGTCACCAGATGGACAGACACATTGGGTAAGTTTTGTTTTTGTTTTTATTTTTTTCCTTCCAGGCTCCACAGCTAATAAGTAAGAGCAATCATTGTTCCTGTTCTCCTCTCCTTGGATTTGGCAGGGTGAGAGCCTATGCTTTAATGATCAGCTGGGTGATGATCAGTAGCCAGGAGTGTACCACCATGCTTGGATTTAAGCCTTTCTTCACCTAGAACCTGCTTTGTCCCAGGCTGGCCTTGAACTCATAGATCTGTTTGGCATTGTCTCCTAGAATTAGAGGTGTGTACCACCATGGCTGGATCTAAACTTAACTGGGTAGGATCTTACTCCCAAATCCCTTAGTCTGCTATCTCCTAGAACATAAGATTCATTTCCATGTCACTCCCTGGTGCCCTTTAGTACTTGAACCATGTGTTTTATATTTTTCCTCTCTCAGCTTGCTATCCTTGTTCAAAATGCTCTTCTTAACCAGAGAATGAAATCTCTGTTGGGCTTTTTTTTTTTTTTTTCTCAATTTAAAAATTTTTTTTGATACTTTATTTACATTTCAAAGGTCTCCTCTTTGGAACCCCCTCCCCTCCCCCTCTCTATGAGGGTATTTGCCCACCCACTCACATCTTCCCTCCTTGGCATTCCTCTATACTGGGGCATCTAATGACCTCAGGCCCAAGGGCTTCTCCTCCCCCTGATGGCCAACAAGGCCCTCCTCTGCCACATATGTGACCAGCACCATGGGTCCCTCCATATGTATTCTTTGGTTGGTGGTCCAGTCTCCTGGAACACGGGGGGGGGGGGGGAGAGGGGGGTCAGGCCAGTTGACACTGTTGCTTCCTCCCTGGGGCTACAAACTCTCTGTTGGGCTTTCTTGAGACTTCCTTTGTCAATGCAATTAATATAAATCTCTTTACCTTTCACTCTGGTAGACTCTAGACAAAGGGCAAAAAAGCAGCTACATTCTTCACCAAAATACCACAAAAAAGAGGCTCTAGGACACATTCTGAAATTCTTCTCCACTGAAACTTCTTGGGCCATGCCTCCACAGTGCAAATCACTCACAGCAACCAAGTCTTCCATATTCCTACTAGGATAGCCCATTAAGCACAATTTAATGCATTCCACTGCTTCCAAAGTCCCACAATCCACATTCCTCCAAACAAAAGCATGGTCAGGCCTATCACAACAATACCCCACTCCTGGTACCAACTTCTATCTTAGTTAGGGTTTTACTGCTGTGAACAGATACCATGACCAAGGCAACTCTTAAAAGGACAACATTTAATTGGGGTTGGCTTACAGGTTCAGAGGTTCAGTCCATTATCATCAAGGCAGGAGCATGGCAGCATCCAGGTAGGCATGATGTAGAAAGAGCTGAGAGTTCTACATCTTGTTCTGAAAACTGTTAGGAGAAGACTGGCTTCCATGGAGCTAGGATGGTCTTAAAACCCACACCCACAACATCACACCTACTCCAACAAGGCCACGCCTCTAAATAGTGCCACTTCCTGGGCCAAGCATATACAAACTGTGACACCTGGAACCCCTTCAAGAGCATGCCCTCCACACCTCAACTCTTCTCTCTAATCCCTTACTTCACCAGAATGGAACCTAAAGGCTCTGTTGTCTCCCAATAGCACTGAAGGGTGGGGTTGGGTCTTCAGCATACAGGGTTTTTTTTTGGGGGGGGGGGAGTAGAGTCAACGCTAAAACTATAGCATTTAGGAAAAACCAGGGCTTTGCAGTACGATAGATCTGTACTTAAATCTTGGCTTTTTCAACATCTGTGTGAACTTGCTCAAATTTTTAAGGCCCTGAGCCTTAGTTTTCTCATTTGTGGAATGGGAGATGGGATGTCTTAAAGAGTTGTTATAAAATGTAATGACTATAGTCTGTAAGCTGAAACTCTAAGGAAAATGCCTCCACCCTGACCCACCAGCTGCCCAGATTTTTATTGAGATTTGGAGCAGTAGGTCTGAGGCAGGAGGCTCTTTTTTGTAGATGTCAAGGAACTCATCTGCCTTTTTTTCCCCCTTAAACTCCAACCCCCAAACCAATCCCTTCCCCAAATCAAATAAAAACACATCAAGTGAGGTCCACTTGGAGCAGACCACACCGGAAGAGAGGGTTGGACCACAAAGTGCTTCTCTTTACTTTTCAAAAAACTGTGTGTACTCTCTGCTTTCTATGGAGAATTGAGGAGTCATTACAGGAACCCCCCTTTCCCAAGTGCCCCATCTACAGACACACATGTACAACCTTTAGGGCAGGTGAAATGGCCAAGTCTGGCTGGCACTTGCCACACAAGAATTTGATCCCCTGAACCAATATAGAGGTGGGAGAAAAGGACCAACAGATTTGTCCTTTGACACCCACACAGGTGCCAAGCAACAGGTATCCACACCTAAATCACAAGTGTGCTTGTACATGCATGTGTGAACATGTACACACACACGCACACACACACACACACAAGCACACACACACGCACACGCACACGCACGCACACGCGCACGCGCACGCGCACACGCACACGCACACGCACACACGCACACGCACACGCACACACACGCGCGCACACACACGCACACACACGCACACACACACGCACACGCACACGCACACGCACACACACACGCACACACACACGCACACACACGCACACGCACACGCACACACACGCACACTAATAGTAAATTAACAGTTACAAAAGTACAACGTTCCACTGAAAACCATTTTTGGAGGAGCCAGAGTGGAGGCAGACTTACTAGGGTTGATTGACTACATCATCTCTGAGGGTGTTAGTCCTGAACTTTGATTCCTGTCACAGTCTCCCAGCACCTCCAAGGACAATGTGCTTTACTGAAGTAATTAAAATGTTTGTTCATTTATTTTTTGCTTTTAATTTCTCTTTCTTTCTTTCTTTCTTTCTATATTTGAGGGTGTGTGTGTGTGTGTGTGTGTGTGCGCGTGCGTGTGTGTGCGCATGTCAGAGCACATATGTGGACGTCAGAGGACACCTTGCAGGAGCTGATTCCCTACTTCCATCATGTGTGTGCCAGGGATCAAACTGGGGTGGCTGGTGATAGCAATTGCATTCACCTGATAAGCCATCTTATTCTGTAGCATGCAGGGGGCTCTGGGTTTGATTCTTAGTAACACACACACACACACACACACACACACACACACACACACCACAGACAGATAGACAGACAAACAGACAGACATACCTAGTTTATATTAAAATATTCAGACTAGAACCAGGAAACTTGTAACCACAGCTGTAACAACAGCACTCAGGAGGCTGAGACAGGAAGAGCTCAAGCTCGGGGCCAGTCAGGCATATCAATACATCATATGAGCCTGTCTCAAAGAACAAACCCCTCAAACAAATGACAATAACAAGAGAACATTAATAATAGAGATAATGATAAACAGTTGAAAAGTATTTGTGTGTGAATGTGAGTTTGCGTGTGTGTGTGTGTGTGTGTGTGTGTGTGTTTATAAGTGTATACATTTGAGTGCACAGCATGCTGTGGGTGTGTGAAGGTCAGAGACAGCTCTCAGGAATTGTTGTCTGTTTTCACAGAGTTCTGGGGTCCAGCTCAGGCTTTAGGGCTTTGTGATGGTGCTTTTGCACATGGGTCCATCCTTGCTGCCACAGTTTCCTTAATAATTACAAACATGGGTGGGCTGCTGGAGACAAGTGCCTCTATCCTGATGGCATGGAGCGGGCGGGCGGTGATGAGCACGCCTGTGAGTGTAACCGTGCCAATCACAGTGTGTACATGCATCACACTCTCATGCAAACATCTCAAATACATTCCATCTTTGTCAATTAAGTTTTAGAAATAATGATAAAAAGAGAAGGCGGAGCAGACACTGTAAGGGCCCCTGGGAGGCTGAAGCTGGTTCATGTTTAACCCAGGCAGGGCTGCGTGCCAGGAGTCTCTGCTGTATTATCTGGATGGCATCAGAATGCACTCACCCTGTCTTACTGCCAGGTTCCTTTCAATTCCCTAATAGTTGCTAATTACTACTAACCAGTTTTCCCGGATGGCTGTTAATGGCCTGTAACCAGTTTCCTCCGATTACATTGCTTTCAAAAGACAGGCTGCCGCTTTTACTCCCCTTTAAGTGACATTTTTATTTACTAATTTTATGTGTACCATGGCACGTGGGTGCAGAGGACAGAGAAGAATTTGTAGAAGTCAGGTCTTCAGGTCTTCTCTCCCACCAAGCGGGTCTCAGGAACTAAGCTGAGATCATCAGACTTGGTGGCAGGTGCCTTTACCCACCGAGGTCCCTTCCTTCCCTAGTTTTACAGTTCTCTTCCGTGGTTACTGTAAGCAGTGCATGCTACCACGGCCCTCTATCCCGCCTCCATTTTCACACAGTGAGCATGGTTACTCCCACAAAGCAGGGTTACCCCTGGGTCCAGGGAGCTAGGCTTTGCAGTTCTCTCTGCTCCGGGCAGGAGAGTCACCTTGGTAGCTCCTTTCACCCTCTCTCCACACTGAATGCTTCCTTTAGGACTGACAGCTTTCATTTATATGATCAAGAAAGGAGGGACAGACAGACAGATGGATAAGGGTGCAAGCATAAAGGATAACCTGATTGAACTATTTCCGGAGACTCAGCTCCCTAAATCACTCTTAGGTGCTAGGGCTGGAAGGGACCAGAGCTTATGTGGACTCCTTACATGGAGTGAGACTGTGCTTGTGCCTTACTTCTCTAAAGGCCCTTGGCTGTGATCGATTTTGATCATTAGGTCTGCACCTCCCGTGGGCAGTCTGGGGAAGGAGGTCCCCTGGCTGGCATGGTTTCCCAACATACAGAGGTTAAGTGGTGATGGTGGGGGCTGGTTCACAAATTCTGTTCTTGGAGGTTTAACATTCACATTCCAGCAGGGTCAGGAAACAGGAAGCCAAACAAAGGAAAGGAAGACAGAGGAGGAAGAGAAGAGGGAGGAGAGGCCTTCTAGCATCCCTCAGACCCAGCAGGCTGCCCTTCTGGCTTTGATAGAGGAGGCTACAGAAATCAAAGAGGTTTTTTGTTGCTGGGTGCTTTGTTTTTAATTAAAACTTTATTGTAAAGAACTTACAAATAACATATAATTAATTTTAATGATATGTAAAACAAAACAGCATTAATCTCTCCCATATGTTCAGTTTAAAGAATAGCACTAATGAGAACATTCATAAGCCACAGAGCAGTGTGCTCTCTGAAGCCCTTCTTGAGGGTGGCTTTCCAGTCAAACCGACTACCAAAAGTCTGAATTCACAGCACACTTACATTTAAATCAGCCAAATTATCACCTTCCTTGGTCTTTTCTAGATAAGAAATGGTTCTCATTTAAAGGATTCTCAGCTTCCTCAGAGCCTCTCTTCCCCCCAGTCACCAGTAAGGAACTTTCCTGACTGATGCCTGTGAGAAAGGCTTGGAAATCCCTGCAGGGAGGCCCTTCCTGGTAGTGATGTCTGTCTAGCTGCCCATCCCCCTTCTAAATTCTGCTGATATTAGAGAAATATTCCCAGTTAAGGGAGCAGCAATCAACTCCTTTTGCCACAGATTTTAAGGAGGGGGTGGAGAAGGGCTAGGTCCGTATGATTTCCCTCCAAACACAGGCACTGGAGAGTGCAGCATGGCATTTTCTTCTTTCTGACCTGGCCTTTTCTAGAAGGATATGGTATAATAATTCCTTATGTTCTGTGTAGTCAGCCTTGGGTGCCACAAGCTGGTGCAGGTAGAAGAGGGCAGACTGTGTTAAGCCACATACTGTTGAGCCACACTGCCTGCCCACTGCTGGGAGCTGAAGGTAAGGTGTATCATCTCTCCTAAGGATGCCATCTGAAAGTGGGTTGTAATGGAGCCTAAGCTATCTATTGCTATGATGAAATACCCTGGCACAGGCAATCCAAGGGAGCAAGGACTAATTCTGGCTTACAGTTCAATGGAGATCATTTCCCCATGATAGGCCAGACATGACTGAGGCAGGGAGGGCGTGGCAGCAGGAGCGAAAGCTGGCTGACCACATTGCATCTGCAGGTAGAAAGCAGAGAGCGGACAGGAAGTATGGCTGAGCTAGGCCCACCAAGCAAGTGTTCAAATACACGAACCTATAAGGACCACTTTACATAGACACCACAGGGATTTGGTGTCAGCCTTCTGCATAATAGTATGTGACTCTCTGCCAACCCTCATTCCTTGCCAGGGATGCCAATCACGTTTGCCAGGATCATCACATACTTGCCACTTGAGTTTTAAGCTGGCTGCTTTACCAGCCTCTTGATCTAGTTTGCTTTTTGTTTTGCTATGAAAAAACATTGACCAAAACCAACTTGGAGCAAGAAAGGGTTTATTTCACCTTATACTCCCAGGTCATAGTCTATCACTGAGGGAAATCAGAGCAGGAACTCAAGGCAGGAACTGAGGACACCACAGAGGACCCTACTCACATGACCATTTCCCCTGGCTTACTTAGCCTGCTTTCTTATATGCCCAGGGTGGCATCACCCACAGTGAGTCGGGCCTACTCAAGTCAATCTCAAACAAGACAATCCCTCACAGACATGGCCACAGGTTAATCTGGTCTGGGCAGTTCTCCACTCTGCCAAATGACTATGGACATTTGTTTACAGCTAAAGCTGACTGTCTAGAGCACATCTTTAGCTGGACCTAGAGGTAGCCATGAGATCAAGATGGAGTCTCTTGTGCCACCTGCTCGCTTTCATCTTCATTATGTTACACAGGATCCCCCACAATCACGTCATTGAGTTGACATTTTTGTCCTGCATCCGACTCGATGCTCTGAGGCTCTTGCATGGTGGGAAATCTTACGGAGTTTGGCAGTATCACTGACTGTCAGGGTCCAGGGAGAACAACTTCTCCATCCTCTCTGTGAACTAGCCTGTTACTTCAGAGAAGCTGGATCCCAAGATTCACAGCAGCTTCTGGTTCTGAGTCTCCTACAGCTCTACAGTCCCTGGCAAAAAAGGCAGAGGCAAAGTCGCTGCTAACACCAGGTGATCTTGACCTGTAGGCCACTGGACTGACAGGTGAAATCTCACGTACAAACCTCACATACAAACCTCACATACAAACCTCACACATAAACCTCACATACAAGCAGGTCTGTGCACTGAGGGAAAAGCCCATTGCTTTCATCAGACCCGTAAAGGCTCTTGCAACCCATAGTAAGACAAGACCCATCAAGCATGCTGGTGTCTGCTTTGTATGGGTAAAAAAAAAGGGCATTATTGAGATTTTTAAATAGACCTGAATCTAAACAATGCTGTTTATTTCAGAGATGTATCTGTTTTCAATTTTTGGACATTAAAATAATCTTCCTTTTATGGGATAATGATGTTAGTGAACATTAGTTACACCTTGTCAAATCAACAGTTGCCAACAATGCCAATCACACCCCC
>JADRCH010000086.1:1503409-1514112 GCA_019843965.1 Rhynchomys soricoides
CCCAAACTTTGGAAAATATACATCAAGAAGGTTGCCTATTCATCTATACATGGCACAGGGAAGAAAACGATGGAAATTCAGCTTCTGGTTCAAGAACATTATGACCAGCACTACGAGCAAACCACCTAGGCTTGCTGGGAATCCTTGCTGGGACTACACTGGGATGGAGCGTGCTAAAGTCTTACCCAAATCTAACACAGTACAACTAGGGTGAAGGCTCCGAGGCTGGGACAGAAAGGCTGACACAGTGCACATCACGGCCACGAAGGAGAAGGTAAAGGAAGAGCCCTGCTCTTGAAATTGTTTCTGCCAGAGCAGAAGAAAAATGTTGGTAATGTTCAAAACTCTGGGCTAACTCATATGCCATCCTTCCTTCATGATGTGTTCATAGCAATAGCAATGTAATTTCTTTTTCAAAAATATATGGCTATTGTCTAAAAGTAGGTAATATACTACCTTTCTTTTTCCCTCTCCCTTCTTTTATTGCCCTTCCTTCCCCCCACCTCTTTTCTTTCTCAAAACAGGGTCTGCTGTGTAGCCCAGACTGATCTCAAACTCCAATGTTCCTGCCTTGGCCTCCCGAGTGCTGGAATTGCAGGCAAGGTACCAACTGACTTGAACTTTGCTTTTTATGATGAGATTTCCTCCCCCTCCATGAATCTCATTTGCATGAATTTTCATCTCATTTGTATGGATCTGGCCACTGGCTGAGCTACTCATAACCCACCCCGCCTACCTGGCAAGAGCCCTGTCTTGTGGCTACCTCTTGGTGGTAGCAGCACCTAGTTCTCAAAGTGCTGCCCCATGGCTGTGGCATGGCATCACCTGGAAGCTTGTTGGGCCATCTCAGACCCCATGCTAGAGCCTTTAATGCCAAGTCTGGATGCAGTGTGACTTACAGTTGAAAGAACTGGTTCAGATAATCTTGAAAGAAATGTCCTGCATGTTGTCTTGTTTAAGAACTGTAACAGTAAAGATGGACAGAAGGCCATTCTGGTTGGGAGAGTTCTGCTGATAATTCATGAGTTTCAGATTTCTGCGATTTCCTTCCTTGAAAACAGAATGCCCCTGTGTGTGCAAGGCCAAGACTGAGCCGTCATGTAAACCATGAATTTGGGTGATGAAGGTGCATTAGTGGAGACTCACTGAGACAAGAGCTCTAGCACAGGCTTCAAGGATGTTGATCATGGAGGAGCTGTGCTGGTAGGGGTGGGGGAGCTTTGTGCTTTCAGCTCAGGTTTGCTAAGAAACTCAAAAGGCTATAAAAACACTGAAGTCTGTTCCACCCAGAACATGGGAGCCACAGCCTTGCTGAGGATGGACGGCTGTAGATGACCAGTGGGACAATAATGCCCAAGCCAACCCCTTTTAATCTTTTGGATCAGAGGTGCCTTTGAAAGAGTGTTTTGTGGAAATGCATGAGCTCACCATCTGGCAGCAGCTGTGGGAGAGGCGTTCAGGGAAGCCCAGGGTGTTGATGTGTGGGTGACTCAGGTGCCACCCTGTGACAGCCACTGCCTGCGTAGGAATGGGTAGGTGGATTGGAGGACTACTGCACCCTTCCTGGTGCTTGACTGGGTATCAGCACTGGAAGCTGTGACACCTCTCCTGCCTTGGGGCACCCCCCACTGCCTGCTGTTTGTCTTTTTGCCTTCTCCTTCTCCTTCTCCCCCACCCCCTCTGTATTTTGGATACATGGTCTCATTCTCTGTGTAGTCCAAGTTAGTCTCCTGCTTCAGCCTCTTAAGTATACATGCTTATAACCTGTGAAGGTTCTGCTAACAGTGGGTAGCTGTGGACCATGGTTTATAGAGGTTCTGTGCCTTTGCTCCCTGTTTTCAGGGAGCTGGCTCCCTTTGAGCTTCTCCTGTGTGCTACCCCTTTATTTAATATTAGCTACTATATGTTATACATTTTCTATAACCATTTGAATACCATTAGAGGTTTTTGATTTTTTCCTGAGATAAGGCATCCTGAAGGCCAATTCTTGGAGCTTAACTATGCAGTATAGGATGATCCTGGGCTACTAGTCACCTGGCTGTTTACCTTCCCAGCACTGGAATTACAGATGGATGTCTTGACTGCAATGTTTTTGTAGCTGTTGGGTTTTGTTTTGTTTTTGATAATTTCAAAATAGGGTTTCTCTCTGTAGCCCTGGCTGTCCTGGAACACATTCTGTAGACCAGGCTGGCCTCAAACTAATGGGATTTGCCTGCTTCTGCCTCCTGAGTGCTGGGATTAAAAGCATGAGCCACCATGCCTGGCTGACTGCAGTGTTTAATATGTGCATATCTTGTAGTTTTTGTCCACAAATACAAGATATTGCATGCTTATTTCACACTGTGACAAGTTCATTGTATGGACGCATCAATCTGTTTGTATACTGTTCTCCTAAGGTTCATCTTCTCTATTTGACCATATGTCATGGTGACATGTAGTCAACAATCTGTTGTTAACTTTTATTTACTTTATTTTATGTGTGTCAATGTTTTGCCTGAATGTATGTTCATTACCTGTGTACAGTGCTTGAAGAAGTCAGAAGAGGGCTTTGGGTAGCCTATAAATGAAGTTGCAGATGGTTGTGAGCCACCAAATGTGGGTATTGAGAACTGAACTTGGGTCCTTTGGATGAACAGCCAGGGCTCAGAACTGCTGAGCCATAGCTTCAGAGCCCAGTCCCAGTTTTTTTTTTTTTTAAATTAAAGATAGGAATTGGAGAGATATGGCTCCATGAGAGTCTGAGTTCAGTTTCTAGATCCATGTTGGGTGGCTTACAGCTGCCTGTGACTCCAGCTTCAGGGGATCTGATGCCCTCTTGTGGCCTCTGTGGGCACCCAAGCTCACTCAGGTAGGCACGCACGCACACACACACACACACACACACACACACACACACACACCCCATAAAATATAGGGCTGGAGAGATGGCTCCCTGGACCCAGGTTTGAGTCCTAACATTCACATGGCTGTTCACACCCACTTTAAACTCTGTTTCAGGGGAACCAGTGCCCTCTTGTGGCCTCCTCAGGCACCTGGCACACACATGGTGCACATGCTGGTATTATGTACATAAAATGCATGTACAGGTGTGTA
Organism: Rhynchomys soricoides; assembly: GCA_019843965.1. Classification (NCBI taxonomy): domain Eukaryota; kingdom Metazoa; phylum Chordata; class Mammalia; order Rodentia; family Muridae; genus Rhynchomys; species Rhynchomys soricoides. The sequence continues at coordinate 1,506,503 of JADRCH010000086.1, forward strand.
TGTGTAAGTATGGGGTGCCAGGGAACCCTTAGCAGTCGTTTCTCAGGAGCTGTCTACCTTGTATTTTTAAAGATTTATTATTTAAATCGTGTGTGTGTGTGTGTGTGTGTGTATGACTAGATGTCCACATAGGCACTCACACTCTTTCAGAAGAGAGTTAGATCCCCAGGAGCTGGAGTTACAAGTGATTGTGAGATGCCTGACATGCTTGTTGGAACTGAGCCCAGGCTTTTTGCAAGAACAATCCAAGCTCTTAACCACTGAGCCACCTCTCAGCTCTTTATCATTTGCTTGCTTATTTATTTGTTTATTTATGAGACAAGGTCTCTCACTGGCAAGGAGCTAACTGACTCAAAGAGGCTAGCTGGCCAGTGAGTCCCAGGAATCTACCTTCTCTGTACTGGGTATCACATTGATATGGGTGCTGGGGATTGAACTCGGGCCTTCACACTTGTGCAGCAAGCACTTTACTGACCAAGCCACCTCCTTACCCCTTCAGGTAGAAGCTTTGACATTGGGTTTAAAGAAGATTTCAGTAATGACCACTGCAGAAGGTACTCAGGGAGATCCTGCCACTGCTCTGCCTGTGTCTTCTTTAGGAGACACACGGTGCTTCCAAGCCATCACACACCTTTGAAAGTGCCCCTCAGTCCCTTTGAGCTGCACTTTCCCATACTCTCTACACTTTGCTTTCATTTTCCCACATTCTCCTTTCTGTCTGTCTATCTATCTATCTATCTATCTATCTATCTATCTCTTTTATTTCTCAATGCTATGTGTATGCATATGCATTGGACAGCCTCCATGTGGTCAGGACAACTTTGATTCTGTATTTCCACCATGTAGGTTCTGGGGATTGAACTCATGTCTTTCGGTTTGGCAGCAGGCACTTTTACCCACTGAGCCATCTTGGCAGCCTTCTCTTAGCCCACTTTCCCTTTCTTCATCAGAAAGTTTGTTCTTTGGGCTCCTGCTGAGCTTCTCTCTCCCTGTACCTGGTTGGATTTCACTGAGTGATCTCTCTGTTCATTCTTGGCTCCTTTCAGAAGATCAGACCTTAAAGAAAATGTGTGTGTGTGTGTGTGTGTGTGTGTGTGTGTGTGGCAGTGAACAGCACACAGCTGAGTTATCGGCTTCTTGATCGGTGACTTATCCAAATATTATTTCTTGTCAAACTTACATCACAAGCCCTTGAGGCACAGGCTATGCCTTTACTTGTGCCATGGACAAGGCTTGCTGTTGGCAGCTGTGTGTTGTTGTGGGGTGTGCACTGTAGGAAGAAGTGAGCAGACTTTCTGGGGAAGTGAGATGAGCTCTGGAAAGGGGAGGCCCTCCTGGGAAGACTAATAACAGAGAACGCTCTCAAGAAGGGGAAAGTGGAACGTTTCACCCATGTTCTGGGAAGAGCAAGTGAGCACAGGAGGAAGGCTGAATGAGATGGCATACACTTGAACCACAGTTTCACGGAGCTTCAGTGCTGTCAGGTTAAACCCAGGGCCACAGACAGGCAGTGACGACAGACCCTTGGGATGATCCTTCAGTGCTGTCAGTTGCTGGGATGGGAATGTCTTAACATCTACCTTTTTTAAAAAAAAGCATTTTTATTGATTCTTTGTGAGTTTCACATCATGTACCCCAGTTCCACTCATCTCCCTGTCCCCTCGTATCTGCCCTTTGTCTTTGCAACCTCCCTCCACCCTGAATAAAAAAACCACACACACATACACCCCCCCCCCCACCACCACCACTGTCATCACCAACAAAGCATAGAAAACCTCTTGTGGAAGCTGTAGTGTGTCACAGTGTGTCCCACAGTGTATCCCTCTGTCCACACATCTTCACTTGCAGATGTTCCTTGCAATGAGTCATTGGTCTGGTTTGAGGTCTCTGGCTTCTGTGACACCATCAATATTGGATCCTCTTGGGGACTCCTCCTGGCTATCTTGTTGTTGCCCTGTTGTGGAGATCCTGCAGCACTGGATCAGCAGGACTGGCCCTTTCATACCTTCCAACCTTCTGTAGATGATATAGGTTTTGGTGGGCCAATTTAGAGTCCTAAGCACTGGCTCTCTCTTATTTGCACCACCAGGTTGAGTTCTCCAGCACTGCTCCAGCTAGGTCACCCAATGCCTGCACTGGCATGAGGCAGGGTCAGCTCTCCTGCTTGAATACCTCCATGGCTGGCTCACCAGCACTCCAGAGCCAGCTCCACTGTGCTGCCCAGTCAAAGTTTGATGCTCACTTTCCCAAGTGCTGCAGCCTTCAAGGGGCTGGGCCAGCTTTCTTGCTTTCACATCCTTTGGTCTGGGTCACTGGGCCTTTGTCATCAGGGCCAACTCCACTATATTGCTCAGGTGAGGTACAAGGACAGCTCTCCTGAGTGTTACAGACAGTGAGAGGGCAGGGCTAGCTCTCTCACTCTCATAACCCCAGAATCATCTCTGACTGCTTTAGGTAGCTGGGGTAAGGGAGAACAGAGCATCTCCCTGCTGCCCAGGCCACCTCATGACAGAGGAGTAGCAGGGTCAGCTCTACTGTGTTCTCAACCAGGGGCCTGCTCACCTGTGCCCCCTCCACCAGGGCCAGCTCTCCCTACTGTCACAGCAGGTGGTGAGAGGAAAGGAAGCAAGGCATCACCCCCGTACCTATGCCATCTCACGTCAGATGGGGCCACCTCTCCTGAGCTCTTGCCCTCAGGGTTGGCTCACCTGTGCTGCCAGCCACCAGGGTTAGCTCTGCTGTGCTGTCCTGGTGAAATACAGTGCCTGCTCTCCTGAACGCTGCAGCTTATAAAGGGTGGGGCTAGCTCTCCTAAGCTTGAGAGAAAACTAAGGGAAAGTCTGAGGGCCTCTGTATCATTGAGTCAGATTTTAAATTCAATGGAAAATATTCATCCAAGGTCATAACTTCTGTCTTCCTGATGAGGAAATGGTGATCATTTTAAGATTTAAAATGTATTCACTTACATTGGTCTATTTTTTTCTGTCTGATCCTGTCCTAACCTTCCCCCACCCCCAACTTTTGAACAAGCTAGAGTCATCTGAGAAGAGAAGAATCTCAATTAAGAAAATGCTTTCATTGGGTTGGCCTTTGAACAAGCCTGTGAGGTATTTTTTGTCTTTGTTTTGTTTTGTTTTGTTATTTTTGATTGATTGATATGAGAGGGTCCAGCCCACTGTGAGCAGTGCAACTTCTTGGCTGGTGATCCTGGGTGCTGTAAGTAAGATGGCTGAGCAAGCCGGGGAGGGCAAGCCCTCCTCTATGGTCTCTGTATCAGTTCCTGTCTCCAGCCTTCTGTACTAATGTCCTCAATAATTGACTTTTACCTGGAAGGAGAAGTTGAGCAGAAACCCTTTCTTCCTCAAGGTCATAGTGTCTTATCACAGCAGTAGAGACCTTAGCTAAGATACCTAACTAATGACTAATGGCACCTAAGGCCCATGGGTATCATTCTTGGGCTGTTAAAACCTCACGAGATGACAGCACTTCTGAAATAGCCAATAAATAAGGCCAGGAAACGCAGCTTCAGACATTCTAATGAAACACACCTAGGAAACAGAAGGGAGGAGGCCCAGGTAGCTGGGAACACCCACCAGACAACACAAGGCGCTTCCCAGAGTGTGCGAGGAGGTCCTGATGATCGGGGTAGGGAGCCAAGATGGCTCTAGAAAGTACTGGAGAGTGTACAGATGGTGCCAGTGAATTCCCACAGACTTAGGACTCATCAACACTCAGTCTCTTGGAGACTGATGGTGTGGCAAGCACAAGTTTGTTTATTTGGGGGTTTCCTGAGACAAGATATCAAGTAGGCCAGGCCAACCTCAAACTTGCTGTGTAGGTGAGGGTGACTTTGAGCCCCTGGTACCCTTATGTTCACCCCCCAAGGTCTGAGATGACAGACATGCATCGTCATGCCCGAGGCACAAGTGTTTAAACAGCATCTTTAATGGAGTCACATAGCTTGTTTTTCTCCCTGTTTCCAGTCCCTTGGAACACTTACTCTATGAATGTGCAGCTTTAGACACGGGGACTCAGCTCTCTGTTTCTCATTAAATTAATGAGGTTATTATTAGTATCTACACATAAAGTCATCACACGTATTAAATGTGTCTAAAGGAGAACTGAGAGAGGGGCCTATAAATGTTGACGAATACAGACCTGGCTTGATTTGTAAGGTGCCACAGATGCTGCTTTTGCTCTTCAGCTGATAATCACAATTTTCATTTTCTTATTTTGTTAAAATCTGCAAAACATAGGCCTTACCATTTTAAGGGCTGGGCATGGTTGCATGTGTCTATAATATTAACTTTTTAGAGAACTGGGCAAGATGATATTGAGTTTAAGGCTATCCTGGACTGCATAGCAAGTTTGAGGCTAGTGTAGTCCACATAGCCAGACTATATAGAAAAATAAGTAAATTTAGCTATGTTTATCACTTGTAGATACACCATTCAGTGGCATCAGGTAGATTCACTTAATTTAAAAGGAGCCATGTGGGCCGGGGAAATAGCTCAGGATGTAGAAGTACAAGTGATCTAGCCTGAAAACCTGAGTTCAAGTCTAGGAATCACATGGTGGAAGAAGAGAACCGACGTCAGCAAGTCTTCCTCTGATGAACACACACACACACACACACACACACCCCTTAGGAAGGGGAGGGTGTGGGAGATACAAGTACAGTGCTCAGGGGAGTTAGCAACACCAGGGTGAGGGGTGGTCATTCAGAGGTGAGCCTGGTGTCTGGTGCTGTTTCTGACCAACCGATAGGTACAGATCACGCTCTTGCTGTGGTGTCCATGCTGCTGGCTGCTTCTATCTTCGTTAGTTCTTTGTTCCTGAGAAGGGAAGGTCTGGGCTCTTATCCACTTTGTGGATGTCATTCTTTTGCAGTGTCATCAGACCTATGACTGAAGCACTCAGAAGTTCTAGGTACAGTGATCACAGGTTTATGACTAACATTGTCTAAGACTTTTAGATGTCATGAGGTGCTGAGGTCAGCAATTCTACTGAATTCCTTGAAATGGATAAGACCAAAGTATCAAAGGCCATTTTCTGAAAGTCATAAGGAGGAGGGAATAAACAGACCTCAATCAAAATGAGATGTCTCCACCCCTTGCTCTCTGAGAGTGTGTCCTCATGCTCCTGGGGCACTGGTCATTAATGACACCATTGCCATGATGCTGAGGAGGTGACTGACCCTGAGAAGGGTGCACACATTTGCGAATTCAACCTTAGAGAAATGTTTCCAAATTAGTTTATTTATTGATTTGTTCCTTCAGGAAATGTTTACTTAGTAATGAGCATATCCCATGAATTGTGGTGGCCACTGAAAGATGTCACCATTTTAAAGAAGTTTCCTTTAAAAATCTATTTAATTTATTATTATAATTGTGCATAATTACACGTATGTTGGCATGTGCACATGCCTTCGCACTTGAGTGTGCATGTTGGTGTGAATGTGTGTACACACGTGCTCTGTGCAGTTGGTTTTATCTCTCCACTTTTATACGGATTCCATGGATTGAACTCTGTTTATTAGAATAGGTGACATCTTTACCCGCAGAGCCATCCTAATACCCTGAGGAAGGTTTCTAGCATGCAACTTTTCAAACAAATGCCTTGTTTTCTTAATTCTGAATTTTATTATTTAATATTTTTCTTATCAATTTATGTGTATGAATGTCTTGGCCTCTTCTTTATGACTCTCAGAAAATAGCCTTTGATGCTTCTGGCTTTATTCATGTCCAGGAATTCATAAGAATTGCTGACCTTAGTGCCACATAGTCATAGTTATAGTCATAGTCATAGTCATAGTCATAGTCAGTCATAGTCATAGTCAGCTAGATGTCTTGTATATACCTGTTGCCTGCAGAGGCCAGAAGAGGGCATCAGAGTCCTGGGGAGTGGACTCACAGAGGGCTGTGAGCTACCACATAGGTGCTGAGAATCAAACCCACATCCTCTGGATGAACAACTTGTGATCTTTACCACTGAACCACCTCTCTAGTCTTTAATACTGACTTTTTGTTTGTTTGTTTGAGATATGGCCTTGACTTGCCTGGAGCATACATGGAGACCAAGCTGAACTCAAATTCACAGAGATCCACCAGCCTCTGCTTCCCAAGTGCTGGGATTAAAGATGCACACCACCATGCCTGGTCCGGGAACTCACCCTGTAGGCCAGGCTGGCTTTGAACTCACAGAGACCCACCTGCCTCAGCCTCTTAGGTGTTGTATTAAAGGGATGTGTCACCCTTGTTTTTTTTTGTTTTTGTTTTTGTTTTTGTTTTTTTTTAATTTTTAGAGATAGTTTATTCTGGACCATGGCCAGGAACACAGATTTAGGCTACCCAAATTTCCATGTTCCAACATGGAAGCAAGTTTCTTGAAGTTTTAGTTTTACAGAACAAGGAAAGCAATAAATCAAGGCAAGTTTAAAATACATTGGTGGCTACATCAGAAGGGCACCACAAGGTTCTGGTGCAGCAAGACGGGGAAGGCTTTCTAAAGGCCATGGCTGTTGGAGGCTGGTGGTCTGCTAAGTTAATAGATACCAAAAGGTTTTCATTTGTTGGTCACAGGATGTTAATTCTGACACAGAGGTAGGCAAGTGGCTGTTCCAGGGGCTGAAGCTAGCCAAAGATAAGGTGATTAGCCTCTATGCCTGTAACATTCCAACCTCCCCACATCACTGTGGTTTTAACCAGTCAGTCAGTCTTTATAGACCCAACTTCTTTCCAGGAATTCTCATTCATGGTCCCCACACTGGCCGAGCATTACGTGTGTGTACGCGGGAGGAGCCACATACTACTTATTACTAGAGATTAATGTCCCTCGGAGCTGGAAGCTCACCTCTAGGACCAGATGTAGGTGAGGCTGAGTAGTGAGCACGACAGCAGCCTTCAGGAGGGAAGAATAGCTGGCATAGGCCATCAAGAAGGAAGCCCTGGGTTACATCCAAACTATGAGCCATCGTCGTCTGGGTGTAACTCATGCTAGGGTACTATACCTAAGACTAACTAACCAAGAACATAGTTTAGTGCGATGAAGTAAACTATGAAAAAACTATAATCTGGTATATCTAAAATACCAAAATTTACCATTTTTAGACTATGTTGGCTTTATATTCCCTTCTCCACTGCATTTACAGTTATTTGTACTCTATGAACTATATTTCTTATATTTAAATGGTTAGAAATGAAGTCCCAAACTTTTGTTGTGAGCCCAGCCTTTAATGGCTGAACCATTTTTCCAGCCCAGGAGCCTATATTTTTAATTTAGGTCTCTTCTTCTGTACAAGCTTGTAAGTATACCCCAAAGGTCTTAGACTGGCTGACTATCAAAGAGTATGGGTATACTGTTTTAAAGGAGACACTCCATTTTTTCAGGTGAACATACTCACAGTCAACCACCTAGAGGAGGTCAGAGACTTTGTTCATCTATTCACCCATCCACCCACCTACCCACTCATCCACACACCCACCCACCCACCCATCCACCCATCCACCCGTCCACCCATCCACCCATCCACCCACCCACCCATCCACTCACCCACCCACCCACCCACCCACCCATCCACCCACCCACCCATCCACCCACCCACCCACCCA
>JADRCH010000086.1:1524499-1552025 GCA_019843965.1 Rhynchomys soricoides
GTGTGCGACACCCTGGTACATGCAATGTGTGCGACACCCTGGTACATACATGATATTTGCAGCCTTTCATCACATTATCTCCTTTATGGTTTGAAATTATTTGATGTGATCTGAATCTGGAAGTTCCTACTGTACTTTATGCGGCCGGACCTAACTTTCTTTATGTAACTTAAACAGTATTTTAAAATTACGTTTATTTATTTAATGGGTCCAATCACATGTGCACCCCCACCCCCGAGTGTGTGTGTAGTGGATGAAAACGGGATGCAGAGTGCAGCTTGCAGGGGTCAGTTCTCTCTTTATCACGTGGGGCTCAGGGACCAAACTCACGGTTTCAGGTTTTAGGCGCTTTTCCCACCGAGCCATCCCAGCAGCCCCACCTCACGTAACTTATATCAAATGATTCCAAGGAACCTTTGTGAGAACAAACATATGTAGATGGAAAGGTTTTCTTGCTGGATTTCCTCTGACTTAACACTGGGGCTGCATTATGATGGCTATACATTGTAGGCCCTTTCTGGCATGGGATCCATGGCTATAATTAATAGGGTGTGTGCTTGCTTGTATCTTTGTTTCGTCTAAATATTGACACATTCTGTCTTAAATATTTAAAAAGCCTGGTAGAAAGCCAAATGCTATTGCTTAAATTCCTTACATCAATGGTTAAAGATTTCTAATCTTGTCTTTTAAATGGTGTACTGGAAGTGTCACCTGTGAGAATGGCTGCCAAGGAGTGTAGAATGATTGAAAACTCTTTCCAACAAAACCCCAGTTAATTCTTGTCCAGTGTTAATTCACAATAGAATAGGCTGCTTAATCTCGGGTGACCTAACACATGGCTTATAAGGCTGTCCTGGGGTCAGTTGTTTCATAGTTTTGAGTTTGTTTACTTATTAGCAGACAGCTTGATAGTGAACCAAGGATTCAGTTCTGGGAAACATCTGGGAAGCCCGTGGCTTATCTCATGCCTAAAAACTGAAGGTCAAAGGTCTGAACAGCTTTAGATTGCACTTAGTCGATGAGCCAGACAGGTGGAGAGGGCCCCAGTTCGCTCCCATCCCTCCCACCTTCCCCTCCCCTCTCCACCACTAGCTTTTTGGTTGTTGATTTGACACTAGATCTCACTATGCAGCCCAGGTTGGAATGGAACTTGCCATGTAGACCAGGACAGCCTTGAACTTACTACGTAGACTAAGCTAGTTTTGAACTTGGCTATGTATGGCATTGAACTTGCAATCCTCTTACCTCTACTTGCTGAATCTCTACTATGCCTAGCCTAGATGGCCCCCTTACCTGAAGACTAATTAAGATGGAAAATTTCTTTTCTTCTTAGTAATGCAAAGACCATTTATCTCCGTCTCTCTGTCTTTCCCTCCCCTTTCCCTCCTTCTCTGCCTCCCTCTTCCCACCTCTCCTTCCTTCCTTGTTTCCTTTTTCTTTCTTGAGATAGGGTCTAATATAGTCCAGGTTGGCTTTGAACTCACTATATAGGTGAGACTAACCTTGAACTCTGGAATCCCTTACTTCTTCCCAAGTGCTAGGATTACTGGGTACTTGAGATACCTGAGTACTTGGATATCCAGGGCCCCAAGCCAGTAAATGTATGCTATGCTGCTAATGCACATCCTCAGTTCAGTGCATTTCAAAAACCTACACCACAGCCGCCAACACCATTAGTAACAAACATTTCTCATCTGAGGGGCTGATGGCACAGCTCTTTAACCACATAGTTTTAACACACAGTAGTATTAATGCTTTCCTGGCAGTGGTGAGCTATTCGAAGGCCACTGTAAGCTCCACCCTTTGAAAGTCAGAATGCCATTAGGGAGAAGTAGAGGGGATGGGCTCTAGAACCCAAGTCTCTCTCCTTTATAGTGTTCATATCATCCCTAAGGTGACAACTACTTCTGTAACCTCAAGGGAAGAACTTGAAGTTTTGGCGATTTGCATAAAAATGTTTTCTGGATTGTTCAACATCTGCCTGTCACAGCATCTGGCTTCTGACTTTCAAAAGCTCTCATCCAGCTAGGTATGGTGGCTCACACTTTTACTCTCTGCAGATCTCTGTGAGTTCGAGGACAGCCAGGGTTATTATGTAGGGGGACCAACAGAATGGCTCCTCCAAAGGAGGTGGTAAGAGGTTTTCTTAGTCAGGGTTTCTATTGCTGTGATTAAACCCCATGACCAAAAGCACGTTGCAGAGGAAAGGGCTTATTGGGCTTCCACTTCCATATCACTGATCGTCATTAAAAGAAGTCAGGACAGGGACTCAGACAGGGCAGGAACCCGGAGGCAGGAGCTGATGCAGAGGCTGTGGAGGTGTGCTGATTACTGGCTTGCTCTTGATGGCTTGCTCAGCCTGCTTTCTTATAGAATTCAGGATGACCAACCCAGGGATGGCACTACCCACAATGTGCTGGGCCCTCCCCCATCAATCACTAATTAAGAAAATGTCCAATCTTAGAGAGGAATTTTCTCATTTGTCATTTCCTCCTCTCAGATGACTTCAGCTTTATCAATTTTGACATAAAACTGTCCATCTCAGAGGGGGAAGGGCTGTCCTGTCATCAGTGAGGTGGTGACTCAAGAACATGTCATTAGCATTCACAAACATATCCATAGAGTGGGCTTTAAGAAGTGTGTCTCGTAGGCACCAAAAGACATCCAGAAATTTACCATGATGGAGATGGGGACTCCATATACTCAGCAACACAATCTATGCTAAAGGACACGAATGTCTCATTCATCTTTGTTGATTTATCCAGAACAGTAACAAGGAAGGGACCCATCAAAGAGTCATACTCGTTGTAACCTACATCCTTGCTACAGAACAGAAAATCCACAGTTCATGTGCCCAAGAACTGAGGTGTGTCAAAAAAAGTTATCAAACTACGAAAAAATATGACTGGGTTCTTTCTTGGAATTTTCTGCTGTGTTATACTTGCTGCTGTTGCATCTTGGTTCCATTGACTCTCCTGTGCCATGTCACCAATGGCTTCTTAGTTCCCAGGGACATCAGTGCTGGAAACACCTTGAATCACTGAGACATTTGTCTCAGATTTTCTCACAAACATTTTCCAAATCTCCAAATGCAAGTTTTTCTAGAAGGGTTTTTGTTTGTTTGTTTGTTTGTTTTGTGCTCTCAAGGACTTGTTCTAATGGTTGCAAAGGACCGTTGGTCTAATTTCCTTGGGGCATGACCTCTGTCTTTGGAAGAATTCTGCACCCACAAATCACAGGAGGAACAAGGAAGTATTTTTATACATGTGTCTGAGTTCCCCTTTCTTCTTTAGAGATGTCTACTGAAGGCTTTGGGATTACCCCTGGCCTGCCCCTTGCCTTCAGTGTAAACAGATCATAAACTTCGCAGGAAAGCACTTCTGAGGTTTTAAAGACCTGTTTACAACCAGGTTTGATCTCTAAAAACTGAACTTTACTCCAAAAAGAGAACTCCAAAAAGGAGAGTGTATGCTGCTCGCAGGCATTCTCCTCCCTTCCCCTCAGAGCAGCACACTTCTCTCCTGATGTCTGCAGTAAGGGTTGATGGCAGTGGTGTTTGTTCTGGAGTGCCGCTCACGTGACTTTCTCTTGATGTTGGATGGCCGGTTAGTGCAGTGCTTCATGTCTGTGGGAAAGCTTCTATGGAGAGAGAGTATTCTGAACTTTGAACGTATTTGAGAAGTCTGTACAGGAACTCAAATGTCCCTTGAGGAACAATGATGGCCCCTGAGAGTTTGGACTCTGAGAGCCTGTGACCCTCACAGGTGCTCAGTCTTGCAACCACAAGGCATCAGAAATAGAGTGTAGAGTGGCCACCTGCTGCCAAGCCTGTTTGCTCAAACTTCCAAAAGGCTTCATGTTTTGTGACTCTACATCCATTCCTGGTGAGAATGTCTAACCTGGAGATAGATGAGTGGGGGCCTGGGAATCCTAGAAAGAGCGGAAGGGCTTGTACCTGGGAATCTGGGGGGGCACAACTTTAGACACACTGGGAGGCGCTGGAATTTCCAAAACATTAGGACAAGGTTCCTCATGACCACTCCAATCTTGCATCTTGTCAAGAGGATCTGACAGAGCACTCACCTTTCACTTGATTTCAGTAGCAGCAACAAGGAAAACCAAGACTGCACACTCTCACCTTCTCCAAGACTTCTTCTGGTATATCCCACCTGTCCTCCCACCCCCTACACTCCAGCCCCATCCCTCACCCAGGGTGACATGCGTGACTGTTTACATACCTTGGTTGGGTGACATTTCTCTTTACTTCTCATGTTTGCATGCTTATCTCCTGCTTTCAACTGCAGAATTCGTTCAAAATCAGGACATATAGAGTAAAACTCCCCACCCAGCACAGTGAAGGCCTGAAGGTTGACTCAGACTTGAAATCCAAGTGCGGAAGTGTGTACTGGTCAACTTATACATTTGCTTATACAGGCTCTTGCTATGCAGCCCAGGCTCCTCAGGAACTTGTGATCCTTCAGCTTCCTGAAGACTAGAGGCTCTTCTTCCCCTCACCACACATATCCCTCACCACACACATATATACATATTTACACACACACACGCACACACTTTTAAATTTACAGGAGTTGGAAGAACTGTGTACCTTTCACTCAGATTTCCTAACAGTTGATATTTTATATTTGCTTGATTAGTCTCTTGTCCTCTCTCTCCAGATGAAGAGATAGTTTGGGATATTATACACGTGTAAATAATTAACACATACTGTTTTTTGGAACCTTAAAGATAGTGCTAACTTAAAAAAATCTATTTGATGTATGTATATGAATGTTTTCCCTGTGTTTTATAAACGTATTCCACATGTCCTATGCCCTTAGAGGCCAGAAGAGGAGCTCATAGCCTGGAACTGGAGTTATAGATGATTGGAAGCCACCATGTGGGTGCTGGGAATCAACCTCTAGCCCTCTTCAAGAGCACGTGCCTCTCCAACCCCTAAATTTTGCTTTTATGAGTCTTTCTCTGTGGTTCTAGCTACTCTGGAATTTGCAGTGATCCATTTGCTGGTGCTTTCTGTGTGCTGGGCTTCTAGGGGTGGACCACCACACCCAGATTCAAATGCTTTTCTTTTCTTTTCTTTTTGTTTGTTTGAGCCAGGACTCCCAAGATGGACCAAGCTGGCTTTAAACTTCTGGCAACTATCTTGCCTCGACTCCCGAATTCTAGGATTACTGACATGAGACATGATAACTGGCTTTAAATGATTACTTTTCTATTTTTAAATTATTCCACTGCCCTCCATTCACATCAATCAGGGTTTTATTGTTTGTTTTTTAAAGTTTTTAAAAAATATTTTATGTGTGTATGTGTATGCATTTCCCCCCTCCCCCAATTCTTTAACCATCTGCAAAATATAGTTGGCAAAGATTTTCTCCCATTCTGTAGGCTGTCTGTCTACTCATTCCTTTACCATGCAGAGACTTTTGTATTTTACATAATTGCATTTGTCAGGTCTTGGGGTTGACTCCTGTGCCACTGGAGTCCTGTTTAGAAAGTTCTTGCCTATGCCTGTATCTTAAAGTGTTTGCTCTGCTTTTGCCTGTCCAACGGATTCAGCTTTCAAATTCGATCCATTTTGAGTTGGTTTCTGGGCTGGTAAAGAATGTGGCTCCAGTTTCATCGTCTGTGGCAGCTGCCCAGGTTCTCCAGCACCATGATTGACAGATACTTCTTCCAATGCACATGCTGGATGACTGTGTCAGAAAGCTGGGGGCCACAGCTGCGTGGGCTTATTCTGGACCCTCTATCATCTATCAGCCTCAATGTCTGTTTGTGTTCCAGTACCTGACTGCCTTTGTCTCTGTGGTTCTGTGGTATAATGAAGTCAGGTGTCATGGCACCCCCAGAAGTGCTCACGTTCTTCCTGCTTAGGATAGCATTGGCAATGCTATTACTTGTTTCCATATTAATTGCAGGATTTTTTATTTTTTATTTTTTAAATTCTATGAAGAGTGCTTCTGGAATTTTATGGAGATTGTCTTAGACTCAGAGGTTACTTTTGGCAATGTTGTCATCTTTCTTTTTTTTTTCTTTAAAAGATCTATTTATTTATTTTATGTAGATGAGTACACTGTAGCTGGTTGTGTAGATGGTTGTGAGCTATCATGTCATTGCTGGGAATTGAACTCAGGACCTCTGCTCACTCGAGCCCCGCTCACTCTGGCTCAAAGATTTATTTATTATTATATGTAAGTATACTGTAGCTGTCTTCAGACACACCAGAAGAGGGTGAGCCATCATGTGGTTGCTGGAATTTGAACTCAGGACCCTCAGAAGAGCACTCAGTGCTCTTAATCGCTGAGCCATCTCTCCAGCCCCTGTTGGCATCTTTCACAACCTAATTCTGTTCATCCTTTCCAGTATCTACTTTCTTGTTCGGTTTCTTTTTGTCTTAGTCATGCCATTTAAGTTGCAAGCTCCTTTCATTTCCTTGCTTAGCTCTGTTCTCGGTGTTCATCATTGTTTGAAGCTGTTGTGGGTGTAGTGTTTCCTTACTTTCTTCTCAGCAATGCTGTTGTTGGTCTGTGAAAGCTACTTATTTTTGTTGATCCCATACCATTTCTGAAATTGTCTATAAGATTGAAGAGGATCTCAGGGGAGTCTGCAGGGCTTTTTAAATATAGACTCATTCCTTCATGATAAAGGTTCTGAGGAAATCAGAAATCTATCAAATATGCTCCAATGTAATAAAAGCTATTTACAGAATACTTAAATATTAAGTATTTAAGAATACTTATTATTTAAGAATACTTATTTACAGAACATAACCACCAATCCTGAAACAAGACAAGGGTGCCTACTCTATCCAGTCTAAGATCAAGATAAATAGAGATAGATAGATAGATAGAGAGAGAGAGAGTAAACGTAATTAAAAATACTTTTGAAAACTTTGGGAAAGTTGGTCATTGTGTCTGCAGCAGCTTACGGTTTCTGATCATTTTGAGCTTTCCCCAACTCAGGACAATCAATGAAGAGTTTTGAGCACTCGCTGTCTTCTAGGTCCCGGTGTGGGTGGAGGCAGGTCACAGAATCATCAAACACGCCCCAGAAGTTGAAGGCAGCAGGGACCCACGACATATCTAGACTTCCCCTCTCAGAGTCCCACCAGTGCTGCACTTGGGTTTTAATCTTCCCTCAACAGTGGCCCTGGGGCAGAGTTCCCTGGGCACAACGTTGGAAGGATGTGACCTTGCTGTGTCTGGTCTTTTAAGAGGATGTCTTTGTGTGTCCTAAGAGCAAAGACTCAACAGAGAACACAGTGTTGTGCAATCAGGACTGTGAACATCCCAGTGAAAAGGAGAAAACCCTTGGGGATCTAATTTATTTAGGAATCTTTGTCCTCTTTATTTTTACTGGTTATCTTATTTATCTTAATATTTTAAAGATATAGTCTTGACTTTATTATTTATTGGCATAAATAAGAAAGTTCTTTGCTCACATACACATGTACCCCTTCCCCATGCATATAATTGTAAAAAACCTTTTTTTTTTTTTTTGGTTTTTCGAGACAGGGTTTCTCTGTGGAGCCCTGGCTGTCCTGGAACTCACTCTGTAGACCAGGCTGGCCTCGAACTCAGAAATCCTCCTGCCTCTGCTTCCCAAGTGCTGGGATTAAAGGTGTGCGCCACCACTGCCAGGCTGTAAAAAAATCTTAACAGTGAGTAATAATTTAAGAGCTTGACAAAGAAGTACATGTTTATGGTCACCATAACATGTATAAAAACATAAAATATGCAAAGCATAATACCATGTTAAGGAAATTCACCCGTGACCTATTGCTTAGCTACCTACTGTCTCTGGATGAGAGAACTAATAATGTTATTCCCACAGACACTTTTTTGGGAACTACCTGGGCATCTGTATACAAATGCTCCGCTTAGATGTAAACATAATACATATCCTGTTTTGTGCCCTTCTCTTAAAGCTAATGCTGTGTATTAATGAACAATACATCTGGAGCTAGCTTATTAGTTTTCATTCTTCTTTATTTCTTTATTTATTCATTTTAAGTGTGCGTGGTGCTGGAGACCAAACCCAGCTATTTACCCGCCCATTTGTATATTATATTATATTATATTATATTATATTATATTATATTATCAGTTGTATGTCATAAGTGTTTGAGACATACAGAAACACGCAGAACAAACAGCAAAAGCCTCATTGCATTCCTCTCACACAACTGTGTGTGTGCAAGTGCATGTGCATGTGTGTGTGTGTGTGCGCGTGTGTATGCAGGCATGTGCATGTGTGTGTGTGTGTGTGCGGTATGTGTGTGTTAGGTGGATTGCATGTGCCACTCACAGGTGTATGGCGGTCAGATGACAATTACAGGAGTTAGCTCTCTCACCTTGTGTGTTCTGGTGATGAAACTTAGGTTATCAGATTTGGCAACAAACATCTTTATTCACTTAGCTATCTTGTCAATCTGTCTCACGACTTTTAGAAATACCTTAACACATACATATACACAAACATGCACATACACATATGGGATATTTTACTTTAAAATTATTTTGGAGTATCTGAAATGGTATTATATTATACATGAGTGACTTTTTAGTTTAAAATGTAAAAACTGTGGTGTACATAAGCAATGGAGTTTTATCCAGTTGTGAAAAAAGAACTAAATGATGTCATTCACAGAAATGTGGATAAACTGGAAATCATCATGCTAAATGAAAAACAAAAGCCAGACCCAGAGAGACAAGTATGTGTGCTTTCTTTTATATGTAGACTCTGGATGGACATAGATACTACATGAAACAGAAGAGGGGCCCCTCGGGAAGAGGAAGAGGGGGCAGTGGGAAATGGGGAGGGGAAGGAGAGAGGCCAAAATGGGAGGGGATGAGGTGAAATATCCTATGGAAACTCCGTTACTTTATACACTGAATAGACACTACTGTATCCTAAAAAATCCTCAAGAGAAACCAAACGAAACCACCAAGCAGTGGCATGCTAGCTATTCTCTTCTGTCTCTGCATTTTCTTCACACACACACACACACACACACACACACACACACACACGGGTCTTAGCCTTGGTGGTGCTGGAGTCTCATGCACTAGTCACATTCTCTGCCACTGCCTCCGCCCTGACTGCCCATTGACTCCGCCCTGGCTGCCCATTGACTCCGCCCTGACTGCCCATTGACTCCGCCTGGCTGCCCCCTGACTCCGCCCTGGCTGCCCACTGACTCCGCCCTGACTGCCCACTGACTCCGCCTGGCTGCCCACTGACTCCGCCCTGGCTGCCCACTGACTCCGCCTGGCTGCCCACTGACTCCGCCCTGGCTGCCCATTGACTCCGCCTGGCTGCTAGGTACCTTCATACCCACATATATGCAAGTGCCTCACCTTTTGGTGTAGCCGTAGAGGGTCATATTCCCTCACACACTGCTGTGGCTTACACAGTCTGACCCTTGGTGAGTGACAGATTCCTAGAATGCAAAGACACTGTGCCTCTGTGGACTGTCTTATCGGTCCAGCCTCTTACTAGTCACACACTTCTTATTTATTTATAAATTAGTTCAAGCTCAAAACTTGCCATATGTCTTGTATCACTCTAGATTAACTTAGTTCTTGACTAATTTAAACTTAAATCAATACTGCATTACCTTACAAATAAAGACTTGTTCAACAAGTTGAGATCAAGAAAAGCTTTCCTATCTATCCCCTGCTTTTTGCAGAGACCACTGTGACATCATCCAGTCAGCTGATGGGATGTAAGCCTTCAGTGTAAGCATCCCAGTGTAGGCCATGAATGTAAGCATCCCAGTGTAGGCAAGCATCCCGGTGCTTCCTGAGCCCTTGCTTCAATTGCTCTTTATTCTCTGGGGCCTTTCTATACATTTCCATCCAGACTCTCCACCTTGCCTGTGAATGAGTTTGGCAGTGTTTGGGAAGCCGGTTGATAGTGTTCCAAGTGCCAGATGAGTAGGAGAGAGGTCTCATCCCAGCCAATGAGTAGGTAAGTATTAGTCACACAGGAGTACAAACAAGTCTGGAAAACCACATCTAACCAGCTGTGGCCAGCGGTGCCCATCGTTGGCTGCCTACAGACACCTCTGTGCTGCATTAAGAAAGAGTTCCCACTTGTTGCAGCAACACGGCCAGCTGCTGGGAATTAGGTGGTAAAGATCAGAGGCGAGGGGGTGGCTGCAGGGACTGAGAGAGAAGGCAGGGCCACTCCTTGCACAAACAGTTCCCCGTGACTCTCCTCCAAACGGAGTTGGCACCAGCAGAGGAGGTGGGTCAGAGAAAAAGAAGGAAGCTCTCCACACCCTCATTGATTCTTCAGTGGAGAATTGATGAAGGAGAGTCCTGAAACTGGAAACCAGGGCTCCGCTGGGAGGAAGCAGGCCAGCCTTTGTGAAGCAGAAAGGCCCAGAGCTCTCTGTTCGCACCAGTGAGATGGATGGCAGAAGGCTTTTCTAGAATCTTCTCCCTCACTACAGAAAATCCCTCACCAGAAACCTCACTACCATTTCTCCAAGACCTTGGGTTTTGAAAGTGTTCATTTCTATCAACCAGAAGGATAAGCTGTGAGCTGTGATGATTCCACCTGTCTTTGAGTGTGATTTAACACTTAAATATAAAAAATGCTGAACCGTAGATAGGTTAATCTATTCAATTTCCAGTCTTAGGGAAGTGAATCACAGTGCACCCTTCAGAAAGCCAGCTTTGGTAGGATGCATGTTGACTGGGATAAATCTTCCCAAAGCAGGCGTAAAGCTGTGATTTCACCTTGAACGCTGTGTCTGTGATACTCACATCTTATTCAGCCAGGTAGTTATTGGTTTGATAATCCACTAGGTAAACATTTGTTTAATGCTTACAATGTGCCAGGCTGAACCTTCATTGTGACTCCTTTCCACGTAGATGAATTTCTCTGAAATGTAAGCTTCATCTTCACTGCTTTGCCCTCCCTCCCTCTCCTCCTTCCTTCCTTCCTTCCTCCATTCCTTCTTCCCTCTCTTTCTTCCTTCCCCCCTTTCTCCCTTCCCTCCCTCCTTCCCTTTCTTCCTCCTTCCCGCATCCCTTAATTTCTTAGTTTCTGGGTTTTGAGACAGGTTCTCATGTATTCCAGGCTGGCCTCAAACTCCTTAAGTAGATGAGGAGCCTTGAACTTCTGATCCTCTTACTTCCATGGGTGTACTCTACCACGCCCAGTTTTATACCGAACTGGGACCAAACCCAGGGCTTCCTGTATGTTAGGCAAGTACTATACCAAGTAAGCCACGCCCCAGCTATGCATTGTCTCTAGTACTTACAATTGTGGGTGACACAAAAATATTTGTCGAAAAAAAGAAAGGAAGGAAGGAAGGAAGAAAAGCGAAGGAGAGAGGGAATATCATTATGTCTCTCTTACAAAATACAAAATGCTGAACCTTAGCTAGGTTAAGAAAATCCCTCAGGGCTTCACACCTAAGAGGCAGCACTTGACTTCAGTGTACTTGAGGGTTACATGCATTCAAACTGGTGAGGTATTGCTTGGTAACAAAGACAAAGATGGCACTATTGGGGAGTCTGGAGTTGGTTCAGGGAGCATGTGGCACTCGGATGTCAGCATTCAGGGACAAATTTCTCAGAGGGTTACTGTTGGCCAAGTAAGGGTGTCCCAAACTCTGACTTACTGGAAAGAAGCTCAAAGTCCACTTGGAATACCCCACACATGCCAAGACCTCACTACAGTAAATTCTTACCTGAGAACCTAAGAACGTCTGTCTAGATATGGTATTCTCTGTTTCTGTGGATTTAACAGAAACCATGTCCCCAGTGTCTTCTCTCTGGAAAATGTTCCTCAGTTGATCTTCACAGCTTTTTGAGGAGTTTTTTGAGGAGTTTGGAGGAAGTTATTCAGCTTAGCTAATGCCTGTCAAGATTCCCATCCATTACTAATGGCAGAGCGCAGCCTTGGCAGCCTGCTTTCCCTCTGGTCCTTAGTAATTGGAAGGAGAGATTGGATATTCTTTGCTTTTGATCAAGACTCATCTCCTGCCAGGAGCAAGGAAGGATGTGTAGGAGGGAATGTCTCTGATAATAACAATAACAAGAGTAATGAGTAAAAGTTTTCAACAGGATCTTGGGCAACTACATTACCCAGGCCATTTACTGTTTATAGTGTGAGTAGTTTTTTCTATGTGAACAATGGTTCTCAAAAGCCTTCCTTCCCTAGGCCCCTCCTGCACATGTTGAATGACCCTATATGAGCTACAGAGAGCCTGCTCTCCAAACTTGATTTTCTTTTTCCCTGATTGTTTTTGGAAGTGCATACAGCTTAGTGTGTGAGGGACTTTCATTAGCCTGTAGTTGGGGGAGGGCCATGGTCTCTGGGTTCACGGTTTCTTGATATTGTCACTGATAGATAGTACCTACTCTGTGACCATGCTGAACCAGTGACAGGTCATCGAGATTGAGAAAACCTTCCTTTCAACTTCTCTCCTCACACTCAATCTGATTAGGGGGCTGATTTAAGAAACTGGGCTGTGGCTTCAACAATGAACTGTCTTTCCAAGTCCCTCTGTATCACCCCTTGAGTGATTGAAAAGAGGAAGCGGGATTTCCTCCTCCCTGCTCTGCTGGACAGAGCCTCCTCCAGCATAGGGCAACCCAGCCTTGAGCCAAGGTTGCAGGAAGTCCCTCATCTTCCATGCCCCACCCACATCCTGGTGACCCGAGGATGAGCAGGAAGTGGAAAGT
Source organism: Rhynchomys soricoides (assembly GCA_019843965.1). Taxonomy (NCBI): domain Eukaryota; kingdom Metazoa; phylum Chordata; class Mammalia; order Rodentia; family Muridae; genus Rhynchomys; species Rhynchomys soricoides. The sequence goes on from JADRCH010000086.1 coordinate 1,537,219, forward strand.
GTCCTGTAGCCTTTCAAGCTCCCTGTGTGCCCCCTGCGGCGCGCTCCCCCCGCAGCGAGTGAGCCTTTAAGAAAACAATACCATCACCCCCTAAGATCCCAGGACAGTCTCTCCACAAAACCTGGCCCATTTGCCTCTGACATGATTATCATTCTTTTCATTTTGCTTGGGAGGAAAGGTTGAATGTTGTTCTGGGGAAGTTTTTGACTAAGTTGTTTACCTGATAGAGATGGGGCAGGCTTCCTCCTGGTCCCTTCTAGGTCAGGGGACCCTGTGGCAGCCCTGGCTAATACCAGAAGCATGGATTTACTCACATTGATGCTTTAGACTTGACAGCACACCCCTGTACCCTGACTGTCAGCTGTTCTGTCCCTTTGGACATGTGGTATTCTCCTGACTTGTAAGGAAGGAATCCTCAGTGCTCCACTGGAGTGATTTTTAGATTAGACAACCCTGGAGTCTGCTTGGGTGACTCTCGGATGCACCTCCATCTTCTTTCCCCAGAAGGTTCTCTTCCTCTTTTCTTTACATCTCCTTGTGTGGTGCCTTCTTGCTTTTGTGTATCAAGTGTTTGAAATGTGTCCAGCTGCCAGCCTCCATCCCTCTTGTTCTGTGTAGTCATTACCTTGTTGTAATTGCACATTGTTAAATTGATTGTCTGTGTTAAGTGCAATGAAGGACAGCTGTGCTCTGCTCTGCCCCTGGGTATCCATGGAGCCCCCTTTTGACCAACAGCGGTGGGCTGTCCTTTGTCTCGGCCCTCATCCACTCTGCTCAGGATCTCTGCCCAGGTGTCTCTGTCCCCCCACAGCCACCCCAGAGTCCACACAGATGCTATGCCTCATGCTGCCTTTGGTCTCCTCTGATGCCAGATGCCAAAGATCTCCTTAGCTGTCTGTTTTTTAATCTCAGAAAAGGCTGCTACCACTTGGTTTTGGATATAAAGTGGTTGCTTGGAAGCATGGTGTGGTCAGGAAAGTTGGACCTTTTAGGTCAGGTAGGCTGAATATAGATCCCGTGCATGGCAGTGTTGCTGTGTGCACTCTTCTTGGCTCCAAGGGTCCTGAGAAGCATCAGAATCTCCGCTTTGGGTACTCTCTATCTAGGGGGAAGAGTCAAGCCCCAACATATGACATTAGTCAGTTTCTCTCACAGTGACATTTAAAATAGCCACACTCACCAGCTGGTCAAGAGCAAAGGTTATTAGGGAGCTCAGTTCACTATTGATGGCCCCTTCGGAACGGGTGGTGGTGGTAGGGACGGTGGTCTTTTTGGGTTCCTGTTTAGTATAAATTTCGTTTCCGTATGAATTCAGTATAAATTTTAGGTTCCTGTTCTGGCTGGCTGGTGCCAGGCATTCAGTATGTTTTAAGTCCCCTGAACCAAAGCAAGCAGAGCACCCAAGAGGAAGACTTAGCTTCATCAGGGGTCAAGGAAGGATAGAGGCCTACGGAAGATAAGATACCTGAGTTACTTAACTGACAACTTGAAAGAGGAGCAAAGAATAGAGGAGGCAAACTGTGTATCAACTGGTGGTATCAATGTGATCAGAAGGACAATGGAGGCCGAGACACAGAGGTGCTGGAGACAGTGGGAGGCAAAGTGTCCTGGTGGGTAAGGTCAGTAGACAATCAGAATTTTATTTTTGTTATTTTAAAACATGATTGAAATTTTAATTAATTAATTAATTAATTGTTTTGAGACCGAGTCTTACTATGTAGTCTTGCCTGGCCTGGAACTCACTATGGAGACCAGGCTGGTCTCAGATTTACAGAGATCTGACTGCCTCTGCCTTCGCTTCCTAAATGCTGGGATTAAAGGCACGAACCACCATACCTAGCACACAGCCAAAGGTTAAACATGTATTTATGGCAGGGAAGAGGATCGCTCTGGGGGAAGGCACGGCAGGAGAAGGAAGCCACAGATCTACTGCGGGACTCATAGAGATCCAGAAACAGACAACCCACTTGTGGGGACCTCCTTTTGTCTACACTACCCTTCACTTCCAGACCTTTGAAGAACGTTGCTGAAGATCCATCACTAAGCTGTGTGCCCAGTTACAGTAACAAAGCATTGAGCAGAAACAACTTAAGAGAGTGAACCTTTATTTTGGTCCATGGTTTCAGAGGACTGCAGTCCATCAGGGTGGGGCTCTGTGAGCTCAGCTAAAGCCTGGATTCAAGCTGCCATTGAAGGAAGAAGGAAGGAAGGAAGGGAGGGAAGGAGAGAGGGAAGGAAGGAGGGAAGGGAGGAGAAAAACAAAGAGAGCCTTGATGGGTGTATACTGTTTACCTCTTCTTCCTCAATCAGGGGCTTGCTTCCTCCTGGAAAGCACAGCCACAGCAGGAGGCCTTGTTCTTTGGCCCAAGGCCATTCTGTGGAGGCTTCTGTCTTGCCCAGACGCTTGCCCAAACTTTTCCTTTCTTTAAATAATCTCCTCTCTGAGACCTGGTAGATCCTCTGTAGAGATGAGCTGATAGCTAGCATACAGAGTCTGTGATAATGGTCCACACTCATGTGATGAGGACAGACAGTCCCAAGGGTGAGCAGGAAGTAAGTGTCATGGGGCCCAGCACATTTAGTCTCTGACGTTATTGTTCCAGTTCTTGAAGAAGACCTATTATTTCCCAAATGTGGAATTGTTTCTTCAGTAACATCCCCCTTGGCCCCTCTCAGTTTCTAGTGTCCCAGAAGTTCAGAGATATAACTTCTGTGTACCCTGACCACAGGAGGCTCATTTATGAAACTTAGATATAATGTAGGCATGTTAATATTCTAATATACTACTGGATATCAAAATGCCTACATTATATCTAAGTAAGCAGGGTAAGTCAACACTGTAATTTTAGAGATATAAACTTAGATTTGAAATAGCTTTGTTATATCGTGTGTGTGTGTGTGTGTTGTGTGTGTGAGTGTGTGTTGTGTGTGTGTGTGTTGTGGGTGTGTGTGCGTGTGAGTGTGTTGTTTTAGGCACTATTTCTCCAAAGCTTCAATGTTTGTGAAAAAGTAGAAACCAGAGTCCACGGTTTGTAAGATTACAGGTGAGCCCATGTCAGCAAGCTTCAGCCGTTGGCTCTTTTTCTGTTTTTAAATTCCCCAGTCTTTCATCTAATGGACAGTATGAGTCAGTGCTAGTTTTCCTGTTTGATTATGCAGAATAAACGCAGTTCCCTTTCCACACACCATTGCTGTGGATATTTGGAAACAATTTTGTGTTCCCTTGAAGCCGTCTCTCTTGAGTAAACACCATCGCTTCCTCTAACTGTTCCTCCTGGGTGTTCATTCGAGTTTCCCAGGCTCCGCCATTGCTTCACCTCCTCAGGAACATTCTCATTTGCCTGAGTCACTCCCAAACATCATAGCTCTATTTTCTCAACCACCATTGACTACAAGACAATAATAATAATAATAATAATAATAATAATAATAATAATAATAATGTGGATTGACCTTTAAAACATATCACAGGCGTTAAACACCTGAAACAGCCCCCCCCTTGTGCATAACCATCTATGCGATCTTTAAAACATATCACAAGCGTTAAATACCTGAAACAGCCCCCCCTTGTGCATAACCATCTATGCGACCTTTAAAACATATCACAGGCGTTAAATACCTGAAACAGCCCCCCCTTGTGCATAACCATCTATGCACAGTTATCCTCCAGGACTTGAAAGAAAAATGAATATAAAATCCTTTGTTTGCTGTTTGAGTCAGGATCTTACTACATAGCCCAAGGCAGTCTCATATTTTCTATGTAGCCCAGGCTGGCCTCAAAATCACAATTCTCCTGGCTTATCCTCTTGAATGTTGAGATTACAGGTATAAGTCACCATATCTAGCTTCAAAGGTTCACTTTGTTCTTATTTCTAATTTAATGCACATGCACACAGCCCTCCGGTGAGAAGAGCTACAGAGACCCACAGTAAATGCTGTGGACATAGGTAAAGTGCAGAGGCAGAGAACAGGAAGCCAATCTCTGGAGGAGCTCTGGCCACCGATGGGTGAACGGTAAAATCAGGTCATTGCTGATACAATAGCAATCTTATTTCCTTACTTTCCTGAAATAAAGCCAAGTGGACACAGTTTTTGTTTTGTTCTGAAGGCAAAGTTTCTGCATCTTACAAAAGAATTTTATGTATTTTGGCAGTTTCCAAATTTGATTAAGAAATATTGATGTCAAAAATCCACTTGTGTGCCAGTTGTGGTGGCCCATGCCTTTAATCCTAGCACTTGGGTGGCAGAGGCAGGTGAATTTCCGTGAGTTCCAGTCCAGCCTGGTCTACAGAGTAAGTTCCAGGACAGCCAATGTTATGCAGAGAAACCCTGTCTTGAAAAACAAACAAACAAACAAACAAACACTCTGCTCTCCAACTCCCCCCAAAACAAACAAAAGAACCTACTTGCTATTCCTTTCTGAAGCCCTACTAAGTCATATTAGGAAACAATTTATATTTAAGTGGCTTATTTTGATAGACTGGAAGTGTATAGAGAAGTCTCAAGAACAGTACCGAAAGAAGAGAGAGAGAGAGAGAGAGAGAGAGAGAGAGAGAGAGAGAAGAAAGCTGTTCCATTTCCAGAGGAACTTCTAGTGTCCTAGAAGTTCAGAGATATAACTTCTGTGTATCCTGACCACAGGAGGCTCATTTATGAAACTTAGATATAATGTAGGCATGTTAATATTCTAATATACTACTGAATATTAAAATGCCTACATTATATCTAAGTAAGCAGGGTAAGTCAGCACTGTAATTTTAGAGATATAAACTTAGATTTGAAATAGCCTTGTTATATCAAATGCAGAACTGGGAACAAAGTATGACTGAGCCCTAGGTTTAATCATGAGATAGATAGACAGACAGATAGATAGACAGACAGACAGATAGATAATTTAAGTTCTAAACATCCTGTGATATATTCCTCTACTTTTCCCTCCATCTCCAGTGAGCACTAAAGTAAGTGTTGTCACCAACACAACAGCAGGTTAAAGCTCTACTCAGGTCTGACCAACTGTTGTAAGGATGCCTTTTTGATTTTTGGAGCAGAATTCTAGAAACAGAAGATATTTCTAGCTGTCATGTGATTTGCTTCTTTTTCCGTCTGTAACAGTTCTATGGCAAAGCAAGGTCTTTCCCGTTGGAAGGTCTGAGGTCTCTCCTTTTCCTTAGGGTGCCCACTCCTGGCAGTGTTGACCAGTCCTTAGGTTGCCAGGATAATTCCTTTCCACGCTGGTTATTTCTATGCCACGGTGTATCTCTCTTCTCTGTTACTTTATTGTGCATGTGTGCATGTGCATGGGTAGCTGGAGATTGGCCTGGTATGTCCACCTCTGCCTCTATTGCTCCCCACTCTTTTTGTTTTGTTTGTTTTTAAGAGAGGGTTTACTATGTAGCCCTGGCTGTCCTGGAACATTATGTAGACCAGGTTGGCAACCAACTAGCAGAGATCTGCCTGCTTCTGCCTCCTGAGTGCTGGAGTTAAAGGCTGGGTTATCTTTGCCTGGCTTAATTCTTACGCTTTTAAAATGAAAGTTATTCCATTTCTGGTTAATCTACCATCTCTGCTTATATTATCTTTCCCCCCATAGAAAACGTATTTAGTTTGGCATAATTTTTATTTTGATTGTTGATTTTTCGTGTGTGTGTGTGTGTGTGTGTGTACACCCAAGTGAGTACATACAGGTGGTCAAAAGTCAACCTCAGGTTCCCCCTGAACAATCCATCTTGTGTTTGAAGGTAAAGTCATTCTTTGGGACATGAGGTTTCCTATTAGGCTAGGCTGGCTGCCAGTGACCCCCAGGGACCTGCCTGTTTCTTTCTTCCCAGAGCTGGGATATAAGCTTGTGCCACTACGCCTGGCCTTCAGGGCTAGGGGTCCCCAACAGCAAACCCCTTACCCAGCATCAGCTTTTCTCCTTCGCCTTTGCTTTTTAGTAGGTAGCTTTTAAAATGATGTATTTGTTCCATTTGCGGTGCCAGGGGAGGAGCCTGGGGCTTCTGCAGACTAGACAATCCTTTTAGGCTCACACCACTCCCCTGGCTAGTCCTCACTGCTGGGTGTTGTTTGTTTGTTTTTAAAATTCTCTCCGTAGCCCATGCTCACTCTGAACTTGCTGCAAGCTCTGAGATTCCAGGGTGCGAACTGGTTTCTAGTTATTTTGAGAGGCTTTTCAACACTTTCCTGGATCCTCAGGTCAAAGCAAGCTCTTGTGGTTTTCTGCAATTGGGGTTTTGGGGAGAAAGAGTCACAGAGCCAGCAGGCAGCTTGGCTCGGCTCCTGGGGAGGAAACTCCATCCTGGGCCTTTTGTCCTTACCAGAGCTGTTGTCTCAGGCAATGATGAATGTGGTTTTTCCTCTCTTCTATCCCTCTCACTAGCTCAGTGGAACAGCAACTTGCAGACCTCGTCTCAGCAATGGAGCCCTTGACTTTAGATGTGCTTAATGGAAGAGACTTTCCATCAATGCAGGCAGGCAGCTGGGCTTCAGGTCAGTCTCTCTGGGAGCTTCTTGTCTCAGACTTGCCCACTTCTTGGTACATATGACTATATCTACCTGCAGTAATGTTTAACTTGCATACACGTATGTGTGTGTGTGTTTGTGTGTGTACACAGTGAGTGTGCAAGCACACGCATGTGCGCATGTGCATGTGTGCATGTGCATACGTGTAGGCCAGAGGACTGTCTCAGCTGCCCACTTTGTTTTTCTGAGACAGGGCTTAGAACTCTCCAAGTAGGGCAGTCGGTATTCTGGCTGGCCAGTGAGCCCAAGGGATCTGCTAGTGTTCACCGGCAGGGCTGGCACTGTAAGCGTTCACTACAACACTGTTGAGTGTGGGTCTTGAGGTTTCTATTTTTATATCCATTGTTACCTTATGCTTGGTATGTGGAAGACATTCAAGGAATGTGTCTTCACTCCTGCCATGCATCCACCCACTTGTGCCTCATCACACTTCCTGTAGAAGTGTCCCTGTGAAGCCACCTCATATTCATCTATAATGTGCTGTGCACTGAAACTGCATAGATGCTGAATCAGCTTTTTCTCTCTCACTCACAGTCTGTCGATTATTTTCTTGCTCTAAGGTTCATCATGTCTGCAGTTTTCCTGGCCCTCTGATATCTGCACAGCAAGACATCTGGACCTGCCTCCATTTTTGGTGTCTGAGCCACTTGCCCCGGGATCTCAGCTCTCCACTCCCCTGCCTCACTGTTCCTTCGCTGGCTCCAGGAGCCACAGACTCTTGGTCTTAAGTGCAGCAGCCTATTGCTGTCCCCATTATACAGCCTGGCTGCCATCACACCTCTACAGGAGTAAAGAGAGAACATCTTTCCCTCAGAGAAGGCGAAGTCTTCATACTCTCTCCCCTCTCTCAGCTTGGTCAAGAGGTCCTGGGCTTTTGTTCCTGAAATCTGACTATATTTATTGTGTGTCTTACTCACTTTTATTGGTGTGATTATTTGTTGCTGACTGAGGTGTTTGCTCAAACTTATATTTCTAGTCCCAAACGCATGTATATGCCTACAGTTTGCTCCAGATTTCATCATGAAAATGAACCCTTGGAGGCTCCACATGCGGCCTGTGTCCTCCCTACCCCTTAGTGCCACTTTTCCTGTTGGTGCCCACAGGCCTCCATGCTTTGTCCCAAGCTCCTGAGGCATGCTTCTGTACACAAGTCTTTGTGGTTAATATTTCCATCTCAGGTTAAGCCACAAAGCCAAGAGGTCAGCTGGCTCACTTCCTGCAGGGGCTCCTGGGTCCCTTTTCACTGAGCCTTAAAAAGGCAGGCATTAACCCACTTGCCTAGAATTTTAAAGAACTTGAGGCAGGAGGACTGTGAGTTTGAGGCCAGTGTAGGCTACACAGTAAGCCCCTTCCTCAAAAAGACAAACAACAAGGAAAAACCAAATAAAAATGGTAGATGTTGGCAAGTCCAAGGTGGGAAGTCTCTTACAGAGACCCTGCACCCCAAGGTTAATTTTAGCTTGGAATCCATCCTTGAGTTCAAAAACTATTTTTTTTTTATATAATAAATAGCAACAATACAGAATCTTTCCCCTTAATATCAAACAGGTTGATGACCTTTGAACACCTTGAAGATGAAGACCTGTCTTTTACAGTCCCAAGGGAGCTCTCTTCCTGTTCTAGACAGATCCTGAGCAGAAACACTATTCCTCAGCAGTATTTAGCACTGAGTAACTACACTCTGTACTCTGTGCTCATTGGCCTCCTTCATGAGGCAAGCATCATTCCGTGAGGCTCACTTGGAACAGGGCCCCTTAAACTTGGTCCACCCATGATCTCATTTCACCTGAGAAATTTTTCATGTGACCCAGGCACTCAGGTCTATAATAAAATAGGTGTGCAACAAAAACACTGCTGACAAATCATAAAGAAGTTTCTTTAAAATGTTAAAAAAATTTTAAATTTAAAAATTTTAAAATTTTTTCTTGATAGGGCTGGAGAGGTGGCTCATTGGTTCAGATGACTGCTCTTCCAGAGGACCTGGGTTTAATTTTAGTACCCATATGGCAGCTTGCAACTGTAGTTTAAAATACAGGGCATCTGGCACCTTCATAGATGTACATGCAGGCAAAACACCAATGCACACAAAATAAAAATAAATAAATGTTTAAAAATCCCTTGATATGCATATTCTACCATTTATTGACAAAGAAAGCAAATTTATACCTAATGATATATGCTTGCTTTTCTTATTAATTATGTTCAAAGGTGTATTTTTCTTATTTTATGCATATGGATGTTTTATCTGCATGTATCTATGTGCACCATGTGAATGCTCATGGAGGCCAAGAGAGGGCTTCAGAACTCCTGAAACTGGTGCTACAGGTAGTTGTGAGCCACCACATAGTTGCTAGGAAGGAAACTAGTGTCCTCATGAGAGCAAAATGATTGGTTCCTCCTGAGAAAACACACCTCCCTGTTCTTGTAAAAAAATATGTGTCTTTTAAAATGGCAACAAAGAAGAGAAAGGTGTGTGCCCTGCAGTGACGTCACACACAGTCTAGAAAATTCCCATGGCAGGTGCCAGGTAGTGCTCAGAGGTGGTTGTGGACATATCATTTAAAACTAGCAATGGAAGCCGAGGGTAGGAAGTATCATTTTTTAGTCAGAGCCACCGCTGGTCTGAGGCTCACCTCTCAGGACTCGAGAAGCCATGCTGGCCCCAGCTGTGGGTGGATGCTCGCCCTCAGGCCTGCCTGCGCCGCTTCCTCCCACACTCCATTCGATGGCGACAGCCGCTGCTGCTGCTGCTGCTGCTGCTGCTGGAGGCGTTGGCAGTGACAGGTAGGAGAGTCTGTTTGTACAGGTGTGCCTAGAAGCCCAGGGTTGAAATCTGGCTCAGAGATTCACCCTAATCATAAAACTATGCTTATTTATTTATTACTTACTATTTATGCCTTTAGTTTTCTCTCTCTCTCGTTCTTTCTAAGTAAATCTCTCCTCACACCCCCATGGGTGACACAGTGTTTAACATTTTGGCTCTAAAGATACTCCCGCCTCTCACTGTCAACAAAAGGTAAAATCATACTGGAATCTGTTGGTTGGTTTGAAATATTTAGGAGCTGAGGAAAAGATTCTTTTACTCTTTCCCCACCATGCAAGGGGCTCAAACCACAGACATCCCTTGTTCTTGGACCATTAGCAGAGGCAAGGCTGCCTCGGGGCAAGCCTGTGCTTAGAGTCAGGGTCTACATCTGTTCTGATACCCATTTTTCACTTTTTTTTTAAAGCTCAGGGTGGTCTTGACCTCATGATTCTTCTGCTTTATGCTTCTGGGTACTGGGAATATAGAATTGCCAGCCTGGGCTACCACATTTGGTCCAAATTTTTATTTCATTTTTTAATGTTGTTGTTTTCAGTTCTGGAGACCAAACAAACGTTTCACACACACCAAGCTCACCTGCTATCACCGAGTTATACCCTCCACCTGGTGACTGAAATGGTCGTCAGGGCTGGAGAGAAGATGGCTCAGGGCTTAAGACTGTGTACTGTTCATGCATTCACCTATGTCAGGCAGTTCACAATTGTCTGTAACTCCAGCACCACGGGGCCCCAATGTTTCTGGCTTTCTTGGGCACCTACACACAGGCAAGTATCTCCTCCACCACATAATTTAAAATAATTAAAAGAAATCTTAATAACACATTTCCTTTATTATAAACAATAATAGGTTCCTGTTTTATAAGTGACCATGTTTGTTTGTTTATTTATGTGTTAAGAGATGTATGATGGGATTGAGGATGGCTGAGATCTGAGTTACCAACTCAGGAACAAAGCAGCCTGGACTGTTTCCAGAGGACACACAGATGCAGATATGGAGCAGGGAGAATACTTGCCTGGCCTACAGGAAGCCTTGGGTTTCAATAAATTAGGCTTGGTGATGCACTTCTGTGATTTCAGTGTTTAGAAGTGAAGACAGAAGCATCAGAAGTTCAAGGCCATCATCCACTAAAAGGTAAGTTCAAGGGAATCTTGGCAAACACAGGATCCTGTTGTATATGTATAAATGTATATACATGTGTATGTGTGTGTATGCACGTATGTATGCATATATGTATATACATGTGTATGTGTGTGTATACATTTATGCATGTATGCATATATGTATGTATATGTGTCTTGAAGTTGGGAATGGTGGCACAGGCCTTTAATCCCAGGAGACAGAGGCTGGTAGATCTCTGTGAGTTTGAGGCCCATCTGGTCTACAAATCTAGTTGAGGTCAGTAAGGGCTATACAGAGAAACCCTGTCTTTTTTTAAAAAATAACTTTGTGTTGCTTATTTTATGTCAGGCTTAAAATGTTGACATTAATACATTTAGTTTTTAATAATTTCACACAATAGACATCAGCAAAACCCTCTCTACACTGAGAGCACATAAGGAATACAGCTAAGAAATGGCAGAAATCAGATTAAAAGCCAGATAACCTGAGCCTGGGGTCTAGTCTCACCACCTCATTTTGCTGCTTCTCTGCTTGCAGTTGGTGACCTCTGGTCACACACATTCTCTGCTTGTGGAAAGCCAAGGACGCATGCTGACCCCTCACTCCTGGCATAGGGCCAAAGGGTTTGGACATTGCTCTCTCTTCTGTCAGCTGTCCTCTGCAGAGGGAAAGATTGGCCATCTTTGCCTGGCAGTGAGCCTCAGCTGTGCCAGAGCAGCCAAGACCCAGTGTTTGGGGGGCTTTGGTGCCATCTCTTACCCATGATGTAGTTACACTGCATCACAATGCCTCCTTCTTTCTGGAACAAGCATCTGCGAATCTGTCCCTTCAGATGGAAGGTGAAACTCCCACCTTTTACCTGGATGGTAGTCCTGGCCCAGACAAATGTAGGAGCTAGTTAGTGAAGTAGGTGTTGGGAACTGGCAGGCCAGAAAAGCATCTCTTTGTGATGGGAACGAAATGACGTAACCCGCTGGCATCTACCACAGAACAGGCTGTACTTTTAGAAATAGCATCCACCTCCTAATCAGTTATTTTAGGGTCTGTGTGCCGTGAGCTGTCACCAGGAACCTCCTGAACCTCTGGGGTGACAGAAGGTATCCAGCCCGACAGCGTCATCCTGTGCTCTTGGCACACAGGGTCAGGTGGCCAAGAAGCACTCAGAAGCCAGGCAGCCTATCGGGGTCTCTAAATAGCACCAGACAGCATGCGTTCTTTTCCTTTAATGTTCTTTGGCATGTCTAATCAGCTGGAAGGGATGAGACATGATCCATGTGGTGAACCCTGGGCTGCTCTGGAGACAAGCTCACAGGAGTGTTTCTGTGTCTACATGCTCCAGAAGAGAATTAGAAGACAGATGAATCCTTCAACCAGCCCACTGTGGGACACTAGGTCTTTAGTATCGGTGTGAGAGCCTCATGCCTCACCTTCAGATAAGTCATCCTGCTGGCTTCCAGTGGGGGCACTGAGTGGGCTGCCCTGTGATAAACTATGGAACACTGATGCCTGTGCCCTTAGGAGCTAAAAATATGGGTGGGATTAGAATACTGTAGGTCTCAGCACCCAAAGCACAGATGTCAACATGACGGAGGGTAGAGAGAGGAGCCAGGATCCCGGGATAGCCTACCTCTCCTGCCGGGTGTCTGTGGCGGGTGCCAAATGTTCACTTGCCCACTGTAGTGAAGTCACTGCTGTATCACTTACTTTTCTGTGTTGTGACACATTAGTGACAAAATGAACTTAGTGAAGGATGGATTTATTTTGCTCAGAGCCTGGGGACACAGTCTATCATAGTGGGAAAATTTGTCAGATGGGATTGAGGCAGCTGGTTATATTGTGTCCATAGTCAGGAAGCAAACAGATGACTGCTGGTGTCCTGCATTTTTCTTTATTTAGTTTAGAGATCCTAGCCATGGGATGATGACTATCACTCACATTCAGGTGTGTCATCCCTGTTCAATTAAAATATCTGTAAACAGCCATCATAGATACCCAGAGGCTTGTTTCCATGGTGATCTACATCCCAACAAGGTGTCAGACAAGATTAACCAATCCACTTACTCAGGGTCTTCTGTGAACGAGTGTTCCACCGGCTTCTTCACTTAGACTCCATAGCAGCCTGTCCCTCTAGCCTCTCATTTTTAAATGAGATACCGCTTCTGATAGTTCACAGGGACAAATGAATGTGGACATGAGGGTGGGTGCTTGTGGTGTCCACTTAGTGATTTGACTTTGGAATTGTTCTTTTCCTATTTGTCTAAAACTCTTCTTCTCCTTTGTTGATAAAGGAAATTATGGTACACGGTTTCATTTACCCCAGGCTAGACTTGAATCCACGACTTTCTTACCTCAGCCCTTGAGATGCCACATTTCCTGTTATGTGCTAGCCTAGGCTGGCTTTGAACATCTAACCCTCCTGACACTACCTCTGGAATGCTGAGGTTGTAGGTGTGCCCAGTTTTTTTCAGTGCCAGGAATTGGGGCCCAGGTCTTTGTGCATGTTAGAAAAATACTTTACTCATTGAGAAACTTTCTTGGCCCCAAGACATTTGTTTTTATTCAGATATTGAAGGCTTAAAATCAGAGAAGGGATTTGAGCCCACTCTTGGGCAGCAAAGCTGCCCACTGGAGCAGTAGGGGACAGATGTCCGAAACAGGGGGGAGAATGTTTGAAAAGGGAGGGGGAGGGCTGGTGGCTGGTGCATCCAATGAGCAGCAAGAAAGGCCTGTAATCGGGGTGAGTGATGGGTGGGCTTGGATGGGTGGGACTAGGAAACGCATTCTGTGTATGAGACAGTAGGGCACTATGGGTTGGCAGTGGGAAGTCACTGCAGTGAGCATCGCCACAGTATTTGAGGTGGGGAATGAAGTGGAGGGGATGCTTTGTAGCCAGGTAGGCACAGAGCGAGATGAATGATGCGGCCTTTGTTTGCTCTCATCCACATTGAAGACAATAAGCTCTGGATTAGTTCATTGCTAGAATAAACAAAATTAATCATTACAACTCCCCTCCCCACCAAAAGAGTCCTTCCTGGTACAGTGTGGTATGTGCCAGCTACCATGGGTATTGTGCACAAATAGTTTGGATCAGCATAAGCAATGTCTGTGTTGGTGTGGCACATTGGCCATTTTCTAGATAATCTGAAGGTGGTTGAAGAGGGGCTGGACAGTGGATGGAGAGCTGTTTTCTGAAGGTGTCAGGAACTGCTCACCATTAAAAGACAGCTTCCAAGTTCAGGTAGGAAGTGACCCCGATCTGTCGGTGACAGGACTCTCAATACAATCACTAATTTTGCCAGAATAGCGGTGCCATGGACTTCTCAGGCCATAGGCACAGGAAATGAAAGCCATTGGAGGATGGCACAGAGCTGCTGTCACTCTATTTGTGAGACAGATGATGGAGACAGAAACACCAGTAGCTAAAAGCATTATATTTACTGGAAGGCTCATTTATATGCTCAGCTGCACTTTGAGGAAGCAGAGTCCTCTTGCATCATCAGCTCTGTGCACCCACCTCTGGACTATTAAGGTCTGGAGGACACACTCTTTGTCTTTTTGCTGTCTTGGCTCTCGGAGCTATAACCCAGAGTCTGCTCAGGGAACGTGCCCAGGGAGGATTTGCAGAGTCAGTCACCCACTGTTTTGTCCTTGATCAGGTGGGATCCACCACAGCACACCTGCATCTCAATGCAGCTGCACACTTGCTCTGGGTAAGCAAATGCATCGGAACAATGACCTTGCCTAAGTCAGCTAGGTGACTGCATTTTAGGTGCCAATATTTCCTGCTCTCAGCAAATCCTGTTAGCTTTCTCAACTAGCACCTGCAGGAGGACCAGAATAAGTATTTGTTGGATTTAAATGAGAGCTTGAATATACTCAAGGAGTAGGTTAATTCCTGGCTGGCCTCGATGAGGAAGAGACCTTGGATGGAACACACAAGCACGAGAGTGGGATCTCACAACTCACAACGCTCCCGGAACTGCCCAGTCTCCCCTGGCCTCAGCTTTATTTGAGATGGATTCAAGGGGAAGACAGGGTCTGAGTAGAGTAGACTCCTCAATATGCACTCCTCCCCACCCCAATTACATTTTTTCCCTGGCTTTTGTGACTGCCTCCAAGAAGAGAAATTGAATCTGGCAAGATTTTGACCCAGAGGAAGGCCACTAGAAAGAGAGAAACATTTATAGAGTAAGTTGAGAGATGAGCCAGTGTCTGAGAGGACAAGCCCGGGGGAATTCTGAAGGACTGTGGATGGATTGCACCCTCCACTCCAACCAAGATGCTGTACTTCCAGGTAACTTCAGATGCTACACCTAGCATTGATACTCTGGTACACACTGGC
>JADRCH010000086.1:1560701-1572134 GCA_019843965.1 Rhynchomys soricoides
TGTATGTATGAATCTATGTATGTATGAATGTATCTATCTATCTATCTGTCTATCTATGTATGTATGAATCTATGTATGTATGAATGTATCTATCTATCTATCCATCCATCCATCCATCTTCCATCCATCTATCCATCTATCCATGTATGTATATATCTATGTTTCCATCTATGTATCCATATATGTATCTATGTATATATCTATATATGTATGTATCTATCTATGTATTCATGTATCTATCATTCAATCATCTATCTATCTATCTATCATATGTCTATCTGTCTATTGTGTCTATCTGTGTATCTATTTATCTATCCATCTGCCTATCTATCTATCTATCTATCTATCTATCTATCCATCTATCCATCTATGTATGTATGTATCTATCATCTATCACCTTGCAGGCATCAGAATTCACTTTATTTTGCAAAAGAACCACATGCTGCTTTGGTCTCCTTCTGGAGTGGCAAGTACCTCTTTGACTGAGACACTAATCTTCTACCTCTGAGTGGCAGGAGACAGGTAGGGGCCATCTTCACCTGCAGCTTAAGGGATTTAGCTCAGGGGGAATATCAGTTGCACACTTCTTCAAAAGAGAAACCTCAAGATAAAGATGCACTTCATTATCCAATTCACATGCCCTGACCTTCAGGGCAACAGGAGGGTCCTAAGCCTGGGATCATTGTGCCTGCATGGTTAACACACATGCTTTCAAGTGCTTACTCTCAAGAGTGAGTAGGCAGCAGGTGAATGGGGCTGCATTAGACCTGTCATTTAATCCAGGGGCCACAGAAAGATGTGCTCTTCTTTCAGTGTAGTTTTCTCCCATGCTGCCCTGTAAAGAGTTCGCTCTCCTGGGTGTAGCTCGCCACTTCTATGGACAAAGAGTATGGTTCCTGAGCACCTGTCATCTGTACTCTGTAATCCCCGGGATTGGTTTCCACTTGAGTACAGGGGCTGAGAGATGGTCTAGCTCTCTCCAAGCAGACCCCCAGTCATAGGCTGGCTCATCCTAACAGGACTAATATTTGAGAGAGGTGAAAAAAATTATGCTGCCATGATGTCAACACTGAAATGGTTGCTAAGAATCAAATGAGTGTGGGCGTTCAGTGAAGACTCCAATGACTTGTGTCTGCAGAATTCAGACGCAGATATGATTTTTTTGAGGGGGTGTTGAGGAGCATGCTGAGGATGGAAAGCAGGGCCTCACCCATGCCAAACACTCATTCTACCGCTGAGCCATACTCCCAAGCCCCACCTGTCAGCTTCAAAATGCATTCCAAGTCCTTGTCAAAGAGAGACAGAGTTTGATGAAAAGAAATTTCCAAAATGAAGCTAACCTCTGTACCCTCTAGCCAGCTTGCTATTTTCTGACCTGACTTCCATGGAAACCATAATGGCCAAGACCATGATCTTTAGGTCAGATGTCAGATTCCAAATCCAAGTTCTACCAATGATACTAATTCTGCCAGCCCCAGTGTTCTCCAAGGGCTATTACCTAACAGGCCAGTTCAGCGGACGAAGTGAGACAATCCATGTGCACTACCGAGCACCTGCATTTAGTAAGTAATGCAATCGATGTTTACTTTGATTGTTCAGGAAGCAAAAGTAATCTAGTGTTTTGGCAAGATGCCACAGGTTTGTGGGAAGAACAAAAGGCTGGTTCTGAACTCTGGACCCAAAGCCATGCAAAAGTTTTAAAAACATATTTGTTTTCTACTACTTTGTATATTGTGTTTTTTATACCTGACTTTAAAACTATTTAAAGATACAGGTTTCACATGCAGTCCTTAATTCGGTGTATTTGGGGGATGTTTGTTGAATGACTGATGTTGATATAGAAGCAAGACAGTTCCCATAAAGTGGAGTAGACAAACAGGCTTCAGGTTAGTCCACCGGAAGTACTTAGGTGTAGAAGGAACTGGGTGGGTCAGGGAGGGCTTCTGAGGTGAGAATGGGGTGGGGGAGGGAAACTTGCAGGACACAGGGCACCTCCATCATGTCAGGTACCTAAAATTAACAATGAAAATCTAGGGATGGTGGACAAAGACACTGAAAAGAAAAGCTGAGTGTGGAGCCTTAGTTGCTCGACCTTCATCCTGAAGGCGTGGGACACTCCTGTGGAATACATACTGCTGTTTGATACAGATCCCCTTGAGTGAAGGATGGGAGTAGGTGGGGACCAGAGGCATGGGTGTGCTTAGGTTCCCCTGGCGCAGTTTTTATGGAGAGGTCTGAGTGTGGGCAGTTCTAGGGAAGAAGTGACCTGTAACACAGCATCAGAGCAACCTCACATTGCAGGAGATGCAAGGTAAGGGGCAGGAAGGAGCATGGCTGATTCCCAGAGAGCTAGGCCAGTCAACGGAGCAGATCATAGTAACCAGCTAAGAGGGGTTGAAAATAAAAGAAAATTAAGTTTTATTATTTGTGTGTGTATTTGAGATAAGGTTAAAACTCATGGTAATCCTGCTGTCTCAACCTCCCAGTGTTGGGATTATAAATATGAGCCATCACACCTAGCAAAGAACAGAGTTTTTAAAATCACTTTTATGAACACATACTCATTATATATTATTTTATATATGTATATTACATATGTATATGTAATATACATAGGCTTCATTATGACAGAAAGAGCAAGTTTTGAAGATAGAAGGTGGTTTTGTTTCCCTTTGAAACGATTTAGTTAGATGCAGAATTTGTAATCTAGGAAGATAAAGATTCAAGATGTGTTCTTTCAACACATCTGGAAGTCAGTCATCCAAGAGCTGATCTGTAATAGCCAAGCCCTCTGAAGCATGTCCAAATAGAAAGCTATGCAGGGTTGAGCTCAGCCCAAACTCTCCTCATAATTTAAAATGGAGAAAGAGGCCTTTACCGCCACCACTGGAAGAGAGACTGGACAAAGGAAAAAGGTTAATGTAAGAATCAAGGGCAAAGAAAAGCCTCCATTGCCCTCAGAGGCCAAGTTCCAGCTCTTCCTTGGCAGACTCCTCCTCCTCCTGTGCTTTGACTGACATTCCAGACTGAGTGGGGAAGAGCTATTGAGAAGCCAGCAGAAGGAAGGAGGGAGTCAGGGACTGACGTCCACAAACTGCCTCTTCACCCACTCAACTCAGGCAGGGTTTGAGTACTAGGTAGGCAAGACCTGGGGACAGTCAAGATTCATTTGAGAGACGGCCAGAAAGTTAGTGAAGTGTCTGTGTGGGTCAGTTTCATAAATGTGTACTCTTTTTTATAAATTATATTTCTTTAGAGTTAGCCATGTTATATTTTTTGGGGGACTGGTCTAGACAATAGGAGGGGAGACTGTGGTTGGATGTATTGTACGAGAGACAAAAAATAGTACAAAAAGAAAAAAGAAATGGAAATGGTGTTTTATTTCCATATAGAACTCAGTGAAGTGGTAATAAAAAGGCCACACGTTTCCTGTGGTGAACATATGGGTGTAACCATGCTGGCACACAGAAGGCTTCAGAGAGCGATCATTCCACACAGGGGGCTGAGCTGAGTGATGTCAGCAGAGAGGACCCGTGGGTCGGTGTCCCCCGGCTGACTCCCTCTGTTTCCTCTCTCTGCCAAGACCTTCCTAGTCCAAACCTGTAGTCCCCGCCCAGGCAATTCCAGTTCTGGGTGTTTCTTAAGCAAATAGAATGAACCATGCCAGTGATAGGGGTTGCCACCTTTAGGAGTCTTATTCCAGGGAAAGTCTTCTTCATGGCTCCTCTGACTCGGCCTCACCAACTCTTCTAGGCTGTACCACATTTTTCTGCTTTTTCCAGGCCAGTATCTTACTGCTCAAGTGTCTGGGAAGTGTTTGGTGACTGGGTCTATCATCTGCTTCCACGTGTAAGTGCTTCCTCATGTCTTTTTCTGTCTCCAAGCCTGCAAATGGGCAGACAGGTATTCAGTAAATGCTGTAAGATGTGGGGCAGTGGCGTCAATGTGAATGGATCCACACTGTCTTTTTTTGAAAGCTGTAAGTGCAGGAGAGTTTGTGCAGCAGTTAAGAGTGATTGACATTCCTTTGGAGGACCTGAGTTTGATTCTCAGCACCTACGTCAGGCAGTTCACAATTGCCTCTAACTCCAGCTCCAGTGCATCCGATATCCTTTTCTGGATTCTGGATCTTTTCTGGATTACCCACTCATATATGCACATGACATACACATTCAAATAACTAACTAACTAACTAAATAAATAAATAAGGTATCCACAGAGGGTGAAAACAAGCCTCCCCTAGAGGGCAGTGATACTAGCTCAGCGACACACCTGTGGCGCACTGGGCACCAGCAACACACAGAAGTCATTGCATTTGTTGTTCATGATAGTCCTTGTTTATTCCTGTCATTAAAATCTTGGCAGATGAGCATGCACTCTTACCTTGCTATCACTCTTTTCCATTTGCTTATGGTTCTTCTAGAATCTTTATTGCCTTGTTGGATATTTAGATTTTTTTTTTCAGATGGGGTCTTTGTATAGACCAGTTTGGTCTTGAACTAAAGTCTTTTTGCCTCAGGCTTTCAAAGGCAATGATTCAGGACTGGTCCAAGTAGAAGGTCATTGCCAACACTGGTGTGTTGTAAAAATATATTTGATTTTGCATACTTAAGAAGGCAGTAAAAGCATTCAAACCGTACCGGCAAGTGTCCGAGTCATGTATCTGTATGTATCTGTGCTCCACTGCATTCTTTCTCTCTCTCTCTTCTCTCTCTCTCTCTCTCTCTTGTGTGTGTGTGTGTGTGTGTGTGTGTGTGTGTATGTGTGTGTGTGTGTGGTGTACTTACATGCATATGTGCACATATGTCTGTGGAGGTCAGAGGTTCATGTCTGAAGCCTTCTCTGATCACTCTCTATCTTGGTCACTTAGGCAGTCACAGCTCACTGAATTGGCTAGTTCAAGTAAATAGCTTGGGGAATCCTCATCTCTGGGAGTACAAGAGGGCAGCCATGCTGGTTTACTCTGTCATGTGAGGGCTGGGGATCCAGCCTCCATTCTGTGCACACATATACACACACACACATACACACAGACACACACATACACACACATACACATACACACAGACACACACACACAGATACACACATACACACACATACACACACACAGAGACACAGACACAGACACACAGACACAGACACACACACAGACACACACACAGACACATACAGACACACAGACACGCACAGACACACACACACACACACACACACACACACACACCCCTTAAAAAAAAAACCTTTAAAAAATATCCCCTCAGAATTTGGAAACAGCTCTCCCGTCTGGAGAAGGCAGAGGAAGAAGGCATGTTGAGGACACAGACGAGTGAGGTGTCCTGTGAGGATGGTTCTTAAACCTACCTCATAACCTCGAGCAGCCCAGGGGATCTCTGTGAGCTTTCATTTCATCTGAGAAATGCAGACTGGGCCCTTTCACAGTCTGCTTCTAAGTTCTATCTTCTACGAGTCTAAGTTTTCTTTCACCTTGCCCTGAACTACTTAAGTTTCTTCTTCAAAGGGGTGTGTGCCGTTCCTCTTAGCCAACTCTCAATATACGTATATATGTCTATATAAATTTAAGTATTATATATACAACTATATTACATATATACATAGATACACATATTTATGTGCATGTAATACATGCATAAGATACGATAATAATATATGATATATATGTAATTACAATATTTCAAGCACAGACCTTACCACAAAAATGCTTCTTAGCAGAATCCCTAGCCACCAGTGTGCAGATAGGGACTATTAACCTTAATGAGCCTTAATTAGGATGACAAGCCTCTGGTCTTCTGCTCTATATATTTTACTGTTTCAGATCCCGGGATATGACTCCATCATTAGACTAATGATGAGAACTGACAGCATAATAACACTGTGTCAACATGTTATGGAAATTATAGACTAATTATGTCTCACTTTCTAAATTAATGTGTTTTTGATAAATGAGATTGGATTTCAGATGTAAAGCACAGCAATAGCTCTTTGCCCTAGAATAATGAAAGAAGCCATTGGACCTACACAGGAAATAACTTTTTATCACTTGTGATTAATTGGGGAAAATATCATATTCCTTGTTTCTAAAATATTAATAATAACCATTTTATTTTTGCTGTGTTTACTTTTACTCTGGAAACAATCATGAAAGTCTAAAGAAGGCATTTTCTGATGTAAGGGAAATTAAGGAGAAATGTTTGCTGCTCTTTTGGGGTGGGTTTTATCAGGTCAGTTTTGTTTACTCTTTTGCCTGCACTGTGTATCCTGAGTTAATCTAGTTTATGTGGGTTATAACAGAACAACAGCACTGGTAGAGATAGAGAAGACGTGGGTCAGTGGGGAGAGGAGAATGGATGGCAACAAAGAAAGTATGACACCTGTAGAAAGTGCCGTAATGAAACCCACTGCTTGTCCAAACCAGACAGCGAGAGCATCCAGAGAGGGCCATCAGCCGTGTCATGACACGATAGAGGAGCAGAGGACAAAGTGAGCATGTGCAGAAGAAGCCAAGCACATGAGGTGGGCTGGCTTTAACCAACTCTCCAGTCTATTACCCAGGCCCCGACAGACCTAACTCACTGCAGAGGGAACCGGTGCTAAATTCTTCATCTGTGGTCATGCCTGAGGGGCCTGCTAAGACTGACAAGGCCACCAGAAAGTTGCTTCTGGATTCTGGACTTCTTTTTTTAAGATTTATTTATTATGAGTACACTGTCTCTGTCTTCAGGCACACCAGGAGAGGGAATTGGATCCCATTACAGAAGGTTGTGAGCCACCATGTGGTTGCTGGGAATTGAACTTAGGACCTCTGGCAGAGCAGTCAATGCTCTTAACCGCTGAGCCGTCTCTCCAGCCTGATTCTGGACTTCTTAACACCGGATATATACGAGGGATCACTGAGGTGGCTCAGCGGATAACATTTGCCAAGGTGTTAGTTAAGAGCTTCTATTGCTGTAAGGAAACACCATGACCAAAAAAGCAGCTTGGGGAGGACAGGGTTTATTTAATTTATACTTCCAGATCAATGTTCTTCATTAAAGGATTTGAGGACAGAAACTCAAACAGGGCAGGAACTTGGAGGCAGGAGCTGATGCAGAGGCCATGGAAGGGTGTTGCTTGCTGGCCTGCTTCCCATGGCTTGCTCAGCTTGGATGGCACCACCCAACGTGGGCTGGACCCTCCTTCATCAACTACTAAGGAAAATCTGGCCTTACAGTCAGATCTTAGCAAACATTTTCTCAATTAAGCTTCTCTCCTTTCAGTTAACTCTAGCTTGTATCAAGTTGATGTAGGAGTAGCCAGCACAACCACCAAGCTTGGTGATTTGAGCTCTGTCTTCAGGACCCACATGGTGGAAGGAGGGAACCTACTTCCCTACATTGTCCTTTGATTTCCATGTGTGCGCTGTGGCATGTGTGCACCTATATGCTTACACACACACCCACACACACACACAGAGAGAGAGAGAGAGAGAGAGAGAGAGAGAGAGAGAGAGAGAGAGAGAGGATAGCATTCCAGTACCTTTGTCTTCATTTTTGCACATTCTTCCCCCACTGTGTCTACCATTTATTCTTTATCCCACTCTACCTCAACCTCCCCTCACCCACTCACCAAAACTACTGTTAACATGCTCACCAGTGACTTCCAACTTCCTAACCTAATGGGTACTTGTGAATTCAAATCTTGTTCTTGAACTCCCTGCAGCACTGGAAACAATTGCTACTTCTTGGTTAACAAGTCTTCCATCACTGACCATGATGGAATAACAGGGAATGGATGCATACTTGTGTCCAGCACCCTGGAGAGCTGGGCAAAATACATGACATGATACAGAGTGCCAGAGAGCTGGTCCCCAACCCATCACATGACATGGGCAGCTGCTGAGTCTTCCTAGGTGGGCTTATCACGTAAGTGCTACCTTCTTCAGTCACTTCACTGTACAGGCTAGGGTTTTCTCGGTTTTGCTTTTGTGGTTTTTGTTCTTTTATGTTAACTTTACACAAGGTGGGGGGTCATCTGGGAAGAAGGAATCTTTGTAAAGAAAATGTCCCCTTAGGACACACACACACACACACACACACACACACACACATGCATAGACCCTGGAAAAGTGCTGTAACTTCCTAGATAAGCTTATTGCTTTTATTCTTGTTTTCTCAAATTACTTTGCTTGAACTGGTTTATTTTTTTAAACTTCATTTAGTTTATTATAACATATGCTAGCTATATTTAATACTATCAAGAGATTTTTAAAACTGTTCTTGCCACAGAATAATAACTGCTAAGCAGTATATCTATCCACAGAATAGTAACTGCTAGGCAGTATATCTATTAACTAGCTCAGTTTGCCCATTATTTATATTTCTTTTTGATAAAATTATATTAAATGAGAAAACTTTTAAATAAGAGAAAAATTTTAAACAAAAAAGCACATACTCTGAATTAGCTCTTTAACTATCAACTTCCTCTTCTTCCTACATTAGAAAGTATCGCTGATTTTGCAAGACCAGTAAGCCAAAATTCTTCAAGGTACTATTGCACCTATGACCCCACAGCACCCATGACCTGCATGAGGTCAAGGCAGTCAACATTCCAGCACAGGTGTGCTAGGGGACACGTGGGTCCCCACCCTCAGTGGGGAAGAGCAGTGGACAGTTCCTGGCTGCTGGGGAGGGGACATAGTTGGGAGTTTTTATTGTTGGTTTATTTTTTGTTGTTGTTGTTGTTGTTTTTTACGGCTATGGTCATTTGTTGGGTAGACCACACCCTGGTGAATGGCTCCAGACTCATGTAAAATGGGTAACATTAATTAAAAATAATTAAACATTAGAAAAAGAAAGGGAGACCATGAGGTTCGATGTGTGTAGGAGTCCAGGAGGCACTGGAGGAGAAGAGCAGGGTGAACGTGATTCATAAAACATTGATGCATGTATGAAATTCTCAATGAATAAATTAAAAATTATAGTTAAAAAGGAAAATGAAATAGGAGAACAAAATGTCCCCAAACAAATGACATCAAAAATCATAAAAATAAAACTCAAATTTCCTTGCAAGAGGGTGCTTCCATCTCATCACTACCTCTGTAACCCCACTGCCCTGGACTCTGAAGGATTCTGGTTGGAAACCACTCAGCTGGGTGCTCATGGACAGCTCTGGCCCCTCAGGGAGAGGAACACCTCATTCCTCTAAATACAGGCCTTGGAGGCAAATCCTTCATCAATGGGAGTTTTCCGGGAGCATCATGAGACTGCTCACCAACAGCTTTGCCTTGACTGTTAAGCAAGGCCATGCTGTGTTTTGTAGTTGTGCTTTAGGATGGACTGACCTTAAACACAGTGTCCTGTTCAGACACGTGCCCTTACTTCCCCAGGTTTCTCACTGTTCTCTGTAATTCAGCACATTGTTATCTCAGGTAACACATGAGCCTTTTGTGGGTTCAATCACTGTGAATTGATTTACCAACTATTGAATCACATGCATTTAAATGATGCATTAAATGCATTAAAGTGATGAAATGCCTTGCAGTGTTCAGGCCTAGATGGGAAAGTAAATAACTATCTGAAGAATAGATACCGTTGGAAGCCAGGCCATGACATAGCTACTTGGAATGTTGAAGTAGGAGGATCTCAAGTTCGAGGCCAGCCTAGGTAACTTAGTAAGACCCTGTCTTTAAATAAGTAAACTATATGCCAGGGATAGAGTTCTGCAGTACAGCCTGTGTGCAAGGTCTCAACACAAAATAAACAAGCAGTGTGTGTGTGTGTGTGTGTGTGTGTGTGTGTGTGTGTGTGTGTGTGTAGGGAGAGGGAGAGAGGGAGAGGGAGAGTAATATGCCCTTTGATGGGCAATTGTGTCACAGTGGAGTAGAGTCAAACAGTATTGGCTCTGGACAACATCAAGGGTTACCTGGTCTAGGTCATGGTTACAGAGATGCAATGGAGTGGAGAAAGAAGAACTTATAATAACATTATTAGTACAGTCAATTTCACATCCATAGAAGGGTAAATAAAATCACCCCTTACATATGTACTGCCTCTGCTCCTTACATGTCTAGACAGGCAAGAAACCCAGTATTTCCTTCTTAGCTTCTCTCTCCCTTGTATGGACAGTAACCCCTCATGCTTGTTCCAGAACTCAGGCGCCCCCTAGAGGCTGGAGGACCATTCTTGATGAGTTCTAAGAACACATCCTTGCTGCAGGGCTTGTTCACAGACAGGCCTCAGTATGGGCTCACTGTATCCGTGGTTGTTCTTAGAAAGATAAAGGAGTTAGATGACTGCTGATCTGCCATTTTTCTGCCTTCCATCCCCCACTCCTTCCTGGCAACGTGCACAGCCTCGCTTCAGCACTACCACATGTGTAATCCACATTCTTCACTCCTGGTTCTCTGGGAGGTAATCTTAGGAGAGGGGCTCAGGCCAGCTCTTCCTACAGCCTTGAAGATCCAGAGGAGCTCAACCCATGCCCTTCTGGGACCAAGAGCCTGCCCAGAAGACAATTTTAGAGCTCAAGGAAGCAAGGTTTTTGAAACATCGAGTTTGTTCTGCCCTTGGTTTCACCCTAGAAGTTCAGAGATATTAAATGCTTGTCTCTTAATTTCCCTCTTCACACTTTAATATGCATTAATGATGTTCCTGTATTCTGACTTTAAGAGCTCAACCCACGATCACCCATATCTCATGTGCCTGAGGTGGTGCAGAGGTGAGTTGGTGCAGAGCATGAAGGAGGAGTCACATGCTCGCACAGTCCTCCGTGAGACTGTGTGCCCGAGAAATGAAAAATGTATGGATTCCTATGAAGACCTGGGTAGCAACTGACTGCCAGAGGAGTCCATGCAGGGGTCCCAGGAGGTAGTGAGGGAGGGATGTGGGGGAGAGGCAGTGATACCTACACAGAAGAGAGGAAAGTCCACAAGGTGTGAAAGGCTGAAGATCCTGGAGCCAGACTCAAGAAACCTTTGTTGCTACTAAAGGGAACATCACAGAGCGGACGAGAGTGAACTTATCTAAACAATCCAAAGATGTCTGCACCCTAGCCATTCTCATCACAGTGCTCCTTTTGTGCGAAGACAGAAGAACATTTTCTTTTACCTACCTCAGGTGTTTTCTGTCAGCTGGCTGGGTGACTTGAGCATTGCCCAAGGCAGATTTAGAGACCTAGAAACAGTGACTGTTCCAGTGAACAGTTCCATGTAGGTGAGTGCTCCATGTGGATGAGTGTTCCATGTGGGTGAGTGCTCCCTGTGGAGGAGTGCTCCTTGTAGGTGAGTGTTTCATGTAAGTGAGTGCTCCATGTAGGTGGGTGCTCCATGTAGTAGGTGAGTGCTCCATGTAGGTCAGTCCTCCATGTAGCTGAGTGTTCCATGTAGGTGGGTGCTCCATGTAGTAGGTGAGTGCTCCATGTAGGTCAGTCCTCCAT
>JADRCH010000086.1:1572144-1598648 GCA_019843965.1 Rhynchomys soricoides
GGTGCTCCATGTAGTAGGTGAGTGCTCCATGTAGGTCAGTCCTCCATTTAGCTGAGTGTCCCATGTAGGTGGGTGCTCCATGTAGGTGAGTGTTCTATGTTTGTCAGTGTTCCATGTAGGTAGGTTTTCTCTTGCAGAATGCCATTGGATTAAGTTGTGGATCCAGGTGAAGGAAGAAGGGCGAGATGAGGAAGGTACAAGTGATGAGAATTTTGGTGTGGGAGATGAGGAAGTTGGCAGCTGGAAGGGCACAGATGAGGAAACGCTACTCCATGGAGACAGACCCAGAAGAGGGAGGTTGAAAGAGTGTCAGATATGTTGTGTAGCATCTCTCTTAGAAGTCCTTAAGGAATCAAGAAAAACTCCAGGTCAAGGCAGCCAAAATCTAAGCATAAAGGGGCTGATGGAATCTAACTCCAACAGAACTGGCAATTCATGGGTGCTCTGGGGGAAAGAGAGTCTGTGTTCTTCATGGATGGAGCCCGAGAGGCTCCTTATGCTCTGGTAGATTGTTCCACACCCAAGCGCATGCGGGCAGCCTGAAGACTCAGTTGAGTTAAACAAACAGCACATGCAGTTGAGAGGGAAAGGGAATTAGACGGGTAGAGAGGAATTTGAGGGGAGGGAGTGGGGTGAATTTGATCAGTTCTCACATTGTGGTTTAAATGAGAATGGCCCCCACAGGCTCAGACAGTGGACATTTGGTCCCTAGTTGGTAGAACTGTTTTGGGAAGGATTAGGCAGAGTGGCTTTGTTGGAGGAGGTGTCTCACTTGGGGTGGACTTTGGCCAAGTCGGGCCCACTTTCTTGCTTTATGCCTTGTGCTGGTGGATCAGGTGGGAGCTCTCAGCTACTGTGCCAGCATCATGATACCTGCTGCCATGCTCCCCACCGTGATGGTCATGGACTCACCCTCTGAAAAGGTAAGCAAGCCCCCCTCCCTATTAAGTGCTTTCTTTTATAGGTTACCTTTATCACAGTGTCTCCTTACAGCGATAGAACAGTGGCTAGAAAACACATTATATGTGTGTATGAAACATGCAATCTCAAACAATTAAAGGAAGAAAACAGCATCCTGAAAATCAGACCTGAGTTTTAGAAGCCCTTCTTTTAAATATGTGCCTATTTATTTGTGAGTGTGTTTGCATGTGCTCAGGGAAGGTGCTGCAGCACGAATGTAGAGGCCAGAAAAGAACTTGGTGGGATCAGATCTCCCCATACAGTATGTGGGGGTTCTGGGAGGTCACCTTTCCCTACACAATCATCTCTGGCCCTAGGTCTGAGCTCTGTTATCAAAGCAGGCTTAGAACACCTGGAGCAATCTAGGCATTTGTGGCATCTGCTCTATCTCTTATCAGAGGGCTTCTACACTGAACTTAGGAGGCAAAATTACCCCCGACTCTTAATTTGGTCTTCCTTTGTCCTCCATTTCATAGAGCAGACTAATATCAACAGTCCGGTGGTGACTACACCTGTAGTCTCAGCACATGAGTTGCTGAGACAAGAAAATTGGGAATTTGAGCCAGGTCCGCTTAGACTTTGGAGTAAGTTTGAGACCTGCCTGGAATATGTAACTCTGAAAAAATTAAACCAGTGGAAGGTGGATCCCACAGACTTGCAGCCGTCTCTCCGTGTGTTTGAAAACTTTGCTTTTTTTTGCTGTTCACTTTGTGGCTTATGCCTGTCCTTCAGACTCTCATTGCTCTTTATCTCTTTCAGTTGGTCATTCTTTAGGTTTAAAAAAGAAAACAAGGGTCTGGAAGATGGCTCAATTGTAAGCTGCTTGATCCACAAGTACGAAGACTCTGGATCTCCAAGACCATGAAAATGTGATACCAAGACTCAGCCCAGGGAGATCCTTGGGCAAACTGGCTGCTAAGCTAGCCAAACCGTTGAACTGCAGATTCAGTAAGAGACCCTGCCTCCATATATAAGGCAGAGAATGACTGAGGGAGACATTCTATACGAACCTCTGGCCTCCACATCTACTCCTCAAGTAGACACATGCATGTACACCCATAAGTACATGTGTCTATATACATGCACATACCACACACACACACATCAAAAATGAAAGTAATTAATAATACAAAAAGAGGCAGTTTTAACACAGAGGCAGGCCTCTTTTGTTTGCGTTTAATTATTAGTTATCATATATATTGTTTTTCTTCCAGGCCAACATTTCTTTTGGGCTTCTAATGACGTTTAAGCAATAACCTGGGGTCTTAATTAATTCTCTAGTACGGTTCCTTTTGTAATGTTTCTTCTGTTGCCACTGTCCCCAGCTTCCTGCTGTGGGTTGAGTTACAGTCCTTTTTAAAAGTTGAGTAAGTATATAATAGTGTTTTCCTTTTCGTTTTCTGCCAGAATGTGGAACTAGATTGTGTTGTAACCACTATTGCCCAGTGGTTCCTCTGAAAATGTTTTCTACATAAATTGTTATCTGACAATAGACGCCAAATGCATGACCTCTGCAGGGCTATCCCTTGCACATGAGCCTCTTGCCTGATCACACAATGCTTTATCCATGAGTGAGGGCTACCATTTGTCTCCCTAGCTTGGTCTGTAGTTCGCTTGCTTATGTTTAAGATTTTCTTGGTCTCCATGAGCTCTGGCTCTTGCCATAGACGCCAACTTAACAGTGATAGGAGTCCTGTGACTTCTGTCCTTCACCATGGACCCCTTCTCTGGACAGAGTCCCCCTTCTCTCCTGCTTCTGTAACCAGACAGCTCTTGACCCATTGTTGACAAGTGATCAGCCCTCATTTCCCACCCAGGACTCTAATCCCCTTTTGCTAGTTTGTGTGCATCTAAGAGGTGTTAGGTATGGCGGCTTCTCTTTGCCTAAGCCTTATCCTGATAGTTGTATAATTCTTTTTCTCACCATTACACTAAAGCTCATATGCATTAGCACTGATCAGACTTACCCTGATGTTTATTTGAAGGCAGCTTGCCCCTTTCATCACAGGAATCCCCTACCTATTGAGTTTAGGTCAAGCCTGCCTTATCTCTATGAGTTTCAGTTTTCACAAAGAGAACATCATCCATTAGGTAATTGTCAGGGACTTCTGTCAAAGATGGAGGTCGATCCCACTTTTTGGTAAATACCATCTCTGATTAGTATGGAAGCCCACCAAGGATTCTTCCTTTGCCTTTTTATTTTAAGCTTTATTTTTTGGAGGCAGGGTCTTATGTAGCCTAGGCTACCTTCTAATTTACTATATAGCCAAAGGTGATCTTAAACTTCCAATTTTCCTGCTTCCATTGGCTAAAGTGCTTAAGATTGCTACCATGCCCAATTTTTGCTATACTGGGGATCAAACCCATGGCTTCATGAATGCTAGACAGACCCTCTGTCAGTTGAACTGAATTCCCAAATCCTTGTTCTGTTGTTTTGTTTTCTGGCTTGAGACAAGTTCTACACACACACACACACACACCACACATACACACACACACACACACACACACACACACACAGAGGCTGGGTAACATAAGGCCTTTAATAATCTTAGATGGCAATTTTTGCAGTCACATGCATGCTTCCATGAGCCAGAGGGGAGGAGGCTAGCAAACATCTCTGAAATTGCACATTTCACTTCCTGACCACTGACCAAAACACCATAGTAGCTACATCTCAGTTGCAAAGAAGGTTCGGGAGTACAACCTCCAATTTCCGTAGGTTGACCCCACTATCATCTGAAACATCTGCTATTGAGCAAGCAGAGAAGATGGAACCCTGGAGAAGAACCAAACACCTTTGACACACACCTCAATTCCAAAGAACTCACTGATCTCTCCTTCTATGGCCATGTCTGTGTGCCCACAACTGGTGACTGGTTTAATTCTAAAGGCTTGGCTTCGGGAACAAGATGGCAGAGATCCTGAATGTAATTCTTTCAAACAGGAATGTATCTGTGTCCTCATGGGCTCTGTTCATCCTCTACAACACCTGTCATCTTGTTCTGGCAGCAACTGATTGTTTTTTCCCCCCAGAAATCTGGATGCTCCGGTGAGAGAGAAATGACCTTTGATGGGGCAAAGCCTAAAGCCTCACTGCCAGGCAAGCAAGCACTTCGTTTCCATCTGCAGCCAATGGCCCAGCTCCAATCTGGGGTCTCCAGATCACTTTGAAATGCTGCAGCTCTTTCCCCTGCTCTCTTAGCCATGGGTGGGTCTCTCTCTCTCTCTCTCTCTCTCTCTCTCTCTCTCTCTCTCTCTCTGTCTCTCTCTCTGTCTCTCTCTGTCTCTCTCTCTCTCTCTCTCTCTCTCTCTCTCTCTCTCTCTCTCTCCTTTCCCTGTTCTTCCTGGCAGATCCTCAGGTCTACACTCACTTCACATCCAGACATCGTCCCTAAATTCTGCATGCTTTGCTTTTCTCTGAAGTGTCTGAAGACATCTTCCCTGGTATCTACCTTACTGTGGGAGGAGGGTCTACATTTCTTTGCAATCTTGGCATTCACTGGAGCTTTCTTATTTGCTAAGGAAGTCACTATAAGCTCACCACCCCCAACACACACACACACACACACACACACACACACACACACACGCACAAGCACACATTCCAAAAAAAAGCAAAGCAAACAAAAAAGCCTCAGGTGAAAGGTTCACACAATACCTCAAAAATCAGTTAGCTGCCTTATATAAGCTGTGGTTATTCAGAAATCATTTTAAGCTTAAGTGCTGATCGCCTTCTCTAGTACAACATATTTTGATTGCATAGAGCCCTGTTCTGCAACTCTGTTTAAGATGAAGACATGACCTGGCAACTATATAACATTTTGATGTGTGTGCTCCACCCCCTCAACCTTGTAAATTTCAAAGTTATATGAAACGAAAGCCAACAAGAATATGAACCCTAATTTTAACCATGTGTCTTAGAACTAGAAATTAAAGAGGAATATTCCGTGTATGACTAACTCAGTAATAAATGCCACACAATCAAATATGAAAAATTGCACCACAAACTTCATAAATTTCCCATCTATCTTCAGTGCCACCACCGCTGTCCTGGTCCCCAGAGTTCTTATCTGTCCATTCTTCCACTTTCTTCTCTATTCACAGCATTTTTCCTTTCTCTGTGGTCTCTTGGGTTTGTCCCCAGGTCTCAGATTCAGCTGTCACTTCCCAGAGCCAAGTCCCTATCATATATAAATTACTGCAGTGGCCTCCTCGCTCTCGATCTCCCCCACCCCCGACTCTTGCCAGATTCGTGGAGGCTTTCAGCATCCCTCTCCTCAGACTAAGAACCTAGACTACATCTGCATTTCTGATTACCTTGAATCTGGGCTTCTTAGCCTGTGCAATAGTTTGTGTGTGTCCCCACAAGTTCTTGTATTGGACTCTTGATTGCTGCTGTGATGGGAAGCAGAGCCTCACTCAGAATGTTTGGGTCACGGGGATACTTGTCAACAAATGGCTAGGTGACATTATCGTGGGTTCATTATGGTCTCACTCACAGTCCTTCTGCCATTTCCACCATGAAGTTCTAGAAGCAGAACAAAGCCAGAACTGGATTCCACACATTGCAGCTCAGACTTCAGAACTGTGAGCCTATATATTGCAGTTTGTTATAAATGATCTCATCTATGATATTCTGTTACAGCAGCAGCAATCAGAATAAGATGTCCCAATAACAGGCTTTCCCCATTAGATACGATTCTTCAATTCTCTTTTATGGAGTGCTCCACCATACACACATACACACACACCCACACATACACACACACACACACACACACACACACGCTATAGCCTGTTTTTTTTTTTTCTGTTCTTTACACCATGACTTTCAATACAGTAAATGCTTGTTTATCATGTATTGCCATTTTCCCAGCATGCCCTTCTTGAAGAGAATCCTTTCCTCTTCCCCGACTCCAGGGGATTTTTATCTGGTCCTTTCTGCCAGCCCACACTGGCGTCATGCCATCAGATGTAATATTTCTGGCTATGACCCGCATTTACAAACCAACTTGAAATGAAGCGCACAGTATGTTGAGGCTGTCGTATAGAGATTCTACTTGTGTACCTGTCTCTCCTCAAGTGTTTTATCTGTTTTCTGTTTTTCAGTGTGTGTATCTGGATGTTAGTTACTTGGTATTTAATCTTTGTGGGTGGGGGGCAGGTTGTATAAGCAGCCATCAGTGGTGGCGCACGCCTTTAATCCCAGTACTCAGAAGGCAGAGGCAGGTGGATCTCTTGAGTTCGAGGTCAGCCTGGTCTACATAAAGAGTTCTAGGACAGCCAGGGCTACACAGAGAAACCAACAAGGGAAAGAAAGAAATGAAATAAAAATTATAGGATACACAATTCATTTTTTCATGCATTTTGCTTAATGTATTTTCTCTCCTTCTTCCTCAGACAATCTCTTATGTGAAAACTGGCTGCAAATTCCAAGTGCTAAGATTACAGACTGTGCCATCATGTCTGGCAACTTCCCTTATTATTTTTTTTTATTAGAATGAGACTGGAATTTAGTTTTTTTTCATTTATTTGTGTGTGTGTGTGTGTGTGTGTGTGTAGGCAATTTCAAAGTCAGTTCCATTCTGTTGGATCTGGGAATTAAACTCAGATCATCTAAATTAGTGACAAGCACTTTAACAGCCACTGAGCCATCTTACAGGCCTGATTTTTCTATTTTATTCACAGATTCCATATTACTCTTAAATAAACCTTTGTTTCTCATCTTTTGACTTTGTAACGTCCACTAATACAGACCAGAGAGTCAACCCAAGGTGAAAGTGACTTAAGCTAAGGTAAGGCAAGAGGCAATAATAACCCTTGAGAGATTTAATTCTCAGTAAGTCTGAAAATGTGCAGACCCACTCACTTCTTTAAGACCAAAGTAAGGTATATTTGACCACGTTCCAACTTTGTCTGAATTATTCATAATTAATTCATGTGGGTTGTTTCCTAAGCAATTAAACAAGACCAGTTCTATTAACCCCCAAAGGGGCAAGTCTGAAGAGGACAGCTTTGGTTTTTAACACAGAGGCTTCCAGCAGAAACTTTACCTGCCACCTGGAAGATTCATATAGAGACATGGAATTCAAAACTGGGGATAATTGCTAGAGTTAATGACTACTAGGCTCATGTTATTAAGAGAATCATATGCCTGTGAATGCTGAAAGGTGAGGCGACTCATGAGGGCCTCCTATCAAGGTTTCATGCTCACATGCTCTGACGGGGCCTCCCTGCCTGCTCCGTTTGGTCCATCTGCCTTTGTAAGCCTCAAATACCTGAAAGGAATAGGTTCGACTTGTTCAGATGGCAACCACCTGGTGCTAGCTGTGGATCATTTATGATCATTTATGGGGTAGTAGAGACTAGGAAGATGGTCTGCATTCCCTTCTCTCTAGGCAGCCCAGCCCCCACCTCTCTACCCCCATCCACTTTGACTTTAGCTGGAGCCAAGTGACTAATCCTGCACGGTCTGGGTGGAAACAGAGATATCTTCCACTTCTGGGACTGGCTATCAGAATATCCATGAAGCCACCCCCTTGACTATATAAAACAGTCGCAGTGGACAGTCTGAAGGCTGGCACTGGACAGGCAAAAGTCACCATCAATGAGAGACTGGGATTCCAATCCCGGCACCAGAAGGTGAAATCAAAGTAAAACATAGTTCTATGATTTAGGCCTCTGCATTTTGGGTTAGACTTGCTATCAGTTAACCTGGCTAAGATAAACTTTGGTGGCTTTAGTTCTTCCTAAGATTTATAATAATTTTACTAGAAACAAAGAAACTTAGTTTTTTTTCATTAATTCATTTATTTGTTCACTTTACATCCCAATACCCGGCCTTCTTCTCAAACTCCACCCCCGCAGTTCCTACCCTCACCCTCCTCTCCCCTTTACCTCTGGGAAAGGGGAAGCTCCCCTGAGTGTCCCCCCACCCTGGCACATCAAGTCTCTGCAGGACTAGGCACATCGTCTCCCACTGAGGCAGGACAAGACCTCAGTTAGGTGAATGGGATCCACAGACAGGAAACAGATTCAGGGACAGCCCCTGCTCCAGTTGTTGGGGGACCCAAATGAAGACCAACCTACACATCTGCTACATATGTATGAGGGACCTAGGTGTAGACCATGCTAGATCTTTGGTTGGTGGTTCAGTCTTTGGGATCCCCCAAGGGTCCAGGTTAATTGACTATTGATCTAGAGAAATTCTGTTTTTAAAGCTAATGTTTTTTAAATTTTAATTTATTTTTTTTACTTATTCACCTTATGTCTCACTCACTGCTCCTCCCAGTCACCCCTTGAACAGAGCAATCCTCCCCTTGTACCTCCCTCCTGTTCTCCTCTGAGCAGGGGGGTGGGGTGGCTGGGTATCCCCCTAACTTGGCACCTCAAGTCTCTGTGAGGCTAGGTGCTTCTTCCTCCACTGAGGCCAGTCAAGGCAGCCCAGCTAGAAGAACATATCCCACATATAGGCAACAGCTTTTGGGATAGCCCTCATTCCAGTTGTTCAGGACCCACATGAAGTCCAAGCTGCACATCTGCTACATACATGCAGGGAGGCCTAGCTCCAGCCCATGTATGCTCTTTGGTTGGTGGTTCAGTCTCTGAGAGCCCCAAGGGTCCAGGTTTGTTGACTCCATTGGTCTTCCTGTGGAGTTCCTATCCACTCAGGGCCCACAATCCTTCCTCCTATTCTTCCATAGGAGTCCCCAAGCTCCATCCACTGTTTAGCTGGGTGTCTGTAGCTGAGTCAGCTGCTGGGTGGAGCCTCTCAGAGGACAGCATTAAAGCTACCAAATTTAATTCAGTTTAATAAATCATTGAATGTCCACTAGTGTTTAAGCAGTAATATTAACAAATACTATGCCAATATTCAGATAGTGTAATTGAATGACAGTTTAAACCAGATCAAAGCTGTATGGGTTTGGGTCTAAGTGAAAAGGCTTTTCAGATAGATTGAGCACAAGGAGCATGGGAAAGAAGAATAAAGACATATCTGTCAATTACACAAATACTGATTTAATACCTGCTATGCACCAGGCACTCCGCTGGTTACTGGAGCTAGATCAGTAATAAAACAGTTCAAGTACTTGCTTCTGAGCCCTTCCCCTCTGAAGGGAGATGAATGGTAAATAAACAATGTCTCAATCAAGTGGCCACTGGGCTTTGAAGTAAAGAGAAATGTGAAGAAGTAAAGAGGGCTATGGGTGGGCTAGACGAAGATGAACCGGCCAAAGAGTCCCTTTTGATGGGTGGTGGCTGAACAAGAAGAAGAGGAAGAGAACAACCCTAAAGCAGGAGTCAGGGCACTCCAGGAAGAGGAAATAGAGAGTATGCAGGCAGGAACTGGAAGTGCGTGCTCCTGGTGTGCCTGATGTGGGGTAGCATTGAAGGAAGGCAGAGGCAGGGTGGGGAGTGGGTGTGTGAGAGAGAGGAAGTGGGAGGGGCGAGGTCAGGAGGGGGCGTGTGGGAGTCAAATACAGACTGACAGCAAGATTTGGATTTTATTTCAAGGTAGGGAGCTTTGGGGAAACTTTGAGTAGAGCCAGAACACTAGCGTGTTAGCTACTTTTCTATTGCTGCGATAAAACACCATAAACAGGGCATTATAGAAGGTAGAGTTTATTTGGGTTTATATTTCCAGAGGGTTAGCCAACAGCCTGGCAGCAGGTAGCAGACATGGTGGCTAAAGCTGCAAGCTAAGGGCTGAGAGTTCACATCTTGAACCACAGCATGGATGGAGAGTGATCTGGGAGCGGTGTGTAGTTTGAATGTGGAACAGCATTGGCATAAGACGGCACCTCTTAAACCTACCAAATAGTATCACCAACCAGGGACCAAGTTTTGGGACCTCTGAGCCTATGGGGAATATTTTCTTTCAAACCACCACGATCAGCAAGAAGGTAACAGTCCTGTTAAGATAGGATGTTTCGGTATTACTGAGAAACAGGAGACAAATGAAGACCCAGGAGGGAAACCTGGACTCTGTTCTGGGCACATCAAGTGGGATGTGCTTAGCAGGAGACAAATGAAGACCCAGGAGGGAAATCTGGACTCTGTTCCGGGCACATCAAGTGGGATGTGCTTAGCATGCATCCCACTAAGGATAGGAAGGGGCAGGTAGCAGACATTTGATGCTGGAACTGGGGAAAGCAGCTAGAGTTATAAATTTGAAGTTAACTGTAACTTACTAAGCGGAATGGCTCAGGCAGAACAATAGACAGATAAGGGAAAGGAGCTGAGGCCACCTAGGGTCTCGTACTGTGACAAGGAGCCTGGACAGGAAGGAGATTGAGAAAGAGTGGCTCACAGGACAGGGGAGAGTCAACAAGGTGGGGGTGACAGCAGCTAACGCAAGAAAGTATCAAGTTAGAAGTCAGTCACATTTGTGCTACCAAGAACCCAGAGGAACAGGGACATAGATGTGACCGTGGGTTTGACATAAACAGTTACTGGTGAGTGCGACAAGGCAGGCATGTGTGGCACTCTGAGGACGGATGCCACAGAAGAGTGGGTGTGGAAGGTGAAGAAGTAACAAGGGACCAGAAGAACTCTATCAGGGCAGACTTGGCCTGACCCTGTTTGCAAAGTTAAGCAGAATAATTATCTACTGCATCGTGGCTTGTTTGTTTGTTTGTTTGTTTGGTGCTGGAAGATTGAATCCATAGCTCCAGGTATATGAGGCAAGCATTCTAGCAAATGACCTGCACCCCAGGCTGCTATATTAGGAAGATCTGTGTTTTTCATGTAGTTAGTTTGGTTTATGTTGAGTGCCTAGAACAAAAGGTTTTTCAGCTAAGCTTAGCTCTAGGGGAGAGAGAGACAAAGAGAGATAGAGAGATACACAGAGACATAGTGAGTGAGAGACAGAGAGACAGTGAGAGAGAGACAGACAGACATAGACACATACAAAGAGACAGAGACACAAAACCATACAGATACATAGATAGATAGACAAATAGAGATAGAGAGAGACACGGAGACAGTCAGACAGACAGACAGACACACACACAGAGGAAGAGGGGGAGATAGATGATAGATAGAGAGATAGGTGATAGATGGAGGGAAGAAGGGAGAGAGAGGGAGAGGGGAGAGGGGGGAGAGAGAGAGAGAGAGAGAGAGAGAGAGAGAGAGAGAGAGGTCTGCATCTGAGTACATGGAAGCTTGCAGTGCCTGTCTTCAGATCCCGAGGGCTAGAGAGCTTGCTGACAATCTGTTAGACATCAGAGATTTTTATCTCCAGATGGGTGCCCCATTTTTCTTCTTGATAACCTCTTCCTAATGAAGAGCCTGGGATGGAAGTTCCATTTACAAATGGTGAATCATTAGAAACAGATTGGAGGCAGGGAAGGATCTCCCAGCAGCTCAGCCTCACTTCTGAGGCATGCACTCACTTTTCCCGAACAAATGGGCCAGGGAGCAAATCTGTCTGCAGGAAGGCAACTCATTGCACAGGCCCACTCCCACACTGTGACCTCTCACTGCAAGTCTGCCTGAGGGTAAAAGGGCAAATGCTCTGTAAAGGCCAGACCCTGAGCTGGGGCCACACCTCTTCTCTGTTCCTCCCACTTCACAGTGACTGGGAGACTGACAGTGGCCTTGATTCCAGCCTGCAGCCGCTAAGCTGTGCGCACTACATCTGCCTTCAGCTGTCTCACCCACCTCTTGGCCTCTTCTTGATTGTCCTCAGTAGAGACAGACCTCATAGTCAGTTTGTACTTTCTTCTCAGGCCCTGTTTGGAAGTGAATCTACGACACAGACCTATGACTGGCTGCTCCAGGGCAGGCTGTTTTCTTAGTTATTGGGAAGGCAGGACAGGCTGGGACTTCCGATGGGGAGAAGGGCTCAGGACTGAGCTGAAAATAGAGAATTTATTATCAGAAGCGCCTTCTGAGCACCAGTGTATCATCTCTGATAGTTCTGCTTTGTACCCCATTCCTTTCCGGCTCTTCCTTCACCTGCTCTTTGTATGATACCCTCAGTGTCCTTCTCCTCCATGGGGTTGTTTTCTGCTGTTCTTAACACAGCACCAGACCGGAAGAGGTACAGAGAAAGGGGTTTATTTTGACCCATGGTTCTGGAGGAGCAAGGTCTGTGAGCTGCATCTGGTGATGGCCTTTCCATTGTCAGTGCCCTGTGATGGGTTAAGAGAAAACGCTGTAAATCTCCTTACCATCCCACCAGGGTTCAATTATGGAGCTGTAGGCTAGAGATTGTGTTTTGGGTGGGGAGGTGGCTTAATGTGTAAAATGCTTGCCAAGCAGATTGAGAACCTGAGTTCAAATGTCCAGGATTCATGCAAAGTCAGTCATGCCAGCACATACCTGTAACCCCCCTACAGCGAGATGAGGGGCAGGCAGGGGAGGGAGCCAGGAATCTCCCTGGAATCTAATGGGCCGAATAGTGTGACACATATAGTGGTTAACAACAAATAGTTGGTCTCAGACAAGGTAGAAGTTGAGGACCAACACCCGGGATGTCCTCTGACCTCCACGTGACATGTGGACACCCATGCACATGCATGACAACACCTGACAGCCTAAATTTGGTTTCTAAGATTCCAACATGGTAAGAGACAGCACAGTCCACCAATTCTTTCTGTGACCTTCACATGCACACCATGACATGTGGTTATCCACCCAAGAAAACACACTCACACTCACACACGCACACACACATACTCACACACACACACTCTCACACACACACACTCACACACACACACACACACACACACACTAGCTACCTCCCGAATACCGCACCTCACAGCACCTCAGTTAGAGCCTCACTTCCCTCCTCACTACCCTGTCTTTACCTTTGAGCTCCAGCGTGAATTGCAGAGGGGACAAACAAGGTTTAAGCCATAGAAGCCAAGCACAATAGTACACTTATACAATCTCAGCCCTTTGGAGGCTGAGGCAGGAGAATCACTAGTCTGAGGTCAGTGTCTCAAAGAAAGAAAGAAGCAAAGAAACCCCAAGGAGTAGCTCCCCACATTCACATCAGAGGGACAGTCCTTGACTATGGCTATTTCATAACCCTCTTTCTCTGTGTTCAGCTGTGTCTCTATACCATTATTAAACAGTATCTACTGAGAAAAATTACATATTTGTCATTTCGCTCATAGATTTACTTATGGTTCAAATAAAATATAAATGCAAAAGCAGAGAAAACGTCAACCAAAGCAAAGTATAAACAGTATCAAATTCCCGTGGCACACTTATTTACCAGAGGCTATAAGTACACCTTTGTTATTGAAGGATACTTTAAGATGTTAAAGATTTATTGAAGATATTGAGAACATCACATTATCATACCCAGAAGTATTTAGAGTGTTGTCCAGCAGTGGCCACTGTACGAAAGCAGTCAAAATGATGACTTATATGTTGTATGAATCATATTTTGAGTCTATGTTATTTAATACTGTGTTATACTACAGTATAGCTTACCATGTTTTCTTTCTTGTTGAAGAACTTACACAAATAAAATGATGTCATGTTTATGATGTTGAGGTCCTCAGGGTCTCAGAGACCTATTTCTGGTACAAGATGCTGAGGTCCTCAGGGTTCTGTCCCAGAGACCTATCCCTGGCACAAGATGGCAGCTACCATGGTTTGTGTGTGACCCAATGTTCACACATTAGAGGCTTGGTCCTCAGTGTGGTATTATCCAAGTCTGGGTCCATCATCCTTAAGACATGAGGCCTGGTGGGGGATTCTTAGGTTGGTTAAACCCATGCCATAGGAAGGGACTGTGGGACCCCTGCTTCTCTGATTCCTGTTTGACCATGCCTATTGTCATCATCCACACTGGGACTCTCGCCAGAGTTGGCATAAGTCCTTTGCACCTTCAGCCTTCAACACTGTGAGTCAAATAACCCCCCTTTCTTTATGCTGCAGGCATGTCTCTAGTATTTTGGTGTAATAGAGAAATGTGGACTAGTGTCCTACTTGGTGGTCTAAGGCAGAGTCTAAGTGTGACTTTGGTCTTCTGAGCTTCCAGTAGGATGCACAGAACACAGTCACCCTTGCAGCACTGTCTACCCTCCTTCACAATTCCCACCAAACTTAGAATATACTTGGACTTAAATATTCTACTTTGCTTTACAGAGTCATGTCCTAGCATTGCTGTGAGACCAGCCAGAGACGTTCTTGGACAAAGTACACCTTCCCATTCTTCCCAGCATCTCTAGCCCGCTGCACCCCATTGAATACGAAGGAGGGAAACTCATATTAACGCCTGCTGAGTGATTGAAGCTAACATGAAGATTTACTAGGCAGTCTTATAATCCAGAAATGAAAGAATACAAAGACTCTGGAAAGTTGTTATTATTGTGCCAATGTCATAAATAAATAGTGAAGAAAGGAGGAAAAGGAAGAGGAGGAGGAAGAAGAGGCAGAAGGGGAGGGCAAAGGAGGAAGAGGGAAGGAGGAAGGGGAAGGTGGTGGTGGTAGAGGAGGAGGAGGAGGAAGAGGAGGAGGAAGAGGAGGAAGAGGAAGAGGAAGAGGAGGAGGAAGAAGAGGAGAAGAAAGATTCTTCCAAACTCCATTTCAAAATCACTGGTGGTTGAAACCTGACTTGCGATTGGCATCAGGACACATTAGGAATTGTTTACAGCTCTGTTGGCTCCCATTGGATTCTCCTCTTCTGTGTGCTGGGGTTTGGCCAACTCGGTTTAATTAATTAATCTCTGAGTGAAACCAAAGCCTATTTAGAACACTTCCGTCTGAAACATCATCACTTCTGGTTCACTAGCATGTCGCTGTTTTGGGTCATCATTATTCGAGTTGTTGTGCTTGGCGATGATCCTGGAAATACAATTTACTTTATGCTCAAACCATGTCTAAGGAAAACCTGCGACTCCACTGCCGAGTGAAATATGGCATCTACCCTTACATTGTGTTCTCAGGTTTGGAGATACATCAAACCAGAATGATGTAGTCTTTCAAACTTGAGGGCTCAAGTGTGGGAGGTACAGAACTTTCAGCACTGCACATTTTTCTCTAAAAGATTTTCAGAACCAATCCTTTCTAAGAAGAGAAATGTGATTAGATTCTCTGGGACACAAAGAAAGCATTTATTTATTGTTAATTAATTTATTTAAGACAGGGTCTTCGTACTGTGTAGTCCTGGCTGGCCTAGAACCCAGAGAAATTCGTCTGCCTCTGCTTTCTAGTACTGGGATTAAAGTCATGCACCACCATGCTCTTGTTTTGTTTTTAAAGTGCCCAAGCATAGTACTGTCTAACTGGCTCCCCGACACTGGGAAAAGCCAAGTAGTGTCTAATTGTGACCTGGAGGCACTGTTTGGTTAGTTTGTAACTGTAGCCCTATGAAGTGTCTTTTACAATGAGTTTTAGAGTTCATTAAACTATCACTTATAACTGGGCTTATTGACACATGAATTTAGGAGCTTGGGGCAGGAGGATTGCTGTAAGTTCCAAGCCAGCCTTAGCTATACAACGAGTGGAAGGGTATTCTGAGATGATGAGACTCTGTTTCAAAAGAGAGACAAAATGCCACACACCAAGAAAATGCTAAGCAGCAGCCCGTTTACAAGAGAGCCTTCAGCATTAGTTCCTGAGAGAGGCCTTCATTTTCCAGGTTCTGGTCCAAAGGAATAAAATACTTTAGATTAAGAATAAGATGTTTAAAAGATCTAAGGGAGTTGTGGTTTCCCTGTCTAGGTCTTTCCTTCAAGATTTTAGTAAGCAAACTTGCTTGGAGAACATCATTAGAA
The DNA here is from genome assembly GCA_019843965.1 of Rhynchomys soricoides. NCBI lineage: Eukaryota > Metazoa > Chordata > Mammalia > Rodentia > Muridae > Rhynchomys > Rhynchomys soricoides. Next base: position 1,587,849 of record JADRCH010000086.1, read on the forward strand.
AATCTATTCCTGTGCCGACAAGATGGCTCAGTAGGTAAAGATGGTTGCCAACCAAGCCCAGTGACCTGAGTTCCATCCCCAGAAGCTACATGGTGGACTTTCACAAATTGCCTTCTAACCCCTGACCATGCATGTGGCACCCTAATATATAAATAAATGTAATGAAAAGATTAAAAAACTTCTGTTCATATTTCTTGAGCTTATTTTATTTCTAAATAGAACAGTATACACATCTACTACTTAGAGTGAAACGGACTATGTGTGTGTGTGGGGGGGGTGACATGAAATATCTTCAGCTGTTATTGGCCAGTATCTCAAGCTCTGTCTCTGTGCAGGAGACATCCCCATATGTATGGGCCCATCATAAATAGCCTGTGCTGGCTTCAAGTCTGATTAATCTGGACTCCTTGAACAGGCATATCCCTGGATTATATTCTTAGGAGTAATGATCAATTCTAGGAGGTTGCAAAGGCTCTGTAAAAGTGGTAAAGTTCTTCTCCAATGTTCTCTTTTGGTGCAGGCTTCCCTGCCCTCCTGTGCTCTCAGAGCTCTGAGCTGGAAACACTGGTGGAGGGGGTGGGGGTGGGGAGTTTGTGAAATCCCTGTGTTATAGAAACAAACAATTATTTTGGCTTGAGGTTACTTTGCTGATAGGCCTGTCACAGTAGCTGAGTATGAGTCCTGGCTCAGGGCCTCCTTCCTCTCAGCCTACAAGACCACATTTTCTTAGGCAAACACCACTCATCTTTGGGAACAGAAAGCCTGCCTGAAGGTTCTAAGCTGTGTAAGGAAGTGAAACAAAACCATCGCCCAAAGGCCAAGCTGACCCCTCCTCCTTTCTTTGGCCCTCACAGGTAAACACCCCTCCAAGGTACTGATACTGCTAGTGAGATTGCCTCTTTTGAGAGGATGCAGAACACACCAGAGTCCATCTCTCTCTCTCTCTCTCTCTCTCTCTCTCTCTCTCTCTCTCTCACACACACACACACACACACCCTGCTTTTCCCTAAGGTCCAGAGGCTCAGTGGTACCCCTCACTAGGTATTTGCCTGGAAACTTCCTGGGGAGGGGGGGGGGAGCTGTGATCCTGAGGAATGTTTCAATCCTTTATCTCCTCAGGCATCCCAGTCTCTCTTCTCCAAAGAAGCTGAATTCATTTGTCCTTGATGGATTCTGTTTTCCTATTCTGTGCTTCTGTGGCTGTCCATAACTTTCTCTTTGTCCTCAAACATTTTGGGGGTACCCTGTGGTCAAGGCATTGACAAACACATCTGCACTGAAGTGTAAACTGCTGTTAAAAGTCATTTCTCTTCTGAAGAGTAATTTGCTTTGGCCAGGGCTTTCGTGTTTTCTAAGGTGAGATTTCAGGTCAGTGAGCCAGGTGGCACCCAGTCTCTTCCAGGGTAGCAAGCTTGGAAATGGGAGCTCTCGGACTGCGAGCTGTAGGAGGGGCTGGTCCCAAGGTTGAGTCTTTGGCTTTCTTCCATAGTTAGAGCAGAAATCCCCAGGGACCCCTCTAGAACGCTTAAGCGACAAGCAATAGCCCTGCTTATCCCTAGGAATGTTAGGAAGTGCTGGGAATATCAGGTCTGCGCTAAGTGAGTCCTTATTTTACTATCACCTTCAGAAGATGTGATCGGCACCTCTTAGGTCTGAAGGATTCTTGAGTTTGCCCTGCCAAGACCTCAGCAAAACATCCAGCTTCCCACATATAAGTTAGTTCCTGCTGACAGAGCCCTTTCAGTCTCACTATTCCTCTCAGCTTGTCTAAATCCGAAGTGTTTTCAGATATTCAGGCGCTGATCTCCGGGTAAACGGAGAATTGTTACCACGCGGTGAAATTCCTCCAGCTTGGAGCTTACTATCATGAACACATCACTACAAAATGAGATCACTGGGGCTGATGTCAGGGCAGGCAGCACCATCTCCCACACAAAAGCTTCCTTTCCCTGGTCTTGCTAACTGCACTTAACAAGGGAGGTACTACACCTCTCAGAATAAGGTCCGCCCCACCAGAAACAGTCTGCCAGCTCTGCGTTCTCATTGCCCCACTCCACCCCTGCAAGAAAAGTCAGGGTGAGACTGTGCAAGCTTCTCGTGTAGTCTGCTGAGTTGAAAATTCACTGTAAATTTTATGTTCTATGGTGTGCGCATATGCATGTGTGTGTTTCTGTGTGTATACACAAGACCGTGTATAATGAGTTGTGTACTTGTCTACTTTCTTGACCACACTTAGCACCTTTGGAACAATAGCTTTTTGTCACCCCAGGGCTTACATTTTGAGGGCCCTCTAAAAACAAAAACAAAAACAAAACACAAAAAACAAGAACAACAAAACTGGCCCACCCAAACAAACCATGAAGTAGAAAAATGAATAAAGATTTATTTCTAACACTTATCTTGATGAATTAACATCTTTTATTTCTGGAATGTTTTTCTATAGTTTCTAAAACATTGGTTAAAGTTTTTTTTCTTTTGTGTGTATTAGTATTTGTCTACATGCGTATATGAACCAGAAGCCAGAAGAGGGCATCAGATCACCCAGAACTAGAGTTGCAGACAGTTTGTGAGCCACCACGAGGGTGCTGGGAACTGAACCAAGGCCCTCTGTAAGAACAGCAAGCATGGTCAATAGCTGAGTCATTTCTCTAGCCTCTTCTCTAAGTGGGCCAGAACAATACTGCTTATTCTGCAACACTAAGGAAACTCAGAAGCACTTGTGACATGAACGTAGCTGAGACAAAGAATGGAATGTTAGATCGCTTTCTTTATACGGTTCCTGACATCCTCAGCTCTTTGATGTGCCAGCTGTCTAGTCCTTTTCTCTTGCATTCTGGCAAAACCATGACTTGAATCTAAGTAGTGGACGATGGCAGAAACAGGGTCAGGTTATCTGTGAGCATATTTTCTTTTTAAAAATTTAAATTTTAGTGGGGACGCAGGTGAGCCAGCCTCGAGGGTGAGAGTGTAGGAGAGACAGTCCTGCCACTGGTCTACCATGAGGTGGTGTGGGCGCAGGGTGATGCCCTCCTTACCCCCCGCGGGCCCTTACACACACACACACACACACACACACACACACACACACACACACACCCGTTCCTCATCACCTGCAGGATTCAGGAGAGCTGGCCCTGGATTTATGGATGAGCTAGCCCTGCTTCCCTACTGGCTGTAGCATTCAGAGAGCAGGCCCTGCACCTTGCCTGGGCAGCACAATGGAGCTGGCCCTGATGTTGAAGGCATGGTTGAGACAGCCCCAAGGGTGTGAGAGCAGGAGAGATAGCCCAGATTCTCGCAGGCTGCAGCACTTGGGAGAGTGGGCCTTGTGCCTTGACTGAGTAGCACAGTGGCTCTGGAGGTATGGGTGCAGGTGAGCCAGCCCCAAAGGCATGACAGCAGGAGAGCTGAGAGCTGAGAGCTGACCCTGCCTCCTGCCAATGGCAGCATTAGGTACCCTAACCTGAGTAGGGCAGGAGTGCTCACCCTGGTGGTTCAGATAAGGGAGAGCTGACTCAGCTACTACTCAGGCCCAGATCCAGGGCTCTTAATTGGCCCACCCCAAAGTCTATCATCTTCAAATGATTGGGACTTGTGAAAGGGCCAGTCCTGCTGATCCAAAGCTGCAAGGCTTCCTAGACACAGAGCGACAACAAGATAACCAGTCACAGAAGCCAGAGACCTGGAACCAGATCCTATGTCATGGAGGTCCTGCTATCATGCTTGGATATTCATATCTATCTGTTAGAGGCTAGAATCTGCATATGGGAGAGGAAATACAAATTTTTGTTCTGAGCCTGGGTTACTTCACCTAAAATAATGTGTTCCAGTTCTATTTACCTACAAATTTCACACTTCTTTACAGTTGAATAAAATTTGTGTGTGTGTGTGTGAGAGAGAGAGAGAGAGAGATCTGTCTATCTACCTATCTAGATTTGCAGATGTATTTGAAGATATCTGTAGATATATCTATCTATCTATATTTATCTATCTTATCTATCTATACCTATCTATATCACATGCTTATTAATTACCCATCTGTGGATGGATATCTAAATTGGCTCTATTTTTTTACATTGTTAAATGCGCAGGCAAAATGTGAATGTGTGAATGTCTCTGGATATCTCTTGGGTATCGCTGAGCTGGAATCCCATTTATTCACACCAGAGGCAGAGACTCACCTGCTTGTCACAAAGAAGTCAGTGCTCTGAAGTGAGTTTTTTGTTTGCAGAAAGCCACATGGTTAGCCACTGGGGATCTTCTAGGACCTGTTGGTAGCCTCTATCCAACACCCAGCAAGAAGCCAAGAGTCTTGTGGACACAAGAAACTTAAATTTTGCCAAAAAAATATATGTATATGTGCTTGAAAGAAGCTGCTCTTGTTTGAAAAGCATACAGCACAGATGATATCATTTGTTCTTTGGGACAGTGTCTCTTGTGGCCCAGGCTGGTCTTGAACTTACAACATTCCTTCTGCAGCAGACTCCCATGAGCCTGGTACACTGTAATCTTAATTAAAGTTCCTTTTACAAACCAGACATGTAAGAGATCCTTTCTCTAAGGATCTTTGGGAAGATTCAATGAAATGATATGTGTGTGTCTCAGTGAATCTTCAGTGTGCCCCCAGACCAGTAGTCCTGGGTCAGCTTCTGAGGCAACCAACTACTTTGTTGCCATCCTGCCTTCCATCCAGCAGCTTTGTCTGTAAGATTAGTACTTGTTATGCTCTGATTGCATGGAATTGACACAGCCGCTCTGCCAGACTGGGCTCTTTGTTACTTTCATTCGTTCATTTTAAGTATACAAAGACTTAGGTTTCCAGGGAGCAGCTGGGCTGACAGAGAGTAGGAACTGGAAGACACAGGTCTCTGCTCTGACCCTCAGACAGAAAATAAACCAGGAGGCAGATGCACAGACTGTAAGTAGCTAGGGCTCTAAGGATGCAGCACAAACAACCTGCTTGGCAAAGGGGCCTTGGGAAAGGGAGCAAGGTGGCTTGGTGACTGTAGGTGCTGACAGGAAGAGAAAGAAAACACAAGCTGAGTGACTTTCCTGGAAAACAAGCCCATGACACAAGATATTTTTAATTCTTCTGTAGTTTACAAGCAATCGTGATTATTATAGTGAGCACTGGCATTGGGTTGGCTGTTCTCATTTCCTGACTGGGTGGGATGCAAGGACAGCCCAAGACAGCTCTTGAATGCCTGATGTCTCTGGGGTCCCTGAGAGGAGGCAGTCTGGCTGGAGTTGGTAGGGATGCTGGGATCTGATGCCAGCCTCTCTCTCTGAGGGAAGGAAGGGGGCAAGTGCACTGGGTGAAGGTGCGCCAGGGCCGTGCACTCTGACCTCATGCCAGCAGGTCTCCTGGCTTGACTCTGGAATTTCACTGCCTTCTAATTGTGTTTCTTACATTTAGTGCCACCCAACATGGCCTTTGCAGTCCCAGAGTTGCCAGATGAACATAGTTTTGTTCGAGCAACACAGTTACTACTTTAGAGCAGAGCTCACTATGGTCTTAGAGTGGGTGGATGTGGTTGGTACGGGGAGCTGGGTGACAGTTAACACTTGAAGAGGGTATCGAGACCCTGAGACTCACTGTGGTGTGTAGCTGCTTGTATTCTAATTCTAATTGGGGTTTCCAAAACTGTTCATATGAGAGGGTCTGCACATAGCTTCGGGGAACCTGCCCCCAGTTAATTCTTATTGGTAAATAAAGATGCCAGCAGCCAATAGCTGGGGAGGAGAGAGAGAGAGAGAGAGAGAGAGAGAGAGAGAGAGAGAGGGAGGATTTATAGTTCCCGGGCTTCCATACCTAAGAAGAGTGCAAGACAGAGAGGCAGAGCTGCGATGCAAAGGATCCAGGAAAGTGCAGCTCAGAGGACTGCTCACTTGGGCCAGGAACAGCCAAGAGGGAACATAGAAATTAGTAAGTAGTAGAATTATAGGCGAGCGGTAGATTCTGGCAGCATGGAGGTTAGGCAGTCGCCCAGCTATTGTGCCGCTTAAGGCATATTAAAATATTAAAGGCTGTGTGTGTGTTTTTCGTTCGGGAACATAAACCATGGAGGGGGGAACAACCCTGTCATGGGATTTATTAAAATATTAATACAACGGTGATGAGCAGCTGAGCGCACAGCCTTCTGATTCAAGTTACTAGCTATATCATTTGGGGCAAGTTACATAACATGCCCCAATTTCTTCATTTGTAACATGGAATTAGCATGATATATGAAATATTTGGTTTAGTAGGAGTAAATGCAGCTGAAGCCCCTGTGACGTAGACTCCAAAGGGATGGCTTCTTTTCATCTCTACACAGCCTGAAAGCATCTCAGTTCCTGTTTTATACTTGAGAAAACTGTAGCTTTAAGTAAGTGACATGAGGCAGGTCAATGCAGATGGAGCCAGGACTTAAACCCTGGGGTGTCAGACATGAAAGATGACATTTATCCTGATGTGTAGGCAAAGGCTAGCTACACTATCTTCCCATAAGCTTAAGGAAAAGAGATTGACAGATATCATCCTTAACATAGATACCAGATGGTCTACCAAACTTCTACCAAAACTTCTGCTCCCTATGAAGTATACAAATATTTGTTTGTCTTGACTTTTAATATTTATTTACCTATTTTAACACAGATGCTCATGTAGTTCAGGTTGGCCTCAAGCTCATTATGTAGCCAAGGATGACCTGGAACTTCTGATCTTCCTCCTTTCTGTCTCCTGACTGCACTACGATGCCCGGTTTATGTTTTGCTGGAAATTAAAGGTCTTCATGCATGCTAGATAAGCACTTTACCCACTGAGCTATATGCCCAGGTGTTGCCCAGGTTTGAGCAAGTGCTGAATTATGGCTACTCTAGGAGAAATTAGAATGTTACACGCGATGCCTAGGTGTATGGCCCTGGATATGTGGATTTCATCACCTGCAGAGAAAGTAGGTGCTGGTGCTGGGGAGGAACCCTGCCTCGAAATGTGGATTCTCTTTTCTCTTCAAGAGTCACATTGATGGTGTTAGTTACTGCCACCAAATCTCTGACAGAAACAAACCTTAGAGGGTAGCGATTTATTTTGGCTCACAGTTGTAGAGGGTTCAGTCTAGGATCTGACTGATCCTAGATATGGTTGGGAAAAATGTTTTCCTTGTAGATACGAGGGATGGAGAGAACAGCCAGAGGCATCTGAAAGGGCTCAGACTGAATATGGTCAGCAGAATAGAGTGGGCTATGAGAGGAGGGGACAGAGGGAGGAGAGTGAGAGAAGAAGAGAAGAAAGAGGGTCAGGAGAGGGGACAAGGAGAGGGAGAAGAGCCAAGAGGAAATGAGATAGCATGTGGCCAAATGTCTGGGTTATGTAGGATCAAAAGAAGCTGAGACAAGGGCAGCTAAGCTCACTGGCTGGAGAGGTTTAGGGCAGTGGGCGGGAGTAATAAGAACTAAGAGGAGCCAGGATTCTGTAACAGGGATCTTAGATGCTGGGGAGCTTGGCAGCCAGCTTTGGTATGTTAATAAGTACCTCAGTTAGCCATTTGTCCAGGGTTTCTTCAGAACCTAACAGTAGCTTGGCCTGGTGTGACACTTGGGAAGAACATCGAGGCTGCTCGGGTATGCCTGAGGGAACTAGACCAGGCTGGGGACACAACTGGGATCTACAGCACACAGCTGCAGACCAAGACTTCAAACATGGAACTTTTGGCACCAAGCAGATCCCAGCCATAGCAGCAGGGATAGAAATTTGATCAGTTGCAGACAGGAAAGGGACAGTGACAGGAACTTCAGCTCTGTGCTAGGTAGTTTACCTGGTGGGGCTCATTAGTGTGAGGAGGTTATGAGTTTAATTCACTCCAGGGGGAGGCAGAGGAGGAAGAGGAGAAGGAAGAGCAGGAGGAGGAGGAGGAGGAGGAGGAGGAGGAGGAGGAGGAGGAGAGACAGACACAGAGAGACAGAGAGAGACACACAGAGAGACACACAGAGAGACACAGAGATATTGCTGTAGACAGAGAAGGCTCACAGGTTAGCAGCAGATGCCCACAGGCAAGGAAAGCATGTCTTATGGATGATCATGGTATGGTACATGGTGGTCTGTATATGTGTGTGGGGGAGGGGGGCGTGGAGTAGGGATAAAAATTTCGTGTCCTAAGCCAGCTTATGGTGGAAGCTAGCTGGGCCTGTACAGAGACAGAGCCAACCAGGCAGAGGACACTAGAAAGGCAAATATAGATTGACCATATTTGACTAGGTGTGGCAACCTGAGAGGCTGTGTGCTGGGAACAGCAGGAAGTCTGGTGTGGCTGGAATAATGGCTGGAGGAAGAGAGAGGATTCATTCGCCTGGCAGTGAGGGTGACTGACAAGGCCACTTACTTGGTCAGACTGGGAAGGGCCTCATGTTTTCATGGGCCCCAGCTCCAGGAAGGAGGGGGCCCTCTCAAGATGGAGGAGGGAAGGTCAGAGGGGGAGACTAACCAGGAAGGAGGCTGATGACAGAAAAAAATCAAGAGATGGTGGAGGCAAGACTGGGTGTGGGGAGGGGTGGCATTGGTAGAAAATTGATCTAGCCAGAAGGATGTATCTGAGGTCAGATAGAAAAGTCAAAGAGGAAACTGTGAAGAAGAGCTTAGGATTCTATTGTGGACAGATACATGACTCACTGGGAAGCACAGAAGGCACACGGGTAGAAAGAAAAGGCAGAACTGTGCTTGGAAGGGAGGAAGGACCTGGCCATGCACAGTGTGGATATCCTGCTCATTTTGATTGCACATTCAATCAATGAACGTGCTTGGGTTTGTTGGTTTACAGTGGAAGCAACAGTGGAGACATGGCAAAGGGGTGCTGGCATCCAGGAGAGAGCTGGGCACTGGAGACTCAGGTTTGGGGTCTACTTGTATGGCGACTGAATAGAGACCCAGAGGCAGCCACTCACCGTGAATGTACCAAGAATGCGAAGAAGACTGTGAGGGCACAAACCCAGGAGAGACTGAGAGTGGCGGATAGTTCCAGAAGTCAACAAGTTATGTCATAAAAGACACTTGGAGAAATAACAGCTGACTTCTTCTCTTAGTTGGAATCCCAGTGAATCCAGTGGAGTCTCTTAACATCATGGGCTCATCACACAAGATAGGAACATGGAGGAGAAGTTGTTGGAACACAGGAAGTGATTTATAACAGTTTTAAAGAGTGGGCCCAAGGTTGGGAGTTGAGTATTATCACATTCACGTCATGGGTGATTTTACCACATCCTGTCACATACCTCTGGAAGCTAGGACAAGACTGTGATTGTGCCAGAGTCGTTTCTGGTCTGGCTGTGCTTGCTTGGCTGTGCTTGGCGGAGGCACTGGATGGGAGGGCACCGTGGAAGGCACATGGGAAAGTGCTTGGTGCGCAGGGAGGGAGCACTCAGTTCTGAGCAACAGTACATGAATGCCCTGGGCTGCGGTGGTGAACAAGAAGGGAGTGAGGGATGATGCATATCTGTCGGGGGTGGGTTGGGGCATTGCCTGTTGGAAGTGAGAGTCCAGTGCGGGCACATTTGCATGGCAAGTCCATGGCCAAGTGCTGCCATGTGACTCCCAGAGGGAGTCCAGGTAGATCTCTGAGAAATAGTCATCCAAATAACAGCAGATATGGAGCCAGGGTACAAGGTCAGGATGTTAGAAATGACCAGTAAGACAAAGAATGATTGTTCAGGTCCTAAGAAATTCCAGAAAGGGCCTTGGTGCTTGTAGCTGACACTATGCTCAGTGGTACATGCAAATGCAGTCATTATTCCTGAAACACTGGGGCTCACTTGGGGGCCAGCAGATGATGTGGCCTCTCTACTTCCAGATTCTAAGGCACAATTTGCTCTCTTCCACTGAGACACTGTTGTGTGCGTTTGCCAGAGTTGTTCTATCCCGTTCCATCTTTTTAAAGAGAACTTCCCACTCAGTGGCTACTCAGAGAGAGTGTCCCCAGGTCCAGTGCTCTCTTTTAACTTTTGTCTTCTCTGTGCACTGTTGAAAGACCCATTTGGATTCCCTGCTATAAAAGAGAACGCCAGTCATCTACAATGCCACAGTTTTCTTGAGAGACCCACTTTGGGAGGGGAGGCTATTGTAGACCCTGACTCCAATATGGCACAACCATCTTAAATATTCCAGGCAGGAAAAGTTTTTTGTCAAAGGCTTTGACAGTTTAAACTTAGAGCTTCAGCAAAACTTTTAAACTTTTAAACTTTGAACTCATTTGAACCTCTGGTGATTTATGAATTATTAAATGCACCACTGCAAAGCCACGGACCTTCCCTTTTTACTTAAAAGCAACTGAGAAGAGATGGCTGTGGAGGACCCAGAAGGAGCCTGGAATGGGGGTTATCAGAACCCAGCTCCTCCTGCCTGACTAAAAGCCAACTGTGGAAAACCGTTCAGAGACGGAAAAGCCAAGTGGAGGTGCACTGTGTGGAAGAGGAGGGGGGTTCCAGGGAGTCAGTCACACGGGAGATAGGACAGGGCTTGAGGTTAGGATGTAGTCACAACATGGATTGGAGGTAAAATGCGCATCACTTACATTTTTACCATCTTAACCATTTTAAGTGGACAATTTAGTGACATTCAGGACCTTCATGCGATTGGACAATCGTCACCATTTATAATCTTTAGAAGTCTGCTTTCTTAACACTAGAGCCCTGTCTCTCTCCTCCCAAGCTCTCCTAACTACAGTTCTTTTCCATTCGTGGGGTGTGTGGGGTGGGGTGTGTGGGGGGTGTGGGGTGGGGTGTGTGGGGTGTGGGGTGTGTGTGGGGTGTGGGGTGGGGTGTGTGTGGGGT
>JADRCH010000086.1:1603648-1648442 GCA_019843965.1 Rhynchomys soricoides
GGGGTGTGGGGTGGGGTGGGGGTGTGTGGGGTGTGTGGGGTGGGGTGGGGGTTGTGGGGTGGGGTGTGTGGGGTGTGTGGGGTGGGGTGTGTGTGGGGTGTGGGGTGGGGTGTGGGGTGTGGTGTGTGGGGTGGGGTGTGTGTGGGGTGTGTGGGGTGGGTGTGTGTGGGGTGTGGGGGTGGAGTGTATGGGGTTGTGGGGTGGGGTGTGTGGGGTGTGTGGGATGGGGGGTGTGGGGTGTGTGGGGTGGGGTATGTGTGGGGTGTGGGGTGGAGTGTGTGGGGTGGGGTGTATGGGGGGTGTGGGGTGGGGTTTATGGGGGGGTTGTGGTGGGGGGTGGGGTGTATGGGGGTGTGGCGTGTGTGTGTGTTATTTGTGTGTGTGTGTGTGTGTGTGTGTCTGGTGCGCTCTCTCTCTCTCTGTGTGTAGTGTATATGCATTCAGAGATCAGAGCAGATATCACTGTTTCAGGAGGCTACATGGTCAGAGAGAGCTTGGGATCCACCTGTCTCTGCGCCCCTTAATGCTGGGGCCACAGGCATGTGCATCCACGTCCAGTGTTTTCATGATGGCGCTGTGATTTGAATCCAGGTCTTTGGGCTTGTAGAAAAAGTTCTCGTACCCACTGATCCATCTCTTTAGGCCCTGTCATTCGTTTTCTTTGTGTGAATTTGACTCTTCAAGTTTCTTCACATAAGCAGAGTTAGTGCCTATGTGCACCTGTGTGCACCTGCTCACAATCACATGTGTGTAGGTGGATGGTGTGAGTACACATGGAAACACTGTGTCACTGCATTTGTGTAAAATGTCTCACAGAGTCAACATACGTCAAATCTATTATTAACTGTTTATATCAATAAGCACGAAATGGCGGGTGTTACACACACACACACAGAAACTGAAGTCTTTTACGGACTTTATACAGAATTAACAGAATAGTGACAAAATATATACCCAATGCAATTCATGGTGTGAGAACGAAGAGTATTGTTGACAGTATTGGACAAGGGAGAACCGCAGGGTTTCAGAGGTAAAGGACCAGTCAAATTACACACAGGATATACATTTATTATCAATTTCTATTTTATTTTCTATTTGAGACGGGGTCTCACGTTAGCCCAGCCTGAGCTCAAAACGGCTATGTTTTGAATTGTTGATCCTCTACGTCCAGTACTGGAATTATAGGCATGTGCTACCACACTGGGCTTTATGTGGTACTGGAGACCTAAGGTCCCCTGAATGCTGAGCAGGCACTCTATCCGATGACTTACATTCCTAACCCCAGATATTATATCATTTCTTTTTGTGAGTGTGGTTCTAGGAACCAGACCCTGAGCTTTACACAAACTAAACAAGCATTCTTCCTTTGAGCAATGTTCCCAGGTCAAATTTATAACACAACATGGGTACAAAAGCTGTTAATAAGGAAAAAATCAGAGGTTTCCCATACACTTCAGACAAAAGCAAAAGGTTGGCAGAGTGATTCCAGGTAAGAAAGACCCAGGGGTTTTTTAATGAGGTTTTCAGAGGGTGTAGTTCATTTGAAACTTCAGGACCCAGAATTTAGCTTGAAGTGTGTCTATACTGAGTTCAGTCTGGTGGCCACCACAAGTCTTTAAAACAAGGGACCCAAATCCCAGCTCCTTCCTGGAGTTGGGGCATGGGTCTTACCCCTGGGAGATTCTATTGCTCTCTGTTAGTGGTTCTCAAGGGTTAGTTCACAGACAACCTCCTCACTGCACAATGGGAAGTGTAAACGCCTCCAGAAATCTTCACAGCCCGCAAGGGAGCAGGCTCTCCTGTGCTGGGAGAGTACAAGGTAGGCCCTAAGGGGAAGGGTGGAGCAGCCCAGACAGCTTGCTTCACAACCTGAAGTGTGGTCTGTCCAGTACTTTACCTCTTGGAGGACGCCTGCTTTCCTGCCATTGGTGTTCAGAGAGTGAATAGACTCGCCCAAGAGTTGCATAAGTTATTGTTGGATTTCCCCAGTTCTTCCTGTCCTGAGTATGTGCACACCCTCTAAGTGACTGAATGTCTTGGACAGCTTCCACATCTGTGCTGGGACATTAGCAGTAGCCAACAGGGCAGGAGGAGAGCTGGGGGAAAGAGTGGGGCTCCTCTCTTCCTGTTGTGAAGATGGTGGCACTAGAACTTAGGCTGAGCCAACCACAAGCGCCGTGTAACTGTCTCAGAATAGTGGACTCAGGGCCAGGCTGTGCAGGAAAAGTGTTAAGTGTGGAAGTCCACTGTGTCCAAAGATGGAGGCTCACGAGTGAGCTCTCTGTCCTCACCATCCATCTCAGGGAGGTGACATTTCTAAAACAGAGCCTGACTAATTTATTCTGCAATAATGCAGGATCTCTGTGTCACATCCATTTCACAAGTCCCTTGGCTTAGTGACTGGATGTCTCTGAGATGTGACTGCCACTCTGTTGCTGAACTCTGTCCCCATCCGAGGAAAGAAGCCCACAGGGGAGGGGTCACTTTCCCTGTCACCCTTTCAGCCACCAAAACTTGAAGTTATAAATTATTATCTCTGTGTACTTGGTTGAATAATGTCTCTCCAAAATTCATGTTCACCTAGACCTTCAGAATTCAGTTTATTTAGAAACTGAATCTTTGTGAACAGAATGATTAGCATCTCAAGATTTACTGACTGAGTACATGCCACACAGTGTGTCCTGTTGGGAACTAGAACAGTACCAGCTGGGAAAGAAGAACTTGGCTAGACCTTGGAAGATCATTTCCATTCAAGCAGATAGAACTTACAACATTTGCTCAAATGTAAGCAATATAGATGATGATTTTGAAATAATGAACATTTTAGACCCAGGCAGATGGTTTTCTATCTCTCCTGTTCACAGAATCAGGTTAGTGATCATTCTTGGTTCATGACATGTTTTCATATCTGATTCATGTGTGGCCTGTATTATAAAACCATGTTATAAAGCTCACAGAGTCACCAACCAACCCTAGAATCTGGGTACTGACAATAGACCCCAGCAACCCATTGTCTTTCCCTGCCCATCCTTGTATATAACCAGCCACTGGAGCTCTGTCTTCAGTTCTTTCTTAAAGAAATGCTTTTGTGGTGCCTGCATCTGTGTGGCCACAAGGACCTAAGTGGCTTGACATTCTGGCCATTTCTTCAACATGAACAAATGCTATACTCTCTTGTCTGCTGCACACCTCTACCCTGGCACCCTGCTGCCCACCGGTCCCCATCCTTGGGGTGCTCTTTTTTAATGCAATGGAGCCACCTAGGGTCATGGTCTCTGACATATCTACATATCTACAATAGTTCCCTAGATTCTCCACTAGATTATCAGGCATAGTTGTTGGGTCCTTTTACTGTGCTGCAAGCTTTGGAGGAGTGGGGATCTTTACATTTCCTTTTTAAAAAATGATTTTATGTACATGAAGAGTGTTTTGCATGCATGCATGTCTGTGCATCACATGTGTGCCCAGGGCCCATGGAAGCCAGACGAGAGTGTTAGATCCCTTGGCACTGGAGACACAGACAGTTAGTTGTAAACTGCAGTGTGGGTGCTGGAAATCGAATCTAGGTCTTTTAAAATAGCAGCCAGTGGTTGTAACTGCTGAGCCATCTTTCCAGAGCCAAGATGTCCTTTTTGCTTTTTCCCCTTCCCTCCCTTTCTTCTTTCCTTCCTTTTTTGCCACCTAAGAAATGGTCTCACACTGTAGCTCAGGCTAGTCTGGAGCTCACCACATAGCCCAACCTTGCCTCAACTTTGTGGGTCTCTTCTTGCCTCACTGAGCCTTCTGTCTGCTGAGATTAGAGGCGTGAGCCACCATGCCATGTACGTTTTGTCTATTACTACCCAAAGCCCTGGTACTCGGCACATAGCTGGCACTAGCATGCGTTCTCTGAATGGACCATCATCTTTATGCAGCTTCTACTTGCTATAACATACTGGACATGAAGCTGGAAAGGCTTGCTTTCCTTCTGGAGTTTAGTTTTTAAAACCCTGAAACAAAACCACCCCCAATTCATCAATATGGTCTGGGTGTGCACATGTTGTCACAGTTGTGTGGGAGTAAAGGAGAATTTCCTGGTGGAGAAGACACTGACTGAAACCTTGATGGGTGAGCAGACTTTAGCCAGGAGCCGTCATAGGTGTAGCCATGCCAGAGGAGCAGCAGAGCAAAGCAGAGGTGAGGGACAGAACCATGTATAGCGTCTCTCTCTGGACTGCAGATAGTGTATGAAATGAAGGAAGCATGAGGGGGAAAGTAGGTCATGAAAGGCCAGGGGTGACCACTTCCCTGATAAAACCTGGGGGAGCACTTACACAGCAGGAGAACCCCTGACTGGAGTCTGTCCTGTCACCACTGGCTGCAGGGTAGAGGATAGGACGGAAGGGCAAGTAGACTAAGGTGCTTCAGGAACTGAGTCTGATTCTCATGATGCAGAGGAAGAGCTGCCAACCAGAGCCTAACGGGTTCTGAGGGGATGTAAGCAAGTTTTGTTGCAAACACAAGCTGAGTAGGTTGAGTTCTGGGTCTCTGCGTGATGTGTAGATGACCCAGAGTTGCTCAGTGAGCTAATGGTACCTTTCTGTTTCACATCACATCTGTATCCAGGGACATTTGTGAATGTAGTTTGGTAAGGAGGACTTAACAATTATGGTTGTTCTTCCGTGTCCATGAGGGATCCATTTTAGGTGTCCTTGTAGGTACTGACGTCTGTGGATGCTCAAGTGTAATCTGAGCGTATGACTTATGCACATCATTTTATTTCCCTTAGATCATCTCCAGATGACTTGTAACAGCTGATACAATGTAAATACTATGTAAATGGTTGTTACTCTAAATTGCTTTTGGAATGGTGTCAATAAAAAGTCTGTACATGTTCAATACAGGGACAATTATTTATGGATATCTTCGATTCATAGTTGGTTGGATCTTTAGATGTAGAACGGAGGCCTGGCTAGGAAACCTTTCTGAAAGCCCTTCTTAGAGCTCACATGTGAGTAAGGGAGAGTCTGACCAAACCTTAGACTTTTAACCCAGTGGGAACAGAGTGGTATAGGAGTTGGGTGCTGTCCCTTGGTGCCCAGCTTCATGTCTCGGGTAGGGGAGGATTTCAGACTGCTCAGTTCTTCATGGAGCTTGTTGCAGGTAGAGTGGCAGTGCAGGGCAAGATTTGATGCCAATCCCTTTCTGTGGATAAGGGTTTTCAAGAATCCTGAGTCTGAACCATCTCCATTTCCTCCATTCTGGCTTTATCAATGGTGGGCTTATGGTCTCATTAAGAAAAATGGCTCATTCAGTAATTTGTTTGTGCCAGGCACTCTGCCCTTCTATTTCCATCCACAAATTGTTCTGCACTCTTCTTTATATCCTGCCAACCAGCAGGCCCTGGAGACAAAAACCCAGTGGAGACAGAGGTAACCCTCAGAGGGACAGTAGAGACAGTAGTAAAGTAGAATCCACTGGTGACTGATGAGCATGTAGGAGAGGAAGAGAATGTGGAGACCTGGACCGACACAGAGGGTGTGTGAAAAAGGAATCAACCAGGCTCCAGCCCTTCAAAGGCCAGGTGTGAGGCTCTGCGGCTCTGGATTTCCTGCTTGACCTGGCTCTTCAGCAGTTTGCTGGGTCATTGGCTAGCTCACTTAGCTCTAATGGCCTGAGCTATTGTGTGGGCACACTTCTTTTTTCAGAAGAGACCCAGACAAAGGCCTAATCCCATAGCACTTTCATATTCAAACACAACGACTTTTGTCTCAAGGTCTTCTGTATGCAAATAATAAATTTGGAGCAGTTAAATAAATCCCTTGTAACCCATCAGGGTCTGAGTCGTCTTTGTATTTGCCAGGGCTGTGCAGAACGGAGCCGCCTTTTTGGGGATCGGGGTGGGGATTCCACTCAGGTACTTCTTACCAGGTGGGCAACACCTGGCTTTGACTGCTTTCAACATGTATGCCAAGCAGGGGTACTGGGGGGTGGGGTGGGTTAGGAGGGGCTGCTGGAGAGAAGGGGACTCGGTGGAGCAGGGAAAGGCATCCTTGGGTGACTTGCAGGTGCTCCCCCCCCCAAAAGGTGTAAGTACTGACATCCCTGACTCACAGTAAACACAGAGAAGGAAACAACAGAGGAAAGGAAAGGATCATTCTAAGTAATTCCAGGGAGCTGTTTCTCTAGCCAGCCTCGATAGCAGAGCCAGCATACTTCAAAGACGCTCCACTCGCCTGTCAGCTTCAGACTTGCTCTCAGTCGAGGTAAAATATTGCTGGAATGGTGAATCGTAAGTGTTGGAAGGAGGATGTGATAGTGCTAAGCCAAGGGAGGAAAGGAGATGCCGAGAGTGACATCTCAACAGGGAGGCATGCTTACGGAGCAGTGGGACCATTTTGGCCGGAGCCTAGAAGGTAAAAATGTCCTGAGAGGCTAGCTGATGTCTTGTGGCTGAGAGATGAAAGCTGGCTCGTTTGGAAGGTTGTCACGACCTATTTTACGAGGCAGCCATCCTCCAAATGGATGAACAGTCATCAGGGAGTGGGGTTGCAAGAAGCACACGGGTGAAACAGCGGAATTGCGCAAGTGCAAGCACCGCAATTTCCGTTCTTTCCTCCCAGAGATTAAAGATGGGCGGGGCAAGGAGAGGCCAAACCTGTAGGATCGGAGCAGACAGGCCCTTTGGACCTTCACTTGTCCCACCGTACTTTAGATATTTAGAGATCCACACCAGTTCTGCACACACAGAGTCAAATGATGAAAGGATGGACGAGGAGATGTTAGGCGTGAAAGATGGCCGGTAAGATGCTTTATTAAGCACAGAGAAAAGAGCCAGAGAAAGAACACATTTAACGCACTGGAAAAAAAACGATCAAGGTAAAAATCACAATAAGATGCCCAGCAAGACCAAGATGAAAAGAAAGAAGAGCAGGGTGATGAACGTGATCAAGGAAAATCCCCCCAGGCCACTTCCACTTAAATTTAGTAGTTTAGAGAGTGTGGGCCTTACTGGAGTCTCTCCCAAACACTCGGATGTCAATGGCCCTGATGGGAGCACCCCGTGGGAAGGGCTGGGTTCCCAAGGACTCATTTAAGCCTCTGAGTTACCAGTTCTCCTTTCTAGCAGCTCTGCTCTCTTTTGACTTTCTCTTGAAGTCAAATCAGAGGACTTTAATGATGGCAGTCACATTTGGTAAGTCTTAGGTCTGAATGATGGATATGGCAGTACATGGAACAGAAACCTGGGGAAGAGTTAGAGGCACTGGAAGCGCAGGGCGTGTACGGCTCACCTCAGTGAGGCCCCTGATCCACTGGCAATGGGGACCCAGGAGAGAAGAAAATGGTTGAGTGCTGGTGGCTACGATGTGCTGCAGAGGACCTAGAAAGGAAGTCCTCAGAGCGTCCAGTAAGAAAGGAGGAGAGTGGGCACGGCTTCTCTGATGAGCATCTCCATCCTCAGAAAGCTTTGGGAGGTGAGGCAAGTATTCTATACACCTCAGCCCAAGAAGAACATGGCTTCTCATTGTGTCCTGCTGTGTTGTTCTGGGGGGAGTGTTTCCCAGGGTCAGGCTCAAATGCCACCTGCTCTCAGGTGTGGGACACAGGTGGTCATTGTAGAAGGGAGAGTCAGATACACCAGCTCCCTACCCATGGCAGGCCAGGCCCTACGGGCATCAGATGTTTGCCACTAGAGGTGACATTCCTATGTGAGGGAGTGCCTACTATGCAATTTTTGACCCTGTGGAAGGCCATCGTTGCTTGGAGCCAGTAGCCTCTCATTTTCAACCTACAGTGTCATTGTCAGCATGGGCTCGGGTATAATCCCCATCAAAATCAGGGAAAGTCTGGAGAGATGGCTAAGTAGTTAAGAATATTGGCTGATGTTCCAGAGGACACAGGTTCAATTCCTAGCATACATCGTGGCTTACAATTGTCTGCAACTCAAGTTCCAGGGGGATCTGATGTTCTCTCTGGCTTCCACAGGCACCAGCCACTCACATGGTATAGACATCTTTTTCTTTCTTTCTTTTTATTTTTTTGTTTTCCTTCTTGTCTTTCAGCAATGCATTCTGCCAATCCCCACATACAACACACATCTACACTTCCATGTTCCACATGTGTGCCCACCCATGCACACATATCTATCTCCCATGGCCTGTCCACAGAAAACCTCAGTGCTGACTGCTAACGTCAGCTTGTATAGAAGGTCAAGGGCTCAGAGACACAGATGATGCCAGTGTACTTGCTGGGAAGAGTGCTTGCTGTCCACAATGAGGTTTTTGGTACAAGATGAGATACAAATTAATGCCTCTACACATTAAAACAAAACTAAACAAAAACCCCGAACAGGAAAGGCTTGAGGTCACACCCATTAGAGTTGTGCTGGATTCCAGAGCACCTCCATCCCAGAGCTGAGAAATTCTGAAAGGTCAGCTAAGTTGAAGAGATCACACCCTGACATCTTTCTATCTGTCTGGCATGCACAAGTGAGTGACAGAAAGCTTGGTACGTACGTACTCTTCAACCCTGGACAGACATCCATAGTCCAGACCTGCCTGGGGAATTCATTCTCTTCAGCCACTGTTACCTGATTGAAAAGCAATGCACAGGAGTGAGAGTGATGGCTCAGTGGTAAGAGCCTGGCTGCTCTTTCAGAAGACCCAGGTTTGAACCCAACACCTACATGGCAGCTCATACCTCCCTGTCACTCCAGATCCAAGGGATCCAGTGTCCTTTTTAGGTCTCCATGGGCACCAGGCATACAGTCAGTTATACTTGCAGGCAAAACACTTTTGTATATCAAATAGCATTTTTAAATTAGCTCATTTAAGAATTTAAGAATTTTAAAAACAGCATCATAAACTTTATTATTGTTCTTTTCTCCAACTTCTTGTTTTATATAAATTGTTTTTATCTTTTGTAATTCAGTTATATAAGTATTTTGACATTAGTTTTCCTCTGGGAAAGTCCATTTGGGAATTAATGTATTTCCTGGATTTTCCCCAATTGGTATCTTAATATTGACTCAAAGAGTTGTTTGTGAAATGTTTTAAAGTCTCTAAGAAGCTGAATAGAGGTTTGCTTGCTTGTTTAATCGTTCGAGGCAGGGTTTCTCTCTGTAAGCTCAGAACTCCAGGGTTCTGTAGATCTGAAGTTACCATAGCTTTCCATGACACTCAAGGTGTGGGCAAGACTGGGGTAGTTGAAGGAAAATCCATTTCTCTGGGCTTCTTCAGCTTCTAGAAACTTCTCATTTTCTTTGGTTCATAGTTCCTTCCTCTGTCTTCAAATCAGCAGAGCTGCATTTCTCTGACCCCTCCCCTCTACTGTTCCCTCTGGTAGTCATGGTGATAGAAACAACCCTAGGTTTTCTTTGTTGGTGATGGTTGTTGTTGTTTCCTGTTTGTTTTGAAAATAAGATCTGAAAATACAGCCAGACTGGCCTCCAGCTTCTCCAGGGCTGCTTCAGTTTGCAGGAGTGTTGAGGTTAGAAGTGAGCCACCACACTAAAGACACCTCCAATTAGATTAGGTTCACCCAGCTAATTCAGACAGGCCTCTGCAGCTCAAGGCCCTTAACCACATCCTCAGAGTCTCCATGGGGCTTAGGAGGCAGACTGACAGTCAACACAGAGTATGTCCACAGCTGTGGTCAACACAGAGTATGTCCACAGCTATGGCTCAGCAGTATGAGTCCATCAAGAGTCTAGGAGCTGGTGAGTCTGAGGTGGGAAGGCCATTCCACAGAGAGGAGGGAGTGTGGGAGATCAGTTAGCGTCTTGACTGTAAAGCTTTCTGAAGGGAGACAGCAGACACAAACACGTACAAGCAAGGTACAGATTGTTTGTTTCCTTATCTGAAACCCCTTTTCATATGACCCCTCCACAGCCCCTGTGACCTCTGTCCTCACTCAGGGCTTCTTTGTGAGCTACAGCATCATTTGGTTTCCTGCTTACATTAGTTACATTTCTTGTCACTGTGACAAAACGCCTGACAGAGGAGACAGGGTTTATTCTGGCTCATGATTTATGACAGAGAAGCTGGGGCACTGTGACTCAGGGACTTTGGGAACATGTGGCAGAGCCCAAGACAGGAAGAGTCAGCAACTGTAAGCTCCCAAGGGCCCATCCTCAGTCACCTACTTCCTCCTGTCATGTCTTCCATCCTAAAGTTTCTACAGTCTTCCATGTCAGAGGCACCAAATAGGGGCCAGGGGTTCAAACACATGGCATTTTAGACTCAAGCCTGCAGCGCCGTGGTCTGACACAAAGACCCCTTATAAGTTGGTAAGGACCTTTGTACTATCACTCAACTTCTCTGTGACTGACTGGAGACTTTTGTGGGTCATTTCAGGAATTGCTCCTTGGTGGCTGGCTCTTCTAGCCTTATCAAGCTGGGTATTCCTTAATTTTTTGCTTAAATTGATGTCTATGCATGTATGGGTGTGGATACTGATTATCTATCTATCTACTATCTATCTATCATCTATCTATCTACTATCTATCCATCCATCCATCTATCTATCCATCTATCGTCTGTCATCCATATCATCGTCTACCTTTCCACCCATCTCCCTACATATCACCTATCCCATTATATATAATCCATAGCTTCAGACAACCCACATCTTTACTGGTTAGATGATCTGGGCTTATTTGCTTCCAAAGAATCTCTACAAATGTATTTCTGAAACTTGATCTAATTTTTCTAAGTTTTTCGGGAGAAGAGGCAAAAATTCTCTACTGCAGATAAATCTAGGAAGGGACCATTTCTTTGTGCTCTCCCATTATTGAACACATCTTCCACATGAGTATTAGAGAGACTTGTCACATAGCCCGAGTCCCTCTGACTCAGACTTGTGCTTCCTCCTCATTGCAGTGCTCCGTAGGGAGGGCATGCACACATGCACACGCAGAGATGCATATATGCCCACACATCTTCTTTAACAATAGCATAGCAGATAGGCATTAAAGCCGTGCCTAATGAAACACCAATGCCCTGTGCAGACAGATGGCCAGGAGTATTTCACAGATACGGCAAAGAAAGGGATGACAGGATCCGAGCCACTGTATCATCTGCCTGTACCATGGGGCCTCATACATCAAAGCTCTTTAGCATAAGCCAAGAACTTCCAAGCATGGCTCTCAATTTGACCCACATCTCCAGAGTCTGAGGATGCCTCCCAGGGATCACAGCTGCCTGTGAGATGGATTCTCCCTCTCAGCGGACTTTGCAGTATGCTCACTGGGATATTAGTAAGGCCTTTTGGAAAGCCCCAACTGGTTGCCAGGTCACCTGAGAAGTCTAACTTCTACACTGCTCTTAGCGTTGTTACCTGTGTTGACATGGGTGCATCTCAAGCCTTCCTGAGAGGTCCTTCCTGTTCCTTCATGCTGTTTCTGTTGCCTCCTATGGTTTGAGCCACACAATGAGCAGGAAGGCCATTGAGAAACAGGCTCTGGGGAGGCGGTTTCTGCATTTTAGTTTAAGAACAGACAGGTTGCTATTTTTAGCTTTGCATGGGAAAGTCCAAGGAAACAGGGAGAACATGGATCAGCCAGAAATCCCTTTCTGGGAAGCTGCCATCTTAGCTGATATGGACAAGAGAGGTGGAGATGTCTCTGACACTCTAATGACACCATGAGACCCCACCCCCACCCTAGAGCACCTCGGTCCAGTCACCCTGGAGAATTGAATTGTTCCTGGTAGGACACACATTCTTTGTCTGTTTTAGGGAGAGAGAGAGAGAGAGAGAGGGCAAGAAGGCAGGGGTGGGAGATTCATTGTTCTCTGAAAATAGGGAGTATGGGTGTAATTGAGGAGGCATGCTGGGGGAAGCTGAGCATCTTGTCTAGAGGGACAGATGAGTGATGCTGGAGGAGCTGCTCCAGGGCACACAGCAGAAGTTGCCTCATCACAAAGGTTGAGCAGCAACCACAGGTAACGGACAGAGGCAAGTGTGGACAAGAGGTAGAAGCAGGTCTAACAGCTGGGTCCCACCATGGAACACAAGGACTTTTGTTTGGGCAGGGTCCCAAAAGCTGGGCTGTGTGGAGGGCCAGGCACACCCAGAGAGAGCTTGAGAAGCATTGTGAGGTCAGGGAGCCTGTGGACAGGAACTGTGTCAGCTGATGAGCCAGACTAGGCCTGAGAGAAAAGGAAGAGCCGGTGAGGATCTAGCCTTTGAGGAAACGGGTGAGTGAGGGCCTCAGTCCTTTTGTGATATCCCTGTAAGCTCAGGCCCACTGCTCTGGCTCTGTTTCTGCCTCCCAGCCATGTGCTGCAAGGACAGCTGTTTACCTGTGTCCTGTCTGCAGTGAACATTGCACGTTCTGGAAACACTGTGATGTCCTGTGGTAGCGCAGAAGCTCCCTTAAGATAGGAACGTATGAAGCATTTCCTTTGGGAACACCCGGCACAACGAATGAGGGCTGCTAACCTTTTATAGCCCTGTCTGGTTTTCCTTAAGACTAAATAGACACACCCTAAATGTAACCTACTCTCCCCAAGAGCGTTTGAAAATCAGCCACATTACTGGGCAAGTTGGGATGGTATTATGTGTTGAGCTTCCCTGACACTCAGCAGAGAGCCCTCATTTGCCCAGGGTGCAGCATGAGGGATCAAATCACAAAGAAGTCTTTGAAATCTCCCTGGCCAGTCTCTCTTTCTCCGATGTGAGATATTGACTGTCTTTCAGAAACTAACAAACGTACACCCTTAGGGGGCTAGAGAGATGGCTCTGCAGTTAAGACCAAGCAAGTTCAGCTCCTAGCACCCACGTGTAGGAGTTCCCATCACCTGTGTCTCCAGTTCCTTCAGAATCAATGCCTCTGGGCTCTCCGGATGTCTGCTGTTTGCATGTGTACAAACCTCTCTGTACACACAATTTAAAATAATAAAAAAACCTCCTGAGTGAGGTAACTCAGACTCAAAAGGACTAATAAGTGGATATTAGCCAAAAACAACAACAACAACAACAACAACAACAACAACAACAAAATACCCAGGGTACAGCCCACAGAACTCAAAAAGGTCAACAAGCTGAAGGGCCCAAGTGAGAACGCCTCAGTTCCACTTGGGAGGGAGAAGAAAGCAATCACAAGGGGGGAGGGAGGGAGGGACAAAGGAGGGAAAGTAGATGGGGGTGGGTGGTGGGGTGAGAGAGGAGGACAAGGGAACCTGACCTGGTATTGGGTGAGGGCCAGCAGAAAGAATGGAAACAGGCCACCTCAGGAGGTAGGAGGTTGGAGGGACTCTCCAGAGACCTGGGAGGTGAGAGACTCTCAGGACTCAAAGGGAGGGACCTTAGATAAAATGCCCTACAGTAGAGAGAGGGAGCTTATAGTGTCCACCTCCAGCAGGAAGACAGGGCATCAAGTGAGGGAGGCGGTTGCCATCCCACAGTCAGAACTGTGACCCATGATTGTTCTTCCTGAAAGAACTGCAGGGATGGACATGGAGAGGAGCCTGAGGAAAGGGAGGGATGGACATGGAGAGGAGCCTGAGGAAAGGGAGGGATGGACATGGAGAGGAGCCTGAGGAAAGGGAGCTCCAGCAACAGGAACAGAGTGGGATCCAGCTCAAGGGGAGGGCCCAAGACCTGACACTGTTACTGAGGCTGTGGAGAGCTCACACAAAGGAACCTATCATGACAGCCCTCCGGAAGACCCAACAAGCAGCTGAAAGAGTCAGATGCAAATATTTGCACCCAACCAGTGGACAGAAGCTGCTGACCCCTGTGGTTGAATTAGGGAAAAGCTGGAAGAAGCTGAGGAGGAGGGTGACCCTCTAGGAAGACCAGCAGTCTCAGTTAACCTGAACCCCCGGAGATCTCTCAAACACTAGACCACCAACCAGGCAGCATACACCAGCTGATATGAGGCCCCCAACACATATACAGCAGAGGACTGCAGGGTCTGGGTTCAGTCAGAAAAGATGCAACTAACCCTCAAGAGACTGGAGTCCCTGGGAATTTAGAGGTCAGGTGAGGTGAGGTGTGGGGGTGGGGACATCCTCATGGAAACAGGGGGTAGGGAGGAGGTATGGAATGTGCGACAGTCAGTGGGTGGATGGGAGTGGGAGGAATAAAATCTGGAATGTAAAAAAAAATAAATAGAAATAAATAAAATAAAAAAAAAATTGCAAAAAACCCAACCCAAACCAAAACACAAAACCATACCCCAAAACCAACCCTTGGGGTTAGAAGTTATTCTTAGCATATGTGCGTCACTCTGATGATTGTTAAGAGGTTCGAGATGGGGTGGGGGATGAGATGCAGTCTTACTAAGTAACCCAGGCTAGCCTTGAACTGGCCTCATGATCCTCTTGTTTTGGTCTCCTAAATTCTGTGATTGGGCACTACCCACCCAGCCTCTGATCACAGCTTTAATGAAAACGCTAGGTGTGTGACAGGTGAGGTACAGCCAGTCTGAGCAGACAATGCCCTTGTATCAGAGTGTTATGTTTCTGCTATGAGCTTTGGGGACACTGTCCTCCATAGGCTGGGCTCCTGGACTAGAAGGACTTGAGATGAGGCTTCTTAGGCAAGGCTGGTTCTTTTTTTCCTGTTGTTCCTTTCTGTATGAGTGTTCCCAGCAAGACAAGCAGGGGTGTGAAGCACGGGATCAGCATGGAAAGCTGCCAAGCAAAGAAGCGACATGGAGCAAAGCCCTGCAGCAGCTCTCAAGGGGACATAAGGGACACATGGCTAGATTGTCCTGCTCCCAGGCTAAGGAATGGAATATTTTTCTACTTATAAGTCTGCTTCTGGACTGCCCTGCAGCTGCAGATTCTGACAGACAGTTTCTGGGCAGGTGTAGTGGGCTGTGGCTTCTGAGAGCATCCTCCACAGAGGACACTGGCAGCATGAGAAAGTGCCAGGCTGTGTCTGATGTGGTAGACACTCACTGATCCAGTGATGAGACAGCCTGGGCCTCTTTGTGACTCTTATGTCTCTACATGTCCCCAGAAGTGTCTCATTTGCTTCAAGATACAAAGAGATGCCACTTACAGTCATACAGGGATAAAGAAATGGCCAACACAGAGGTGTTGCTGGCTTTGTCTGACATTGCTGCCTTGTTGCTATGCTAGGATGCAAGATGGTTTGGGCCGGCTGGAGTTGTCTTCTTCCTCTTTAAAAGAATTCAGCCTCATTAGGATGCTCAGCTTTCTCTGGTTTCTGTTAGTGGCTTGAGGACATTTCTGCTGCTTTTCTCTGTGAGCTTTCTCTCTCAGGCCACGATCTCTCTGTCTGCTCCTCATCTTCCTTGCCTCTGTTAGGCCTGTCTTCAACCACAGGCGATTCATAATCCAATCCTGCATGCTCTCTGTCTTAATTAGATTACTATGACATGGCCAAAAGCAACTTGGGAGGAAAGGGTTTATTTTAGCTTATAGTTCCAGGCTACATTCCATCTCTGAGGGAACTCAGAGCAGGAGCTCAAGCAGGGCAGGAACCTGGAGGCAGGAGTGATACAGGGGCCATGAACAGGTGTTTGCTTCCTGGCTTTGTCTTCATGCCTTGTTCAGGCTGCTTCTTTATAGCCCCTGGAACCACCAGCCCAAGGGTATAATACTGCTCATGGTGAACTTTATCCCCACCCCCACATTAATCATCCATCAAAAAATGCACCACAGGCTAGCCCAAAGGCCAATCTGGTGGTGACATTTTCTCAACTGAGGTTCTCACTTCCCAAATGATTCCGGTTGGTGTCAAGTGCACATAGAGCTAATTAGCATACTCCTGAATCTTTCTTTCATACCACCATTCCCTAAGCATGATGGTTAATCCTGACAGGCAGCCCCAAAAGACTTAGAATCACCTGGAAGACACCTCTAGACATACCTGAGAGAGTATTTCCAGAGAGATTTAACTGGGGAAAGAAACTACTAAATCTGGGTGGCACCATCACCTAGGCTGCAATCCTGAGTGTGTTAGAGAGCAGAAGCTTGCAGAGCATCAGCACTCACCTGCCTTCTGTCTGCAGACTCAGTGTGACCGGCTGCTCATGTGTGCCATGCTTTCCCTGTCACGATGGACTGTACCCTCTCAAACTATGAGCCAAACTAAATCCTTCTTTAGCTGCTTTTATCTGGTGTTTTATTATAGCAATGAGCAAAGTAACTAATCTACTGTTTTCTCCAACTTGGTCTCCAGCCAGCCACCTGCATGAGCAGCTATTATGTATCTACTATCGTTTCCAGTACTAAGATATAAAAATAAGGAAGAAAGATACAATTCTGCCTCCATGGAGCTTGTGGTCCCAAATGGAATGCAAACAAAGAGTGGTAACAGTGTCACAAGCCAAGTGACTTGGTGTTAAGTTCTCAGTGCAGGGTACTGTGGGAATGAGTAAATGGGATCCCATCAAGACTTGGTAGGCCAAGCATGTGTCCCAGAAGAAAGCCATTTAGATGACTGAGTTAGCAGGAGGCTGGTGAGAGGTGGACAGAGAGGGAGGTGTTCCAAATGGCATGCGCCAATGCTGAATTGGTAAGAAAAACTTGACATGTGATGATGAACTTGGAAGATGGCAGAGGTGGGGCTGGAAAGATTACTGAGGCTGGCAGGGGTGGGGCTGGAGGGTTACTGAGGCTGGCAGGGGTGGGGCTGGAGGGTTACTGAGCCTGGCAGGGGGGGACTGGAGGGTTACTGAGGCTGGACAACATGGGGAATTGTAAGCATCTAATATTCCATATGACAGCTTCTTTGCTTGGGGTCTTTGCCATGACCTGACATTACACAGATCTAGAATCCAGCACAGGAAGCCACACAACTTTCTAGTACATTTGAGGTTTTGATGAGTTCCAGGTGGCTGGCAGAAAGGGGAACCAGGAAAAGTGCAAAAGGGGAGCATAGCAGATACTGAGAGATAGCAAGAAAAACATTTAAAAGGGGGAAAAGAAGTGAGACTGTTTACTCAGCATTTGCTCAGAGATAAGAGAATAACAGACAAAGACAATTTCTGATGATAGGTAAAAAGGACCCCCCAAATCACCCCCAAACCCACAGAGTCCAGAGGAGGAATCCAGACATTTGAGAGCAACCAGGCTGAATGAAGGTAAGAGGCCCTTCGGGGCAGGCTGAGAGTGTGGCCACCTGGGTCCCGGCCCATCTGTTAAGAGCCAGGCTGACTCCTCTAAGCAGCGTGGTCAGTAGCCACCTCAGAACTGCGGCTTGTATTTATGGCTTTAATTAAGTTGAATTAACTGTGATAATCAGGGCTTCTGTTTACCTTATTCACCAATCCAGAATGGCCTCTCTGAGCTGTCAGGCACTGTGTGTCTGACTGCAGACCAAGGCTGTGTGCACTGGAGCTTGGGTTTCCTGTTACCAGCAGGGTAGCCAGATCCTCTGAGGCTGAATTACAGTAATAGAAACTGAAATGAGTTACTCCCAGCAGCCCCAAGACCCTGATATCATTCCGTTGCCTCTGTTATGTACCTCAAAGTCTTGTCCACACTCTGGGGCGAGTCCAGAATGCTTCGGGGCTCCAGATCAAAAAGCTATGAGACATGAGCTTGGAACTCAGGCCTCTCCCTTCCAAGCTTGGAGATCTTGAGCCAAAATTCTCACTAAACAGTCCTTAATCCATACCACGGGAATGGCAGTGGTATCTTAAAGGTCTCAGATGGGAGTGCCAAAGGATACAGAAAAGAGTTATTAATAACAGATAAACACCAGCATAGTAGGGACTTCAAGGGAGTTCGGCCCCCAGCACTAGGGAAAGAAAGCAAAGAAGAGGCTCTACACAGAGAGAGGAAACCAAGGCCCAAATGACAGAAGGAAGGGCATCTTCCTACGCTTTCTGAGCACAAACTTGCAACCAGGCTCTCTGATTCCCATGCAGGGTGCAGGGAAGGGATGAGAAGTGGGAGATCTGCCCACCAGTACCTACTCTGATGTAAACTCACTTCACCAGGTAAAGCTCCTGGCATCTAGAAGTCAGATTTCCCTGGCCACGAGTCTGTTAGGCACTGATGATTGGCTGTAACCAGCTACAGAGAAATGTTGAGTTCCAAGCTGTAGCCAGGGCTCACAAGGTCTCAGTAGGGTGTACGTGTATAACTATATGCTCTCTCTCTCTCTCTCTCTCTCTCTCTCTCTCTCTCTCTCTCTCTCTTTGTCTCTCTCTCTCTCTGTATGTGTGTGTGTGTGTGTGTGTGTGTGTGTGTGTGTGTGTGTTCCCACCCTTGGGAGGCCAAAAGAGAAGGCCCAGTTTCTTTACGAAACAAGACCTCATTTAAATAAATAAATACACAAATAGATAAATGAGAAACTAAGTCAAGGTTGTCAGCGGAAAAAAAGTGTAGCAGTCAAGGCTGGACTAGGCACCCTGGCATCCTGAGCATTTTCTCTAGCAATGTCTCTGTAACATTTTACATTTCAGTTCAACAGAGACACGGATTTCCTGCTTAAACTGAACACTCTGGGACTTTACAGAGGTTAGGAACACAGACTCTAGTCATTGAATGCCCAAGTTCAACTCTCACCTCTAATCCCCAGTTCCTGTGTGACATTTGGTGAGTTAGCTAACATCTCTGTGCTTTGTTCTTATTATCTGTAGAATGGGATAGTAGCAGCCAAGGATGGTATCAAGGATGACTTAACTCAGTTAAAGGCATTAATCAAGCACATGGAAATGATAGCTGAGGTCATTATGTTTTATTTCACTAAGGTGTAGTCAACCTAACAAACTATATTAAGTTCTAGGGTCAGATCAGGCGCCACCCTGTTGGTGGGGACAACATCTGACCACACGTACGCAACATTTGCTCCCTGTGTGTGGAAGTGTTGTGTGCTGGATGTCAGGTTGGCGAAGGCTAGAGTTATCTGAAAGGAGGGAACCTCAATGGAGGAAATGCCTCCAGAGGACCCAGCTGTAAAGAATTTTCTTAAGCAGTGATTGATGTGGGTAGGCCCAATCCATTGCAGATGGTTCCATCCTGGGCTGGTGGTCCTGGGTTCTCTAAGGAAGCAGGCTGAGCAAGCCATGGAGAACAAGCCAGTGAGCAGCACCCCTCCGTGGCCTCTGCATCAGCCCCTGCCTCTGGGTTCCTGCCCTGTTCTTTCCTTCAGTGATGAACAGTGATACGGAAGTGCAAGTCAAATAAACCCTTTCGTCCCCAACTTGGTTTTTGATCCTAATGTTTTATCACAGCAATAGAAACCCTAGCTAAGATATAGTTACATGCAAAACTGAAGCACAAGAATGTTCCAGTGTGCTAAAAATGAAAAGACAGAATCCACACTACTGAGCATATCCAAAGGACGTTCTTCTGACCTCAGATAAAGAAGAGCTACCTTGACAGGTTAATGCTTTAATAACTTCTAGATATGAACCTGTTGGTGGAAAGGAAGGCCATCACAACGATGGTTGGTTTTGCAAAAGAACAACAGGAGCCTCGGTTGATAGTTTTCCATGAACATCAGCACACTCAGGATCAAGGTGCAGGGCTAACTGGGAACTGGTGTTGACAATAAGCTGTGGCTCCGAGTTGTCAACATATTTGTGCCTGTGCAGACTAGCACCGTGTTTACCATCACTGCCAGCCTGGCACCAGGAACTTTTTTTCTGGCTCCACTAGAAGACTTACTAGGCTCTGAAGGAGACTTACTCAAAAAGCCTGTAGGATGGGTTCATTTTGCGTTGCATCTGAGAGAGTAAAAACCTCTGGAAAGTGACAGAAGGCCATCTGTTCTCAACACACAGGCTTCTTCTACTATTCCTGGAAGGGAAAACCAGAAGAAAAAACAACAAAGAAAGAAAGAAAAAAAAAAAACCCCACAAATCTTTTTTTCAAAGATTTGAGGGGCAAAAAGCAATGATCCATGGCTGCTTTTGTTTTCCATGGGATAGGCTCTTCATAAATCTTAAGTCCTCAAAGTTGGTCTGGAGGGTGCTGAGCCTGTGGCAGTCGGGCTTCCTGACTCCAGTAGGCACTTAGGCTGGGGAGCGAGGGCTGTGAATAGACTCATGGGCTGGGAGCAGAGAGATAAGTCCTGATCCTTGTTCAGAGAGGCAAGAAGCTGCAGCCCTGCCGAGGGAGACAAAGCCAAAGCAAAACCAGGAATGGAAGTCCTTAGTAAGCTGCCCCAGTTCTAAGCCTTAGGTCAACCCCAGGAACTCTGGAGATGTAGCTGTCCTAAGCTTTAGGTCAACCCCAGGAACTCTGGAGATGTAGCTGTCCTAAGCCTTAGGTCAACTCCAGGAACTCTGGAGATGTAGCTGTCATCAGACCCATTTTGCAAGTACCAAAACTGGTCCACAGAGGTGATGCAGAAGTGAGATTTGACCATGTGTCATCTGGCCCTGGGAAGTGGGTCTTAGCACAGGGCCCTGGCCTTGGATAGGAACTTCTCAAAGTGTAAGAAGGCTGGTGACATGGCAGGGACTTGAGAGCAGAGGGTGGCTGGGATGCTTTAAACAGCACCCTCAACTCAACAATTTCTTCAAAGAAACCCGGCTCATTATTCTCTGTCATCAAGCAGCTGCAGTCCCTTGCCAGGCCTGCTCTCAGAATCTTCCTTTTCTACTTTCTCTTCCCCCTCCCTGCTGGCTTTCTTGTGCTTACCAACCAACATGGACAAATGTGCTCAGAGAACTCCTGTGAGGACACACAGTGCCCTTCTCCCTGGCTCACTGGCTCACAAGGCAGGACAACATCCTACTGCAAGGATGGTCCCTGGTGAGCAGGGTGGGGGGAAGAGGAGGAGGAGGAGGAAGAGAAGGAGGAGGAGGAAGAAGAGGAAGAGGAGGAGGAGGAGGAGGAGGAGGAGGAGGAGGAGGAGGAAGGAGGAGCTTTTAGTTTCTAGACTCCTGGTGGATGGGGCCAGCCTGGGGGAGGCTACAGATTGTTGAGGGAACACTAGGGAAGGGCAGGAGTGAGGGCCAGAGTTGACCTCCATGATGATAGGCACAGTTTAGAAGCTGCATCTTCATGATCCTGGAAAGTCATCTTTCTACCTTGTTTTGGAATGATTTGGAATCTAGAACCTTTCACTCATTATAAAATGACAAATGTCACAAACACAGTCCTCATTGTCAGTGTCTTGAGGGATGGGGAAAGGGAGCCAGCCACATGTAGCATTTCTGCGATGAGCCTGAAAGAGAGTGTGTTCTTTCCCTCCAGTTAGAATTAAGAATCACAATTTTAAGAATGTGGAGTCCTTGGTTTAGAAATGATCTTGCATCCAAGTTTAGGACAGGGAAGATTACATTTCAGATTAAAAATCTCAATGTGAAATTCTAAGTTTCTCTTTCCAGGCTGCAACAGCAAAGTGGGACTCTTCTCTCCCCTTTATTTAAAGGCTGTCTGTGAGTCTAAGGAAAAAGTTTAAGGTCTGACTAAAGGCCTGATGCTGTGTCTAACATTCTAGAAAGAAGAAAGACTTGTTAGAAGAGCTACAGACTGTATTTGGAAATAAAAGCTCGATGTTTTAGAAACAAGAGGAAACACTCACAGCCCAGCATTGTCATCAGTTACATTTCTAAAGAAATAAACAACCTCAGAAGCATAATAAAGGTAAATAAATTTTGCTGAGTTCTAGTGTTAAGGTTTCTCTCTAGAGCGTCTCTAAGCTGTTTTCTAGTTGAGCGAAGTGATTTTGTTCTTGGACAAATTAGACAGGTTTAGTATTATAGAAAGTGGCTGGACCTATTGGGGAGACCCAGGCACAAAGGTTTGATCAACCCCATGCTGCTGAGGGTTACCTGCCACCACTCAGGAGCGGCCTATGGGGTCGCCCTGCCCCTCTTCTTTCATAGATCCTCATTTGGAGACAAAAGTGGGCTTACTACCCATCCCTGCGTTCCACACCACCTCCCCTCTGGTGAAACTAAATGTCCAGACTTCTGTGACTTTCACGCGGTGACGCCATTGGGTGGCCCCGGCCGGTCTGCGCGGTCGGCTCCTGCTTGGCGGCCAGGTCACACCGCGCCAGGCTCGCGGGGGTCAAGTGCAGGTTGCTGCGCAGGAAGGCGGTGGGGGAGGGGCAGGGGCGTCGGGCTTCGTACCCGCGGGGGGCGTCTTTGCCGAGCTCCGCCGGGAATGTAGGGCGGGTTCCTCTGGTGCGTTAAGTCTGGATAAACATCGTTAGCCTCCGGCGGCACGCCGACTTTGCTAATTGTGCTTCAGCCAGAGAGGCTGGACTGGAGCTCCGGAGTCCTTGGCCACCACGACCTTCCCAGGCTCCTCACCTTAGCCCTGCACCGAGATCAGAGGCTCTCTCCTGTGGGACGCTAGCTTCTTCCCAAGCCTCACTTCTGTTATCTTTGGCTCAGGAATAAACTTCACTCCTCACCTGGACTTGGCCTACAAGTGGCTTCCCCTGAAGGTGAACTCATCTCCCTGTGGAGCCCCAGGCAGAAAATGGAATCTTGTCCCTTCTTGTTGGGCAGCCACAAGCCAGGACAGGTGGGAAGGGCGGGGCCATACTGTGTGTAGCCAGCTGGGGAGCACTGGTCTGTGCCCTTCACCTGCTTTCAGGTATGTCCTCATTTATGAGGCTTTGCAGGGCCACAGTGCCCCAGGGCACGCGTCTGCACCCATCATCCCTCGCGTTTCCTCAGAGCACAAACCTCATGAAGAATCTCTCCAAACTCAAAACCCTTAAAGGGCCATCTTAGACATCCTTGAAGTCTCGCAGTCTTCACCTAAGAGAAGGGTTGTTGTGTCCCTTGCTTGGAAATAAGTATTTTGAGACCGATTATACAAAACAAAGATAAAAGCCTCTTGGAGCCACGGCAGTTTTGACTTTAAACATGAGGCAAGTTAACAAGGAAAGCAACAATAAATTCAGCCTAGGGCATGACCCAGCACTAAATCGTCTCTTACAGTGTCCAGATTCCGGCCAAGTTGTCAAACTGATGCCCCTCTTTTCCAGGGCCTCCTTAGTGTCTCTCAGACTGAGTTGTTTTCCTTGGTTTCCTTTTGTTTGGCTGCCAAGTTGTCACTGTGTGTCTTTCCCCCTATTTTCTGACTCTCTTTTCCAAGTTCCTTAGGCATGACCAAAATAACAGTCACCACTTTGCCAGTCGCTAAATCGCGCTAGTTGCTTCCCTAGGACACATTTTGAAACCAGCTCCCTCTCAGAACGTTTTGTCCAGTGCTTGCCCCCCTACACAAGCTGGTGAAAAATGGAGGGGGCTGGCTTTAGCTAAACACAAGAACTTGGAGAAAGCAGTTGGAACAAACGACATGGTGTTCTTTTCAGGCCCCTCCAGCACACAAGGCTGTATTGCATTCTGTATAAGAATATCCCCCAAAGAGTTTGACCCTCAGCAAGGAGGAGAAGAAGAGAAGGAGTTAGCCCAGAGGCATGAAGTGTACCTAAGTAAATAATCCAGAGGGATTCTACCATGTTAGACTAATGAGAAGATCAGCTGAAGCTGTCCAAGGATTCTTTTGACTAAATGATTATCAATTACTTTCTTTTAGAGGCCGTGGGTGAGCAGTTTGGGAGCTTGAAACCCTTTATGCAGACAGTCTCCGAAGGAGTCTGCGTGATACACTGTGCTGTCTTCCTGCTCTGACAGTGTTAGAAGGGAATCACGAGACTGCTACAAACACCACACACTACTTTCCCATTGATATTCTCTTTATTTAGCACACTGTGTAAGTACTTTGTGAAATAAGTGGTCCTTTCTAGGCTGAGAATCTGCACCTCAAATAGTTGATTCTAACGGCTCACTGGACTGTGCTGATCACAGGAAAGGAGATGAGAGAAGGTAACAAGGGCTTTCCCAATGATGTGAAATTCTTGTGGCATGACATCACTCTTTAGTATTTTTTATTTTCATAATGGCGACGATAAGAAGAATGTAACTGTCAACACTATGCATGGTTACAGTGTACTGAGCCTTACGTCCAATCCTTGCATAGATGACCTCATTTAACTCTTTCAAGGTTTCAACGAGGCTTAAATGGGAAGTCCAGTTTTATAGATGATGAAATAAAGTCTGACAGAGGTTGTATGACTTGCCCAGTGTCACACAGCAACAGAATCAGTGATGTTAGAGTACTGCTTTTGCCCTTTCTGTCTTCTGTGTGATTTCATACTGGAAAGTCATTAATGACATAAGTTAAGAAATGAGCTCAGGGGATGAAGACATAGCTCACCAGTTAAGAGCCCTTGTTGCTTTTTCAGTGTACTTGAGTTAAATTCCCAGAACCCACACTGTGCAGCTCCCAAGCCCCAGTAACTCCAGGACATCTGATGCCCTCTTCTGGTCTCCAGGGGCACACATACACATCTGTGTGCGCATACACATATAGAATTTCAAAAGACTTTTTAAGAAAAATGAAATTAGAATAATTATCATTAACCATGGCTATATAGACTGGGCACTTAACTTGCTAGTCATCTTGCAAAACAAGTGCATAGTATCACCCCCAATCCAGAACCAGAACAGCAAAGGTCTGAAGACCACATCAGGACAGAGCTGGCATTGAACCCAGCTCTGCTCACTCTCAGAGCTATTAGCCTGTTGTGCTATTAGCTTGGTTGTGATATTGTGAGCGTCCTGAACCCCAGCTGCCTTGGCTGTGTCATTTGTATCTGTGTGCACGTGTGTTTGTTTAGGAGTACATAACAGAGACATTGACTTGGGTGACTAGCCTGAAATGTAACCTTTTCTCTAATGATAGGCTACCATTCTTCAAATTTGTTGAGTGGCTACAGTGCCCCTGGGAATGGCAAGAGCAGGGTAGGCAGGATATTTTGGTTACAGGAGGTCTGGGGATTGCACCTGAAGGATAGGTAAGGTTTGGGTGGTGGAAGATGAGACATGAAGGGACACCAAATCTGCAAACAGTAGACATGGAAGCCACACAGCACAGAACAGTGAGTCTGGCTGACCTGGAATTCAGGTTAAGGACTATAGCTGGGCCTGACATCCTGTCTATTCATCTTTGGCCCTTGTCTAGCACAAAGTCTGGCAAATAAATGTTCAGTAAATGTCAAGGTGAATTAAGTCAGCTGAATTCTCTTACTCAGCCTGAGATGTGCTTACTTGCTGCCCCTCCCATCGCTGCCATGTGCCTTTCCTCCTTTAGTCTACTCTGCTTGTTTGTACCCGCCAGCTTCTGGGCACAGGCAAGAGATGTTTATACCTGGAGAAACAACGAGGTTCACGAGCTGTGCCCCCAGTGAGGCCAGCGATGACAGCGAGACTTGAGAACAAATGAATAGAGCCAGCCTCTGTTCTGTGCACTTTATTTGTGTTCACATACTTAACTCACTATGAAGACAGACCATCCATGGTCCTTGGTCAAGAAACACAGGGCTTGGGTGCTTGAAGTCACTGAGAATTTGGGATTGGGCCCTCCTTTAACCCCAGGTCTATTTTCACGGTACCTTAAACATTAATGTAACACAGGCCTTTTGCAAAGAGCTGAACTGCCCCCGTTGGAGTCTGGCTCCAACTGCCCCAGGACACACTGTCATGCCCCTGATGTATGAGGTTCTAACTCAAATGAGCCAAGGTCACTACTAAGTCTCAAGCAGCCCTGAGGTGTACACTTTTCCTCTCTTTCACATTCACCCTGCCTCCTTTCTGCTTTCCCCCCTTCCCTCCCTCTCTCTCTCCTCTTCTCTTTCAGTTTTCTTGGAAGTTTTATTCTTCCTCTTAATTATTGTGGAACAGGACCAAGTTTAAGCATCAAACCATGCTCTTTTGAAAGTCCCATTGAGACCAGAATGTAGCTCAAGGCCCTGAACTCCAAGAAACAAGCTTTGCTGACATGGATCCTAAGCAGACTGTCCATCCTCAGAATACACAGCCTACGCTTCTGTTGACTGGCCAGGGTCTTACAGAAGTCCAGAGGGTGGAGGGGGGACCCAACTCTCCTCTCCAAGTGGCAGAGTCATCTCAGGCAGCCTGCTCATGCAATTGCAGGGATTTGACTGTTTCTTCAACAGTGGAAACAGGAAGTGGCCACAGATGAAATGCTGGTCTCCCCTGGATGCAAGTTAATACATCAAGCAGCTGTATGAAGTGGGACTATGAATGACATGCACTTCACAGCACAGTCAGATTTGAATTTCCTGCACTTGCTTGCAAGCATACTTTCAAGGCAGGCAATCTTAGGATTTGAGGTGGTTGTTTTGAAGCAGAGGCAAAGAACATAACAGAGGAGAATACTGTGGAGCAACAACTCAATGATCTAGGGAGAGGAATATCGAAAATGTTCTCAAAAGTGCATGGTGTTTCCCCCCAGTCACTGAGAAAAGGAAACATTTAGCAGAAGCTGTACTAACATGATAACTTGGCTGTTGTCTTTCTTTGAGAAAGGACTCACTATGTGGCCCAGGCTGGCCTCAAACTCACAATCCTCTTGTCTCAGACTTCTAAGTGAGAGGTTATTTTGTAATGACCAACCATTCCAACCCAGTGTATTGATTAGCAAGAGCTAATCAATGGGGACAGGGCTTCATATAACCTTTAAAGTCATGGTCTAGGTTTACATTAACCCCCATTACATGGAGGGTTGGAGCATGGGCAGGCTTATTCACACGGAGCATGGGACTATTCCTAGAGTCTTCCAAGCCCATTATGATTCAGGCTGCCTCCTTGGTGCTAGGAAGCCTGTAAGTCTAGAAATAACACAATACCTGTGTGTCACCTTAAGCATCTGATCTCACTTGTCCTTCATTGCAGCTCCAAGAACTTCCCATGACATCTTCTTTATAGACAACAGTCTTCAGAGTGAAGGGGCTGTATTCCAGAGTCAGAACTGCTAGTTCAGAGAAGTGAGCTTGGGATCGGGATGGATCCAACTTTATCACATTCATGCAACAAGGACTTTCCAGTTGGCTTTGCATGTTGAATGTACAATGTGTCAGAGAATGGCGGGGATCCTGCTAGTATCTGAATATCGGGTGAAGAGGTAACAGTGGGCTGGTCACTCGCACCTGGAAATGATATTCTGTTGGCTCCTTGAAGCTCCCATGAGAGGACAGAGGTTGAACTGTGAGCATTAGTGCCTGTGGGAGCTTTCGAACCAACTGAGAGGGGAGCTCGGGTCCGTCCCTCCCACCCTCATGCTCATTTAATTTGTCCCCATAGCTGTCTGTAAGTGAGGATAAGAATGTTGACCCATGACTTGCTAAAGGCTGTGGAGGAACCTTCCTTTACTCAAACAACACTGACGTGGACTCTCTGTAGAGAACCAGTGATTCAAAGTCAACTTTTATCATGCTCTCAAACCGAATGCATTGTCACACTATGCTGCTTGTATTTTCGTTCATTTGAGTATTTTTCCCTTCTCTCCTCCCCCTTCTTCCTTTCCTCTCCCCCTTGCCTCTTCCTCTTTACTTAAAGACTCCTGTGAAATCTCAGGTAGAAAGTATAGGTTGAACATTCCTAACCCTAAACCCTGGCTTTTAAAGAGCACAAACTCAGAAGGCTTTTGAGCACTACAGTGGCCCACAGTGAAAAGTGCCACATGTGCCCTCAGAGATAGCACACAGTAGGAGCACAGGTGCTTTACATTTTTATATATTGTATAACATCTCCATGCAGTGAGGGCTGCATGTGAAAAATAAAACTGATTTGGGCTTAAACTCTAGCACTAGATATCTCATCATGTGTAAGAAACCATCTTAAAACCATTCTAATGCAAAGCATTTCACGTAAGGTATATGCACAACCCCACAGACCCACCATAGCCACTGTCAGCATTTAAGTATATTTTCATTTTTCTTATAGCAAATAGTTGAGTTCTGTCTGTTATTTTTGGAGACAGAGTCTTATTGTGTAGCCCTGGTTGGACTAGAACTCACTTTGTATGATTGCCTGATCTCAAATTCTTTTGGAAAGATCCGCGAGAGCGCT
Organism: Rhynchomys soricoides; assembly: GCA_019843965.1. Classification (NCBI taxonomy): domain Eukaryota; kingdom Metazoa; phylum Chordata; class Mammalia; order Rodentia; family Muridae; genus Rhynchomys; species Rhynchomys soricoides. The sequence goes on from JADRCH010000086.1 coordinate 1,631,466, forward strand.
TCGGTGGTGGGTTTGGCCTAACGCTGCTTGTATTCTAATGTTAATTTCGGTCCCCAAAACTGTTTGCACAAGAAAGTCGGAACGCACAACACTGAGGGACCCCGCCCCCATTGGTTCTGATTGGTAAATAAAGATGCAGGCAGCCAATGGCTGGGCAGGGAGACAGAGCCAGGATTTTAGGATTCCCGGGCTTGAGACCTGGAGGAGGTGGAAGGAGGGACATCTGCCATGCCAGGAGAGTGTGGTGGAGAGGAGAGATGCCAGGCCTGAGAAGAGGGCAGGATAGAGAGGCAGGGCTGCCATGGGAAGGAACATGGAGAGCGTGGCCCAGAGGGCTGCCCAACTGGGCCCAGAGCAGTCAAGGTAGAAGTTATAGAATATAGTAAAGCAATAACTTGAGATTACGGGCAGAAGGTAGATTAACTACATGGGGTTAGGAAGTAACCCAGCTATTGTGCTGTTTAAGGCATATCAAAATATAAAGGCTGTGTGTGTGTGTGTCTTTCATTAGGGAACGTAAACAATTGGGATTGGGGTGAATAATTAATAAATCCACCTGCCACCAGGATTTATTAATTATTTAATTAATTCAACATGCTTCTTTCTCCTGAATGCTGGGACCAAAGGCATGCACCAACCTATCTGGCCTTTGAGTAGTTTTAAGATAGTTTTTTTTTTTTTTTTAACTATTAAAATAGTTTCATTAAAAAATATATAACCCAGGGCTGGAGTGATGGCTCAGCAGTTAACAGCACTGACTGATCTTCCAGAGGTCTTGAGTTCAATTCCCAGCAACCACATGGTGGCTCACAACCATCTGTAATGGAATCCAATGCCCTCTTCTGGTGTCTGAAGACAGCAACAGTGTACTCATATAAATAAAAATAAATAAATAAATCTTTAATAGCTATCTATATCTATATCTATATCTAACCCCTGGCATGGTATCACTGTCAGTGGGTTTGAGGCCAACCTGGTCTACAGAGTGAGTTACAAGACAGTCAACAGTATGTAGAGAGACCTTATCTCAAACAAACAAACAAACAACCCCCCAAAAAACAAACAAAAAACCCCAACCAACCAATCAATCCTTGCAACCCCATCCCATCTCATCCCCCAAGAAAGCACTTTTTATGCTTGTTTGTATTGAAGCATAGGCTTTGTATACTTGTAGTCCTGAGACTGTATAAACTTTAGCACTTATTTATTTATTTACCTATTTGGCAGTGCATGGCTTTGAATTCAGGACCTTGAACATGTTAAACTATACCTTTGGACCTACTTTTATAAATTCTGAATAGCATTCTACAGAACTGCAGTGCATTATAAATACAGCAGGTAGATCACATTCATTTTCATAGTTTTCTAAGCCTTCCTTTCTCCAGGTATTTATGTAGGCTTCATTTACTTTTTAAATATTTAATAACATGCATGTTTTGTTGAATTGAATAACAACAGGCATACTTATTCTTCTCCTCTTAGATTTTGCACTCCCACCAATAGACACTTACAGTGGGCAAGATTGCTGATCCGTCAAGTCTGTCCAAATCCTTTTCAAAATTTCTCAGACAGAAATATGAGTCATTTTAGACCTTTGCTAGCAGATCTATTAACATTTTAAAGTTCCTGTTGCTTTTTACCAGTTCTTTCTTTCTTTCTTTCTTTCTTCTCTTCCTCTTCTTCCTCCTCTTCCTCCTCTTCTTCATGAGACAGATTTCTAGGAACAGAAGAGCTGGAAACATATTAAAGAATTATATTTTATAATAGTAACACCAACATAAAACAAACTACATAGTTCAACAACAAAAGCTTGGTGAGACCAAATCCCATAACACAGCATTATTTGCCACCAATGAGAAGGCAATGGAGTTCTGCCAGGTGAGTCGGAGGGATTTCCATATGGTTGCTAATAGAGACAATCTGCAAGCAATTGTGTGTAGTGTATGATACCATTCCATTTCTGGAAAACAGACAAGACAAAATGAAAACACAGGCAGCCAAATAGAAGGGCTAGTCAGGAGGTGTGCTTGTTAAGAAACTGGGTGTTCTGATTTGTTTGTTTGTTAACTGGCCTGTTTGTTTTCTAAAGAGAGAAACAAGTGCTACAGAGTTGGAAGGGCGTAGAAGTGAGGAGGATCTGTGGGCAGTGAGGGAGGGAACCATGATCAGAATATATCGTATGGAAAAATTATTTTCAATAAAAGAAAAATTGGGGATCTAAATGATAGTATTCTTAGTAGGAAAAAATATTCATTTCCCACAGATTATGATAACAAACATTTTAAGTAATCAGAAGACATGACTGTGATGTTTAAAGGTGACTCAGAAGCATAGCTGCGCAGTGATTCCATCCTGAATCCCCAGCACCTCAAAGCACCCCTCTTCTCACCTCAGGGGCTTGTGATTGGTCCGATTGCTTCCATGCTTACTGTTTCTTCACAGTAAGCCTGTGGAGATGCAGAGATGAGCCATTCACCCCTCCAGTGGCTGACAGCAGTGACCATCTGAGTCTCAGATTGCCTGTCCTGCCCTACCACTTCCCTCCCCTGCAGCCACACTGGCTGATAGGCTGGGCTGTGACTTAAGCAGGTGCCATCTGCCCTCAGGGCCCCTGCTTCTGATCTATTTGTCACCTTAACTCTTCTCTAGCTGGTATTTGTAGGACAGCAGTCCTCATTTTCTTTAGGTATCTGCCTCAAAGTCACTTTATACGAAAGGACTTTCCATTGAGTGTGGTAATCTGTGTCTCAATCTTGGCATTTCAGAGGCCGGAGCAGAAGGATTAGCATGAGTTCAAGACCAGACAGAGTTGCATAGAGTCTGAGGTCAGTAAGTGTCTCAAAAGAGGAAAAAAAAATTGCAAACGCATTCAGAGGATGAAGACAGATTACCTGCAGATGGGTGGGAATTAGAATGAAACCAGTTCTCAGAAAGAACACTGTAAGGTGGTGGAATATCACCAGGCTGTGGGGAATAGCAACAATAAGAATAGCCAGTTAAGGATGAGAACCCAGTTCACAATTCAAGAGTCAAACTAGGGTAAAGGCAGTGTAAATGACTACCAAGAGCTGCTGAACAGACATATGCATTGCCTGCTTTGGGAATGTCTTCCCCCATCACATGTTCTAAATGCAAACACCCAAGCCTATTACTTTCTGTGACTTCAAGTGGGAGAAAACTTTTAAAAAATTACAATAAAAGAGGAGTCTTCAGAGCTGGTGCGATAGCTCAGAAGTTAAGAACACTGGCTGTTATTCCAGAGGTCCTGAGTTCAATTCCCAGCTACCACATGATGGCTCACAACCATCTGTAGGAGAATCTGATGCTTTCCTCTGGCATTCATATATATGCAGAAGAGCACTCATACATTAAATAAAAAAATATTTAAAAAAGGAGTCTGCATTGAGTAATTGTCTTTATTGGGTTGTTCGGTAGCCATGTCTGTGAGGGATTGTCTTGATCACTAATAGGTGTAGGAGGGCCCAGCCCACGGTGAAAAATACCATATCCTGAACAGGTGGTCCTGGCCCATATAGGAACGCATGAACCTGCAAGCATGCCACCAAGTTCAACCTCTTCAGCTCCAAGTTCCCTGATCAGAGATAATGCTGAAGCAAGAAGGTCCTGCTTGAGTTTCTGCCCTGACTTCCCCCAGAGATGGCCTGTAATCTGTAAGCTGAATTAACCTATTACTGACCAAAGGTGCTTTAGGTCAGTGTGTTTCATCATGGCAACAGAAAGCAAATGAGAACACATAAAAACAGCAATCGCTTCCTAAAACTCAAGCAAAATACATAAAACAAAAAGATACTTTAGAAGTTCCTTACTGGCCACAGCAAGCAGTGGGCCTGGCAGTAGGCAAACAGCAGCTTGTAGTGAGGCAGGCTGCATGAAGAGACACCTACAAGTGAGGTCTTAGCAGGCTGCGCTGTTGATCTTTCTTGTGTTGCTTTCCACTTCTTATTTATGTTACCCGAGGTTGTGGTTATAATTATTTCTGAAATCTATGAAAATCTTTCAAGGCTGACACACCCACATTTGTCAGTCCTGGGTTGTGTCACCTAAAGAGTATGTACGGCTTGGTAACCATTGGAATTAAAACAGCTCCTATCAACAGGTCCCTGATGCCATCAGGATTAGGGAGGCATTTGGCTAGGCTCTGTCACGTCCATACTTGAGTTGGCCCAAGCCTGTGTGCCTGCCGAATCTGGATTTTCAGTGGGCTTGGACGGAGTGTAGAGACAGTTCTTATTCTGTCCTCTGGGAAACAGAGACAGGAAACATATCACATAATGTCCTATTAGCAGAGGACAAGACCACTTGGTGGCAATTAATCTAATCCTTATGGCTAAGAGGAGGTGTCAGCCAAGTTGTCCCGGCCTGCTTGCTTCTTCTGGAGGAAACGTCATCTGGAGTTGGCTTTTTTATCATTTTCTATATTAATTCCAGCTTTCCATTTTTGTGTGTGACATGCTCTGAGCACATTGCCTCATACTGTGAGTCTAAATCCAAATGATCACAACATCAAGGCCAAATCTGCAGGACACCACATCTCTGTGTATTCCCAAGCATCCAGCTCTGACTCAGAGCAGCATTTGTGGATGTGGGATTGCAGGATCTCCTAGGCACATCACTACTCAAATAACAGCCATTGCTTAACACACCTAAAATGATCCATACAGGTACCATTCGAACAAAGGCCTTCTTAGCTTTTCTTTTTTGTTTAATTTCGAATAAGTTGTTTGTAGAGAAAAAGAGACTTAAACTGCTTTTCTTCTGCATTCTGTCTTTGAATTCGTTGTGGTGCTCATCTATGGGCTCTGAGTCTAACTCCAGAGACACATAAGAAAGATGAGTGTGGACCCCTCTACAGGCATGGTACAACTTGGTACCAGCTTAGCTTAGTACAGCTAAGACACTTGATAAATACTGGACAACACAAACCTAGATCACAGCTCCTAGTTCTGCTGGCAGAGATTTCCCCACAAACAAAGGAAGCGGGTCAGGAGGTCCCCAGGTGACCAACTGTCCCAGTTTACCTGGGGCTGGAGAGCTTCCCAGGACCTGGGACTTTAGCATTCATTCCTCGTTGGGATCACACCACACGGAGCAGGGTGCTAACCTGAAATGCAGCTACTGTGCCATGTCTCCTCCTCTCGTGTTCCCTTCTTTGATGACAATAGTATTTTTGTAGTGTACTAACCTGGGGCACTTAACCAGACTTACTTTCAAAGTCTGGCTAAGATGTCATTTCTATAAAATCTCCCTGGACACACTCTCCAGTGAAGCAGATAGGTTCTTGGTGGCTAGGACTTCCTGTGGTTCTTTCTCTGTACTCCTGAAATCACAAGGGATCTGGAATTTGGAAAGAGCACATGCCATTTATTTGGCTGTCAAACCTGACCTTTCAGATAGCAAAGCCCACTATTCTCTGTGTTTCATTCCCCCTCTCTTTTTCTCTTCCCCTTCCCACCTCCTTCCATCCTTCCCTTCCTTTCTGCTAGAGATTGAACTTAGGACCTTGGCCATGCTAGACAAGTACTCACCTTACCACTCTATTACTGAGGTGTATCAGGAGTATCCCTGTCTCCTCCCTGCTTTGAGTGTGCATGTGTGCATGTGTACAGGGGCAATGAGAGTGGTGGTGGGGGAACAGGGTTTCTCACTGAACCTGGGGCTCACCAATTACGCTAGACCAGCTGGCCAGCAAGTCTCAGTGATGCTCAAGTACTGGATCCTCAGTAACAAACCTAGATTTTTACATGGGGTCTGGGGCTTGAACCTTGGGTGTTGAAGCTTGCATAGCGAGCACTTTACCTACTGAGCCATTGCCCCGTCCCTCCCCAGCCCCCCTTAACTTCTAATTCATGTCACACATTTGTGCTACAGGAAGATATTCATGTGTTGATGACACGGCTGTGATTATTATTGGTATGTGCATTATCATATGGAGCTGAACAAGCTTCCAGGGGCTTCTGCTGAGGGAAAGTAGAACCATTCTTGCTCAGCAGAGCTACACTATCATTGTGCCAGCAAGAACCATGTGTATCCCAGCTACTGTAGCTCTTCTTCTTTGAAATAGGGACAATCATGTCTGTCCTGATACATGAGCTAAAAAGTGTTACAAACAAAAGTCACCATAGCTGTGACTTGTCTTACGTATTCCAATATGCTTTCAGTTGTGTGTGAGTTTCTACAAGGCTCTCCCTTCCCATCTCTGCTCTTAATAACTGAGGTGAGCTGTGAGTGTAGGTTGTCAGTCAGCATGATGAATTCGTGACCAGTTTTCTGGGTCACACCTCAGAAGTCAAAGTGAATGTTAACTCATTTACAGTGAAATTCCAGAAGGAAGACAGAAATGTGGCCAGGAAAACGTTGCTGCTGCCATATTGTCATGTGTGGAGCCTGGGTCACAATGTGTGGTACACTTGCTCATGGAGCAAGGCTGACAGGCCCTTCAGAGCAGAACACAGCAATGCATAGGACATGTGGGGCTGCTGAAGAGATGCCACCCAGGAAGTCCACGATAAGAAACAAGTTGAGTCATTCTATCTATCTATTTTCTATCTATCTATCTATCTATCTATCTATCTATCTATCTATCTATCATTTATCTATCATCTATCTATTATCTATCTACCTATCTATCTATCATTTATCTATCATCTATTATCTATCTATCTATCTATCTATCATCTATAAAATGCCAGAGATCAAAGCCATGACATTGGGCATACTGTGCAATCACTTTACCTTGAACTACTCCCTCAACCAGCATTACAGAGGTTTTGCTCTTGAAGTCCAAACACATCTTTGGGTATCTGTCAGTCTTTTGGATCACATGACTAAAAGATATCAGTAGTGCCTTTCCCAAGTATAAAAGCTTGGAAGTGTAATTAAAGTTGAAAGAGGTCTTTGGAATTTCTTGATTGGTGCATAGAATCTTTCTTCAACACCCTTCACAGGCCATTGGCCACCTACGTCTTGAATGTGCTTAGCGTTGCGTTGTCTTTAATTCCTGAGCTAGCTTGCCTTTCCAGCAGTTCCACTTTTTGGACATGATTTCTGTACTGACTTTAAATCTCCAACTCTAAGTCTACTCCTAGCTTTTACTTTCACCTCCTGGAGTATTTGAAAACCACAGATATGCTGTCTTCTCCATGAGGACTGTGCGTGTTAGGAGTGTATTTACTACACTGAGCAGGAGAGCCCATATTGTAGATTGTAGTTGCAAACGTGAGAGATTGCTTTTTTATTTTTTAACAAGTCAAAATGGCTCTCAGGGAGACAACTGATCTTAAGCATGCCAGTGTCTTCTATCCCTCTGCATTGCCATTTCACTGTCCCCCAATGATTGTCACCTCTTTGACACAGGCTGGCTGTTATGTGCTCAGGAAACAAAAATGGGAAAGAACCAGAGATTGAAGGATGCACCCATAGATGCTTCCCTTCTTATAAGGAATCAACATTTCCTGAAGTTCTAATTACTGTTACTTGTCCAAAGCTAGAGTTAGCACTCATCTAGTGGAACACGATTAAACTACTGAGATTCTCTGCCTGGGACTTGGATGAGACCTTCCTGAGGTCAAAGGGTCTCTCTGGGTAGAGAGCCTGAACAGAGGCAAGCCCTGGAGGCATAAACTGAATGGCCAACATTTAACACTGCTTCTGACCCCTTTCCTGTAACTTTTCCTCTTCAATGTTGAAGTATACCCAGGTTCTTTGCTCAGTTCTCCATTTGCCATATTGGGCTCCTGTGTTTGGCCATGATGTGTGCCTGGCACTCAGCCCTGTCTTCCAATGAGACTGGTGCTGGGATGTAGATCACTGGGACAGTTCCCTTATGATCCTGCCTTGTCATCCATGCTCTTGGCTCCTGTGGCAAGCTTGTTGTGGACAGACTCTCAGACATGTGGTATTCTTCAGTTTCATAGAAAACTGCCCAAAAGTCATACCTTCTGTCCATTTATCTGTGTAATTGATTTTTAAAAAACCCTCAGTGAAGCCTACAATGTGCTGATTTGGGGGAAACCAATGCTTTAAAATACAGTGAGGATTTATTCTGGTTAATCGTAAACAGCTGTTCACTAATGAAATATGTTAGAGACTAAACCAAGGCTTTTATAAAGAACTTTTAAACATTTTCTGTAAAACCCGCAGGTAGTATTGATATATTTATCACCACATGTGGATTTAGAGAAAAACTGTCACCTCTTTATGTTTCTTGTTGGTTTTCCTAAAACACTTTTTTCCCGGTGCCTTATTGTGTGCTACCATTAGGCCACACCAAATCAACCTGATTTATGTTGTAACAGAGTTGAAAGTAGAAAGCAAGGCACAATGACTTTAGTATGTTCAATAATAAGTGTGAATGGAAATACACCTTTTCCTGAATTTTTAGGAAATATAGAATTCTGGTACTAGGGTACTTTTTGGTCCAAAGCACTTTTTAAAAACCTGACAGGCTTAGTATATCTTAAAAAGCTGAAGTGTTAATGCCATACTCTGATGATCATAACAGGTTTGGAATGATCTAGTCTGTATCTAGTTATCTCTAAGGTTGTCACAAAGTACCGATTATCACTGTAAATGATTTCAATTCACTTTGCATATATGGAAATAGATTTAAAAAGACCTAGATTAATAGATGACAGAATGTATGGAGAAGGTAGAATATATCCTGGAAGTTCATATGCAGAATAGAGGTCTAGCCCAGAGCAGCACGAATCACACACTGTAAAGTGGTTTGTAACTATCGTGACCACTCAGTAGCGCAGCAAGGAGACGGGTTTTAAGGCCTGTCAAGAATATGTTCTGAATATTAGAATTTATTCACAATCTGCAAGACATTATTTTTGTTGAATCTGTAAGAAGCCACAAGATGGTGTCAAGAATATTTATTTCATAAAGTTTGGGAGGAGCACCACATGCACCCCGAAAAGAATGAAGTTGATTTTCAAACTGACATACAGACCTGGAAGGATCATGTGTTTGTGGACTTTTAAAAGCTCACTGTCATCCATGGAATGTGAACATGATGGCATTCCATGAGTTACGCCAAGGTGTCAAAATTGATACATAAAACAACTATTTAAAGAAAAGCAGAGCTTAACATAATACTGTTCGTGATGTTTCCATTATATACAATTGATGCATAATACTGAAAATGGAAAACCTTACAGTGGTATCTTTAAGAGCTTAAGGCTTTGGGTCCTTTCTGTGTCTCTCAGAAGTAAGCCAGTGGCACATTTCTGATTGTGGATAAGTGTTCCCTCATTAACAGGCATGGAAAAATGAAAACAAACCCAAAAGCCATTCCCCACATTAAACATTGGCTAAAGGTATATGACCACTGGAGATACATTTATATTTGAAAAACTACTAACATTGGTCAAGAAACAGAGGAGAGAACAGGGGACCCTGGAGTTCTTGAGTGTCTAGTGGTGAAGGAAGAGACTATTTTGAAGGCAGGCAAGGAAGCTGTCCTTGGTTCCAGTCTGACGATGTAATGGTGGTGAAGACAAATATATTCTTATCTGTCTACATGAATTCAAAAAATGACAAGAGACTTCTCAAATCAGACAGAATGTTGATGGACCTCAAGCCCATGCATCTGCTTAGAAGACACACAAATGGCTCTGTGATAGTAATGGCCCTGAAAACAGCCCGGAGTTTCAGTTTGCTCTCTTCTATATGCTAATCCTTCAGCAGGATGCAAGACTTCATGACTCATGGTGGTTGAGCAAACTCTCTCTCCTAACACCAGCTCTATCAGTACATGACACAGACACAGGGGTGACCAGAGGAGCCAGACTTAAAATCACCACTACCAAGAATACAGAGACACTAGTAGTTAAAAAACTCCTGAGAAACCATATTCACAGGTTTAATTCAGGTAAGTTACAAAAACAATGAACAAGCAACAGCAGCTGTAACAGTAGCACCACACTTGAGAGCAAAACAACCAGGCTCTGGAGTTACTATGCAGTCTAAAATTTCTGGTTCTTGCCAGCTTGGACATCATCATTACCAACAACAACAGCCACCACCACCATAACAGTCTGGTGTCTTCAGAAAAATGGAAAAATGGACCTTTCTAGGAAGGGCAGTGAGTAGAGACTGTCTTTTAGTGTCAGGCATTGGATTTGAAAAGCATAACCTTTAGGAGAAGTGCTATGTGTATGCTCAAAGAACTGGGGGATTAAGGTATAACCAGAGTACTGGATAGAGAGCTACGTGAGCCAGGAGTTATAAAAATGCACTAAGCGGTAATTCAGAATTTCAACAACAGAAATCAAGAGTAGCTTGACAGCAGGGTTAGGATGGCAGGAGAAAATGTGAGTCGGTGGTTGAAAAAATAGATGAGAAGCAGCATTTGACCCTGTGGCAACTATAGGAGACTCATCTTAGGCTCGAAGACCTAAACAGGTTAAAAATAAGACAGGAAAGCATGCAGTATGGGGAAATATAAGAACGTTCACTTTAAAAACCTACTACAAAAGGGAATGCAAATCAAACCCAAATAAGTTTCAGGAGGTTAGAGAAGAAATGGACAGACTGTTGTATCCTTCCTTCTCCCCTCCCTGTGCCCCTCCCTCCCTTCCTTTTCTCTCCTCCCCTCTCTTGCCTTCCTCTCTTCTCCCCTTCTCTCCACTCCCCTCTCTTCCTCTCTTCTTTCCTCCTCTTCCCTTCTCCTTCTTTTCCCTTCTTCCTCTTTCCTCTTTATTTAAGGGAAAAATAGAAATCTTCAGCTAAACTTACCAAGATAAAAATGAGAGTGAGAGGAGACAGGCATTTCTAAAATGAATAAAAAAGAGGCATTACTACTGTCCCAACAGAAATTAAAATGCATATAAGGAAATATCAGAAACAACTTTAAATACTTTTAATAAAATGAAACAATTTACTAAAAGATGCAGAGTGAGCCAGCACTTCCACATTTAGATGGTTTAATTAAAGAAATGAAAATGTTTTCAGACACACAGGACTGCTCTGTGCAAGACTAGTTATCCCTGAAGTATTTGTAATCACCAAAGATTGAAAACAAATCAAAAGCCTTTTGGTGGATGAAGGATAAGCATATGGTGGTTCATAAAACTGAAATACTCCTCAATAAAAACACGGAGCCATGGCTTACGGAACAGTGTCAGGTTCCCAGATGCATTCTTCCAAGTAGAAAACGCTAGACTGAACGGCTGTCTTCTGGGAGACCCCACTTGTTATGATATTCTGGAAAAAGGGTAAGCTACAAGGACAGAAAAATGTATGGGAAGGATTCTAGGTACAAATGACCTACATTCCCAGTGAATTCTCTGCTTTCTGCTCGAGATATGTGTTCTCAGTTGTTTTTGCCACCATGTCTCCTGGGACTCACCTGAATCTTCCAGAATGAAGATTCTCTATTACATTCACAAGGACATACTCACAGGCTCCACATAGGCATTTTCAAAATACTACCATTCAACTCACTACGCTGTTTAACACAACTATTGACTTTAAAGTTGATGTTCATCTTTATTAGTTTGGGGAGAGTTTTCACTGTTGGACTTTGAAGGTAAATCAATATGTGTGTTAGTTGTACTGCCAACTCTTCAGAAAAAATTTTTTTACCTAATTTGTATTCAATCAAAATCTAGTAAGTAAAAAAAAATGGAGCCATATCTGTGGTATGCACAATGCAATAACGAACAAGATCCCCCTAACAGAAACAGTCTGTTCCAGAAAAGAAATACTCACTCTATGTTCTCTACACATTTTGAACATATACCAAAACCTAAAATTTGATTTGTTTCTCTCAAATGATTCAAATTTGTGATCTATGGCACAGAATCAACCAGCTAGGACAGTGGTATCAAATGCTGCCACAAGTCATAAGAAATTAGCTGTTCCGAGCTGCTCATATAGTTAGTTTTATGACCTAAGATTATATGCATTATCCTTGCAAGGATAACATTAATATGCTGCACCTCAGAATAATGAGGAAAGAGCAGAATAATTTCTTATCCTTTTCAAAATTATTAATATGTTAAACTGAGTATTCTACTCACAGTCCTATAGCCTTGGAAAGCATTCTCATAATACACACTTTTAAAGCCAATTATTTAGCTCAATTTAATGTAATTAAAGTCAGGACTGGGTTTGTAGTTCTTTGATAAATCACTTGCCTTACTTCCATAGGGCCCTAGGTTTGATACCTAGCATAAACGAGGGGTAGGCAGAGAAAATAAATCAATTTAATTAGAAAATGTGGGGTATTATGGACTATAGATTATGCATGAGGCTGAACAATAACTTAAATTAGAACCATCTCAGGCATGAATATTATTTTATATTACTACAATAAAGCATCATGACCATGGCAATTTATAAAAGAAAACATTTAACCGGGCTTGTGGCCTAGAGGATCAGAGTCATGATTTTTGAATGAAGGCACAGTGGCATGAACAGCTGAGAGCATACAGCTCTAGCAGGAGGCAGTGAGCCACTGGAAATTGTGTGAGTCTTCTGAAACTGCAAAGCTCACTTGCAGTACTCTACTTCCTCTAGCAAGGCCAACCCTCCTAATCCTTCCCAAACAGTTCTGCTAACCAAGTATTCAAATGCCCAAGGCTTATAGGGGATAACTCATTCATACCACATGGAAACCTTGATTTCAGACTTTTGAACTTAAGGTACCTTCAAGAAAAAAAAAGGACCTACTTTTTAATGCTATTAACCTAGTGACAATTGCTTAGGAAACCCATAAAACCCAATTCAAACGGTCTTAGGAAGATTATCTTGAGAATAACAATTCAACTCTTGACTTTGTAAAAGTTTATACTTCCATATAAACATAGCTTGACACTTTGACTCAGTCTCTTTTTAAAACTTATTTTAATTTTGGATTATAAACTCTCTTTAGATGTAAGAGAAAGAAGATATTAACTTCAATGAATCATATTCAGGTGGAGACCTTCACACAGTTGAATATCACTGTCATCAGATGCTTGAAAAAGCAAATCAGTTAATTTTGGTAATCAGTTCAACTTATGACATAACTACACCTACCCCATTCTACTTGAGAGAATGCAGTCTTTCGTCATAGGCCTTCTTCACCCAATGAATTTTGTGTTAGTCATTACACTGGCAGAATCCCTGACAGTACTTTCCAGTGGGAAAGGATTTATTTTGTTTGCAACATCTGGAGGTTGTGGGAGGGTGTGACAAACAGAAACAACTCACACAATTACATCATGTGGCCAGGAAGGAGAGAGCGGCAGCAGGGTGGATGCATGTGCCTGCACTGCTGGCACTAGTGCATCGTCTCTTCTCCTTCCTCCCTTTGTTTGTACGGTATGAGTACACATGTGTATTCAGGTACACTTGCACATGTGTGTGCCTGTGTGCTTATGCACGTGTGATGAGTGTGTGGTCCATGCACCCATGTATGTGCCTGGGCATGTGGAGGTCAGAGGAGGATCCTTGCATTTTGGTCCACCCCTCCTCGCCACATTGCTTTGACCTAGGGTTTCTCAACAAACGTGGAACTAGGATCTCACGGAGGAAGCCCTGATGATCCTCCTGTTTCTTTCCAGGACAATGTTGGTTATAGGTGTGTGTGGCCATGGGGTGCTGGGAATTTGTGCAGGTTTTATGCTCATGCAGCCAGGGCTTACCCACAGAGCCATCTCTCTTATTGTTTTAGGAAGTGTTCCTCACTGAATCTGCAGCTTACAGATGGGGTAGGCTTGCTTGCCAATCAGTTCCAAGGATCTACCTGATTCTGTACCCTCCACTATAGATAGGGTTATAGACGTGTGCCTGCCTGCTCGGCTTTTACTTGAGTACATGGGGTCTGAAGAGTGGTCCTCAGGCTTGTGTACCAACTGAACCATCTCGGGCTCCCCTCCCAGCCATCTGGGCACTCAGCTAATGAAATGGTGCTCCTCACATCCAGGGTTACTAAGTCCTCTGTCCGGGAGAGGTGTGCTTTACTAATCTCCTGGGCAACTCTCAACCCAGTGACATTATCCATCAGGGGTAACCATAACAGATTGCACGCATTCTTTCCTGCTGTTTCCCTTGTTTGATGTTGCTTGTTACTATGCAGTTCTTCCCATTTCCAGGTATGTAGGGGACTGAATTTCCTGGCATCCTTGTGATGCATGGGACTATGTGCCCAGTTTTAGTCAGTGAATTGGGGATAAAAGTCACGTGCCATTCCAGGCCAAAGTTTTCAGTAGCTCTTCAGATCTGGTAAGGGCTCCTGAGACTGGCTTACCTCCAGGCAGGAGTGCAGACTCTCAGCCACTCTTTTCAAACACAAATTTGCTATTGATTCCCAAGCTCTCTGTAATCTTCTTTGCACGTTCCATGTACTCATAAAGAACCACAAACTAAACTCTCCACAGTATTAAGTAGAGCTCCATGGTGGTAGGCAGTAGAGTGCTTGATTTAGGAAACAGGGACTCTTCATTCTGAGGAAATTAAAGTTGGATTTAGTAGCCTTCCCAAGGAGGAGAGGGAGCTAGCAGAGGAGGGCCCTAGCTCTCCGCCTCTAAATAGACACCTATGACCATAAACAATTAGCATTTTATTTTTAAGCTTCATTTTCCCACCAGAATATGAACTCAGGCACTGAATCTTAGATATCTCTGTAGCTTTCCACTGTGACTAGGATACAGTAAATGCTCACAAATTGCTTAGTGGTCCTCAAAGCCCTTCCATTGTGGAATCCCATATTGTGTCTGTGCCATGAGTTTGCTGGAATATGAAATCCCTGGAAACCTAAGTGAGCAGCATCTCCGGTTGTTCCTCCCTCTCACCAGTGAGATCCACAAACCCATGCTATAGAGGCTTCACAAGTTTTGCTTATGGATTCTTCAGTGGCTATATCTGTTCATTTCAGCATGTTGGAATTATCTACTATCTCTATATTACATCTCTTAACCAAGGGTAGCTGTTACATGACCTTCTCTCCCCCCTTCTCCAGGTTCTGAATTCCTTGAAAGCCTAGTGGTTTGGAAGGAAGTTAGCAGACAAAACTGATCTCTTTTATCTTGGGCTGCTCACGGTCCAGCTTCCTTTGCTCTTTCAACCAAATACCTTCTCTTTCTTACTTGGTTTACAGGCACACAACAAATGCTGGCTTCGTTCACTTCCACACTATCTTGTTCCAGTCCCAGTGACAGACTCTGAAAGAAACAGATCCTGTAGTCTGTTTACATTTTCAAAAGCTAAAGAACTGAAACTTTTCTTATGACTTTGGAGTCTGAATGCTCTGCTGGATGTGGGGAAGTCAATGCTTTGGGGTGTGGAGGTGGAATAAGCTGGTGGCATGCCTCAGAGTTCCTGGGCACCCTACCCATGCAAGATGAAGAGTCAAAGGCTTTCTCCTCAATTACAGGATAAACTGGCCAAGCCTGTCATGAAAAGTCTTCTACAGGGACATGAAGAGTGTAGAAAATACAACATGGCTGCGGACTACTCCCGAGTGCTCCCCTGGAGCTGCAGAATTTTGTCACCCTGGTAAAAAGAGGGGAAAACAATATATCTGCGGTTGAGTCCTCTCTCCATCATCTTAGTTTTTCCAAAGCTATTTATTTGCCTGAAAGCTCAACCTGAACCACAAAGAATTCCCTAAACCTACCAGATCGTATTTGGCCATGAGGCTAAGGACAATTCTTTGAACTACTTGTGCCTAGGCAAATTACACCTTGGTCAGGAAAGAGTCCAGAGCCCTATGGGAGATTCTTGATTTTTCCACTCCTGCCTGGAAGGGCACCTGGCACCTCCATGCATGCTAAGCCAGAACCAACTGATGCTCACCTGCCCAGAGAGAGCAAGGACAGAGGCTGCTTTGTCCCCAAGATCAGTTCCTTTCTTTGCTTGTTGTCTGGGTGCTTTGCGTTTACAGTGAAAACCTTGGATTGCTCAGTATGTGGGAGATAATTTTCTCTCAGGTTCTCATAGCCTGCTACTTCCGCTGGAGAACAGTGATAGATACACACTGCTTTCCCCTCCAACCCACTATAGACTGCTTTAAAAAAAGGCCTGGGACAAGTGCAGAGAATTCAGGTATCTTGGGGTCAACAACTGAAAGGCGATGGCGATGACTTCTATTATGTCTTAGACTTCAGACCTCAAATCTTAGGAGCACTGATTGGCTTAATAATCGGAAACACCCTGCCTCAGGTAGGAGGCAGCAGATGTTATGTTAGGTTAGTGCTGGTAACTGACCAATGGTGGGCACTTTGGCAGATATATCTGTCAAACAGATGAACAGGTTATAGACAAGCATCATGAAACTGACATAAGTGTTTGCCTCTGATCATCCTGGTGATAATTAACTTAGAAATTTATGTTCCTTGCTTGGGCTCAATACTGATTCCATTTTCCTCGGATGGCTAAAATAGCTCTCTGATTCAGCGCCAGCTGATGCCCAGGCCTCAGACTTCACTGTGCTTCAATCTTACAAAATGTAGATACGTTCTAACATTGTGGGACTAGGCTATTCTATCCCTTATTTCCCATGTCATTCTCTGATTTTTTTAGCCAGTAAGGAAGTTGAAGTTCAGAGATGTGAAAAATTTGTCCAAGGTCCCAGAGCAGAGCTGTGGTCATATCACATAGAAAAGAGATCACCTTTGACTATGCCTTAATTAATGTGTCATTTGATTGCTGCCTCTCACAAGCAAGGCATGCACTGTAGCTTCACCCAGAGTTCATTGCTCCTTGCAAGACTACCTCTTGTTTTGTTTATAATTTTTCTCTCTCATCTTCATGGTTTTTTTTTTTTCATACCCAGAGGTAAGTGCATGGCCTAGGGTATACATTTCTCTTTGCAAATATATAAAGCATTGTTTTACATAGGTATTGTGCTAGAGAGCATTAGTCATTTAGCTAACTATACACATACACAGCATTTGTTACACATGGGAAGTTCTCCATATATTGTCTTCTATCTGTCTAGTCCATGGTTCTGTGTATTCACCTCAC